>CM076673.1:35102952-35195452 GCA_038501925.1 Xenopus petersii | reverse complement strand
AACCCTAAGTATCACAAAAACACAACATCTAAATACAGCCCCCACAGAATTGATTTGCTATGTCAGCTGCTGTTTTATGACATCACTGTTTTTTCCATGCTACTCTTGCTTTGATATGTGCTGACTCGAGCTCTCATTTTGTGAACGAAAAAAAAATTTTGTTGTGTTTTACAATCATGCCTGCAAATTTGGGTTCATAGTGCTTTTATTGCAAAAGCAAACAGGATTAATATTTGATATTTAGTAGTATGCACAGCTGCTTTGATTAGAAGTTTCCTTTTTAGAGCTCCACATTTCATCTGGTTTGTTTCGTTTTAAAGACCTTTATAAACTTCAGTTTTAGTCACTTTTAGACATGCCATGAGAGTGTGGAGAATAACCTTTACTAATATTTCTGATGTTCGGGACTAGCTGCCGCCTTGTGGTTATTCTTGAATGTCTGTGGTTATTGGCTGTTTCAGACTTTCTGGCACTAAAGTGTTTTCATCTGTCCCACTGCTGCTGCATAAATCTGTATATTGACATTTTGGCAAGGTGGTTTTTGTGGTCATTCCAAAAAGGAAAAAAAAATCCTGGGGTCATAAAGGTTTAGAGTGTATTGAGTTCATATCTGAGTGCTTTTATTGTTTACATTAAATCCATATGGCTTTCCAGTTCCTTTTGACCTGGCAGGGTTCTGTTTTTTTAAAGAGTTTGTTTAAATTACTACTCTCTGAAATAACATTTATTAGCTGAAACTTGATTTTAATGGGTAAGGATTCGGTAAACCATAACGCTGACCTCTCTCATTAGTGGTATGTTCATTAATGCAAAGTTATGTTGCTGTCAGGCACAAAAAAAATCAGTGTTCGGACTGATCATTTTTTGCCCTTAGTTTTCTTAAATATTTCAGAGACATAAGTGAAGTGGGGAAAAAAGCAGTGTGCTCTATTCTACCATTCAAACTGTGACAGCCTTTTGCCCATGCTTGTGACTTTGCTTATGCTGTGGACACGTGTTAAAAGACCAGTAACATCAGTTTTTATTAAAGATTTGTTCGTATAGAACAAAAAAAAAACCCAGACATATTGAACTTTTAAATCGTTAAGTCTTTATTAAGAAATAACTTACCCAAACTTTGCCTGCGCTCCTCTTCAGAAAAGGCGATCCATCGTGCGGTGCTCAATTTCATCTCCCTGCTTTCCTTATAGGAGATAGCCAGGGAGGAGAAATCGAGCGCGACATGATGGATCATCGCCGTGTTGCCTTTTCTGAAGAGGAGCGCAAGCAGAGTTTCGGTTATTTCTTAATAAAGACTTATAAAAGTCCTTGTTTTATTTTTTTCGCTCTACACTAACTAATTTTTAATTTAAAAAAAATTGTTACTGATCCTTTAATGCAAATGTGCTGGTCTTATATGAACATCTTTACTAACCTGTTTCTGCTGTAAATCTAGACATGCAGCACTCAGTATTTTGTTTAAAGGAACAGTAACACCAAAAACAAGTGTTTTAAATAATGAAAATACCATGCACTGGTAAAACTGATGTGTTTGCTTCAGAAACACTACTATAGTTCATATAAACTATCTGCTGTGTAGCAGTGGTGGAAATTGAAAAAAGGCTATGTGGCACAGGTTAAGGGTCAGGGCACACGCTCAGATTCGGGGAAATTATTCTGCCCGGTGACAAATCTCTTCTTCAGGGCGACTAATCTCCCCGAACTGCCTTCCCGCCGGCTAGAATGAAAATTGCCGGTAGGATGGCACTCTGTGCGCTTTGTTTTCCGAAGTCGCCTGAAGCTTCCTTGTAAGACAACTTTGGGCGACTTTGGAATACGAAGCGCTCTGAGTGCCATCCCGCTTGGCAGGAGGCAGTTGGGGGGGGGGGTTAGTCGCCCCAAAGAATGGGAGATTTGTCGCCGGGCAACTCATTTCCCCGAATCTGAGCGTGTGCCCTAACCCTAAATAGTGAATAACAGATAACACCATTATATTCTACAGAGCTTATCTGCTGTGTAACCTGAACCTTTTCTCCTTTGAGTGGCTGCCCCCATGGCTACACAGCAGCTTATTTATATGAACAATAGTAGTGTTTCTGAAGCAAAAAAAAACAGTTTTACCAGTGCAGGGAAACACTACATTATATTTTTATTACATTAAAACTTTCATTTTTTGATGCAACTGTTCCTTTAACTGGCTATTGGCTTCCTCTAGATTTGCCTTGCCCTAATCTTCTATAGAGCCATGTTGGGGACATTATAAAGAAGCAGATACTCAAAGCAGAGCATTCAGGATTTTAAGGGTCAGTGTAGTCCAAGGCCTGCTTTTTTAGTAAGAATAGATGTCATATATGCATCTGTTAGAGATCCCGAGCATGTCTGCTACTGCTGTCTGTATGAGGCAAGGGGCAATCTCCCTTCATTCTGTTAATGACATTAATTCTGGTAGAAAGGAAAAATGTGCCTGGACTGTGTATTCCAATGTTCTGGAAATTCATATATACAGGTATGGGATCTCTTATGCGGGAACCAGTTATCTAGAAAACCCCGAATTACGAAAAGTCTCCCATAGACATTCATATTATCCAAATAATCCACATTTTTAAAAATGGTTTCCTTTTTCTTTGTAAATTATTTTTTAAATGTTTAATTATTTGATTGAAATGGAGCCTGTAGGAGGTGGCCCGTAATTGTAATGTTCTGGATAATGGATTTCTATATCCATAACTGTACTGTAAGCTCACTAATTATATACTATCAGGGGTAAACTGATGCACCCATAAAGGAAAAGTGGTAATGCCTTCACTATGAATAGTGTACATAATTGCATTTAAAGTGGTTGTTCACTTTTGGGTTAACTTTTAGTATTACGAAGGAATATTCTGAGACAATTTGCAATTGGATTACATTTTTGTGGGTTTTGAGTTTAGCTTTTTATTTAGCAGGTTTTTAGTTTGTAATTTACAATCTGGCTGCTAGGGTCCAAATTACCCTAGAAACGATGCCCTGATTTGAACAAGAGACTTGAATAGGATAGGCCTGAATAGAAAGACGACAAATAAAACGTAGCAATAACTATACATTTGTAGCCTTGCAGAGCATTTGTTTCTAGATGGGGTCAGTGACCCCCATTTGAAAGCTGGAAAGATTTAGAAGAAGGCTAATAATTCAAAAACTATATAAAAAAATAAATAAATAAAGGGCAGTTGAAAAGTAGTTTAGAATGAGCCATTCTTTAACAAGCTTCTTTACAGTGATAATGGATTGGGCTATGGGAGAAGTCCTTTTTTCTGCCCTAGAATGGCTACAAATATGTAGGTTTGTCATAGTTCCCCACTGTATTGTGGTCACCATTTAAGCTGTTTCTTCTATTAGTTAAGCTGCGTCTGAAGAATGCAATGTTGCAGACAGTGGTAACCAAGAGTAAGGTCTGGTAAATGTGTGGAATATAATAATGTTGCTTGTAAAATGTGAAATAATTTCGCTGCCCATGAAGTGACATTTCATTATTTTATTTCCTAAGCTTGTATTACATTTAATTAGCATGAAACTAAAACAAAATTCTCAGTAAAAATAACATTCAGAGAATTCCCTGCTAAAACCTTTTTAATTTATCTGTTGCAGGGATTTTCCCCTCCCTCCTTCAGAGATCTCCTAAAAATGAAAGTTTACACTAGTTCTGGAAAAGGGGAAAATGTTCCTTTGGAAATAGGATAAAACGAGAAGCCAGTAATAAAAAGTGCCATAAATTTAAACATTTGGATCAAAGCAGGGGGTTGTGGTATACAAAAAGGTAACATTTTAACGGTTTATTTGACAGTGCAGTAAATCTTAATAGTAATATAAAAAATAAAGAAGAAAATAGGGACTGGAGAGCCTTTCAATTTAGTTGATTTTCTTTATTGGAAAAAAAAAAAAGTGCTTCAATAAAGAAAATCAACTACATTGAAAGGCTCTCCAGTCCCTATTTTCTTCTGTTACTGAGTGGAGGTGGCTTCTCCTACAACTGTTGATTAGCCGAAAACATTGGAATCTTTAAAAGAGTGGATGAATAAGGAGTTTAACTTTCATAAGATAAAAAATAGATCAAATAATCAAATTATGTTTTTAAAGAACTGGTACTGTATTTATTTTCTTTGATTAAATGCATGATATAACAGAACACCTATTTTACCAGGAAAAAATTATGTAAAATAAGGGAAATTTTGTTAAGGGTAAGGACACACGAGGAGATTCAGGGAGATTTTGTCGCCTGGCTACTAATCTCCTTGTCTTTTGAGCAACTATCTCCCTGAACTCTCAGCGTTTTTCCCCATAGGCTACAATGAAAAGTAGCCTGCGCTAATGCACACAGGGCGATGCGTTTTCAATAGTTGCCTGAAATTGCCTCACTGAGGCAACTATTGAAAACGCATCACCCTGTGTGCATTAGCGCAGGCTACTTTTCATTGTAGCCTATGGGGAAAAACCCTGAGGCAGTTCAGGGAGATAGTTGCTCAAAAGACAAGGAGATTAGTAGCCAGGCGACAAAATCTCCCTGAATCTCCTCGTGTGTCCTTACCCTTAGGGCTAGTCCACACGGGGAGATAGCGACGCGACAGTCGCCGCGACCGGCGCAGGCGACAGTTTTGTATGGGCGCCTATGTAAAAACGCCTGTGCTAACCACACGAGGCGATGCGCTTTTCAACAGTCGCCTGAAAAAGCCTGGCGAGGCATTTTCAGGCGACTGTTGAAAAGCGCATCGCCTCGTGTGGTTAGCACAGGCGTTTTTACATAGGCGCCCATACAAAACTGTCGCGGCGCTTTGTCGCCGCAAACGCGTCGCTATCTCCCCGTGTGGAATAGCCCTAAAGCAACTTTTTTCTACTGAAAGGATATAAGCACAGTAGTCAGTTTTACTTAAATATACAATGTTTACTGTGTTATTAACAAGGGTTAAGCATTGCAGCATTAAAGGAACAGTAACACCAAAAAAATAGGGTTTCAAAGTAATTAAAACATAAGGTCTCAATGCGTGGTTGCAATCATGCAGTATGATTCTTTTCTCCTGATCACATTGTTCAGGCTATCCTTGGCAAGGCCCCGGCTGATTCCATTTCTCGTGGCTCCTTTGGTGCATGTTCCTCTAACGTGTTATGAGCTGAGCCAAATCTTACTGGTGCTTTATAATGTTATACCCATGACTTTTCATCACTAACATCTTATATATTTGTGTGTGTTATATAAACCTTATCAATAAATGATGAATGTTTTCAATGCCTGCTTACTGTCTAGTCATTTTCTGGGCAGTACATTTCAGGAGGTACTTGATACAGTATTATTTTGTATATAAACTGGCCATACATTTAAAGATCGTCAAAAAAGCAGATATTTCCCTTGAGGTACACCGAGTGTGGATTGTTTTGTGCGATGTGTATTGGTGTATGTACCTTTGTTTGTTTATTTATATGCATGGGAAAATTTGTAGAGTGAAGGTGGCCACGCATGGCGACGAGTTTCTGGATGAGTTTCAGCTAGATATTGCTTGAGGAAGCCATTTGTATGGTCCTGCAGCGGGTCGGGTACCCACGGGTTACCCAGAAGAACCTGCGGTACCCTGTGAGTTGCGGGTAGAAGTTCCGGGTGCGGGTATTGAAGTGGGATTGAAGTGGTTTCTCAATAGTGATTTTTACTCCTTTTTTTCTGATCACGCCTACTTCCGATGATGTCACTTCCAGTTTACAATGACAGCACTGAATTCTTCTTGATGTTCAGTGGGTCCGGGTTGCGGATAAGGTACTTGCGGGTCGGGTCAGGTAGCAGGTCCAATCGGGTAAGAATGCAGATTGTAGGCTGCGGGGACAGGTCGGGTACGGGTTCCAAAAAAATGGACCCGCGCTGACTCTTATCGTATGGCCCATGCACGGCCCATTAACTGACTTATTGGCAGCTTTTATTGGACTGTGTATGGCTACCTAAAGTTTCTTTAGTATAGTGTAGCATAATTACTTTAAAAATCATAGAGGAAGTTATATTCAGAATCTTCTGTGGAGTAGCAGAGATGGCTGTAAAAATGAGGGTTTGTGAGTAGGTGCTACTCTAAAGCTGGCCACAGATGCAAAGATCCGATCGTACTAATCAACGTACCAATCAGACTTCCCCATCTCCCAACCTGCCACTAACCATTCCGATCAAATAAAGTAGTAAAAGAACAGATCAGCCGATGTTCTGCCCCTGACAGCAATCGTACGAAAGTTATGTCCACACAAAGCCAGTGACAGTCTCCCACTGAAAATCCTACGATCGGCAATACACACAGAGATATTACCCGCAGCCGACAAATGTTTTAACCTGTCCGATTGACCAAACGACCGATCTCCGCCAGACGAAAAATGTCTGGTCTCTACGCACACGGCCCAAAAATCGTACGAATCCTCGATTCGTACGATCAGATCTTTGCGTCTATGGCCATCTTAAAAGTAAGCTGAGGCGCTGAGAAAAACCCGAGACACTGTTCTTTTAATTTCCTTTTAGTCGTTTTGAATTAATTTGCCTTAACTATAGCTGTGGGTCTTTTGGAAAAGGTCTAAGGGGCAAATTCACTAAGATGCGAAGTTGCGCCAGGCGCAACTTCGCCTGGTGTATTTTCGCCAGCGCTCTGCAAATTCACTAAAATCCGAAGTTGCGCACAGGGGTAGCGTTAGTTTGCAAAGTTGCACTAGCGTTAATTCGCGAAGCGAAGTTTCGCTAGCGATGGTTAATTTGCATACGGCGTGAAATTCAAATTTCAATGGAGGAACATGTATCTGCACTACAAATGCGTAGAAAACCTTCAAATCAGCAAATATAAATTTTATTTTGCCCTACACATGTGCCCACTGTCTAGGTAAGTTGCCATGAGTCAGGAAATGTAGGGGGGGGGAAGGAGGGGAGCCCCAAAAAAATTTTCGATCTTTTTCAGCCTATCACCCATCATGTAGAAAACACGCCAGCGTTTTTTGGGACTTAGAAAAAAATTTGACTTTTTTGGAAACTATCCCTATCTACTCTATTGCTCTTCGCCAGGTCTGAGGTGGCGAAGGAAGTCTAGCGTAAAAGGTAGCGTTCAGTACACTGCGCAAGTTAGTGAATTTGCGTAGTTACATCGCTAGCTAAAATTCGCCTGGCGTAAGTGTCCGAAGTAACACTAGCGAATTTACGCCAGCGTTCGTTAGTGAATTTGCGAAGTACCGAAAATGCCAAACGCTAGTGAATTGACGCTAGCGTTCGGCACTTAGTGAATTTGCGCCTAAGACTCTCTGGTAGCCAGGCCTATTTGCTATCCCAAAGGTGCAAGCCACTGCTAAAAGAAGCACAGACAATCTCAAAGAGCTGTGAGTGTAAGTGGCACTGTTATTTCTGTTCTGAACTTGTGTATACAGGTATGGGATCAGTTATCCGGAAACCCATTATCCAGAAAGCTCAGAATTCCGGAAAGGCTGTTTCCCATAGATTCCATTTTATCCAAATAATCCAAATTTTTAAAAATGATTTCCTTTTTCTCTGTAATAATAAAACAGTACCTTGTACTTGATCCAAACTAAGATATAATTAATCCTTATTGGAAGCCGAACCCGCCTATTCGGTTTATTTTGTGTTCACGTGATTTTCTAGTAGACTTAAGGTATGAAGATCCAAATTATTGAAAGATTCATTACCGGGAAAGCCTCAGGTCCTGAGCATTCTGGATAACCGGTCCCATACTGGTACCATATCCATTGGTGACCTTACCATGGGTAAAGTTTGTAATTGAGTTGCTCAGCTTACTGTGAGGTCAGATAGGCAAACCTGTAGCTAAAAAATTCTGTTTGCCTGCTTGTGAATAAAACAGAGGTACAGGTATAGGATCTATTATCTGGAAACCCGTTATCCAGAAAGATCCGAATTACAGAAAGGCAGTCTCCCATAGAGCCCATCGACTTGTGTGATATTGCCTTAAAATAGTTTCCCCACAATAGACAGATATCGCTTAATTCCTTTGCAGACCACTGTGTGCTTCTACCTGTGCTAATTCCCTGCTTGTGTAAAGCCATTATTTATGAAAGTGAGGTTTGTTTGTTGATATAGAATCTTAAAATATTTAAATAAAACACACAGTCCAGTGAGTGTGTGTATTTGTTCAGTAAAGTGTGTTTCTCTGTGGTTTTACATTTCTGCTTTTCATTTGAACCACATATTTTGTCAAAACATAAGATCCCCAGGTTATCAATTTGTGCAGCAGATCTTTTTTTCCAAGTTCATGCTAATACAAACCAGATGGAACTGCATATATCCTTTAATATTTTTTTTTCTGTTGCTTCTACTTCTGTTCATGTATGTACCGTTAGTTTTTTTTTTTTTTTCTTGCTTTAAAGAATATTCTCATTGTGTTATGATCTTGTCATTGAAAGCTAAATAGTTTAATAAAATCATTAATGGTTAACGGTATAATGCAATAATTTGTACCCTGGTCTGAGAACTATGGAGTTTACAGAGCAAAAAAAGGTATTTGAGGTGTTTTGTTTGAGTAGTGATTTTTGAACGTGTGTTGAACTGCATAAATATTTCTTTCTGTGTGTCTCCCCCACCATTTTAATGTCTATCTTGGGTCCAGAAACCACTTTTGAGGTCTGTCCAGAGTACTTGTAGGTGTTTCCTTTCAGACAACATGCTACACGCAGTATTTTAGTAGCCATTTGGCCTTTTTAAATGCAGTGTTTGCTGAAAAAGAAACTTTGTTATATTGTTTTACCATATCCCTGGTAAAAACTTGATATTATGCTTTTATTGATTTCAAGTGGCCTGTGTGTATCCACCTTCCAGCAGAGTAAAACCCCAACTTTGTTTTCTCAAGTCACACATTTTGCAGCAAGGTTTTTTTTTTTTTTTTTGTTTTTTTTTTATTTAAAATTTTAGGTTCAGGTACTTGTAAGACAGGTGCAATAATTAAATTTGCTTGTACCCACAATCCCCACAAATAATTAGCTGTATTATTATTTTTAGAAATAAGTGGGGCACTGTGGTATAGGGAGCTGTGAAATGGTTACATGCTGAACAGTAACGTAGCTACGGGGCCCCCCAACCCCCTCCCGAGACAATTTTCACAACAGTTTCCTGAGCACCCCCAGAAGTTGCGCTACTGATGCTAAACATATCTGGTTCATTGAGGCACCTTACATTCACGGCAGCGATCTTCTTCTCTTCGGGAAGTAATTGCCGTATCGGCGCATACGCAGTTGGAGTGACAGCTGCGCATGCCCCGAAAGTCACAGAAATTGCAGAAGCACAGCTCTCACCCCGAAGATTGCCGGAAGATGGCTGCCGTGGACTACGCTAAAGAGTTAGGGACATTTGCCCGCGGTAGCAGCTAGTCTGGGAGGTGACGAGGGAGGGGGGTCTATGTAGGGTAGGGGGGTAGGTTTTTTTTACTTTACAGTTCAATTCTCCTTTAACTGTAACGGTGGTCATAGACGCACCAATAAAAAACTTTGTCTATGGCAGGAGACGAACCAATTAGGGATGCACCGAATCTGGGATTCGGCCAGGATTCTGCCTATTTAAACAGGATTCGGATTCGGCCAAATCCTTGTGCCTGGCCAATCTGAATGCTAATTTGCATATGTAAATTAGGGGTGGGTGGGGAAATCGCATGACTTCGTCACAAAAGAAGATTTTTTTTCCCCACTTTTTCCTGCCCCTAATTTGCATATGCAAATTAGGATTTGGTTCAGTATTCGGCTGAATCTTTCACCAAGGATTCAGGGATTTGCCCGAATCCCAAATAGTGGATTCGGTGCATCCCTAGAACCAATCAATATTAGCAGAAGACTTGGATATATTATCGGCTCGTCAATCGAGCTAGCCGGAAAATTATGATTGGACGCCTTTGAAGGACCCAAAACTTCGTTCACTGTTGGTGCTAAATTGTCAGATATAGGTAGAATTCTATTGTTTCTACCTGTATATCTAACAATTTAGCTCGTATTGAAAACAAACGATCTTTGTTGCAGGAAAGACTGTAATTGGAATGTCTATTGCTACCATTACAGGAAGTGTGGAAGACCGAAAACTCTGTTAATTGGCTCATGTGACCTAATATGTATGGTTTGTTTGTGTGCATCGTGAATCCTAGGATCCCAGGGGGTGGCCCTTATATTTTTTAAAATGGCAATTTTCTATTTAGTACTACCCAATGGCATATACTATTAAAAAAGTACATTATTCTGAAAATGGTTTATTTACATGAAGCAGGGTCGAGGGGTGAATACTTATGCAAGGCACTGTAAGTTCTGTTATGGATAATTACAACACTTAAGCAACACTGGCCTGCAAACTGATCACTGACTTCTCCAGCACTAATTGGTTATGTGTGTTTTACCTTTGCTGTTCACAAGGGTTGTATGTATCAACACCTAAAAGGAGTTCGGCACTCAAACCACACAAGTCACAAGAAAAATATTTTTTTAAAAAAAACTTTAGTGAAACAACATCCCATTTGCCTTACGCATTTTATGCTCCAATAGCACTTCATCATAGACTACTAGCCTATATTTTTTGGTTCTTTGTGTGCTGAACTTATAGAAGTGGATTCCTACAGTTTAGTTTTCCCTTACTGAGAGTCTGGGGACAACCACATCTTATATGCTTAAAGGGATTCTCTGTCATGATTTTTATGGTGTAGTTTTTATATCTAAATGACACTTCAAATCACTCTACTCTAATTCTGTTCTTGAACCTGTAAGTGTATTTTTTTCATTTTATAATATTGGTATGTAGACAGCCATCTTGGGTCATTTTGCCTGGTCATGTGCTTTCAGAAAGAGCCAGCACTTTAGGATGGAACTGCTTTCTGTCCAGCTGTTTCTGTTGTGTATCAGTGATTTAGATCTACCAGACAGCTGTTATCCTGTGTTAGGGAGCTTCTATCTGATTACCTTGCCATTGTTCTGTTTTGCTGTTGGGAGGGAAAGGGAGGGGGTGATATCACTTGAACTTGCAGTAAAGAGTAACTGAAGTTTATGAGCACAAGTCATATGACTGGGGACAGCTGGGAAACTAACAAAATGTCTAGCCCCATGTCCGATTTCAAAATTAAATATAAAAACATTGAGCAATTGATTTCAGTGCAGAATTCTGCTGGAGAATCACTATTAACTGGTGCATTTTGAGCCACCAAACTTTTTCATAGCTGTTAACATTTCTCCCTGGACAAAGCTTGTATCCTCAGGGCCCAAAAATTTGATAACATTGTCAATGCCTGTCAAAGGAAAAATGGCTTGCCTCAGTATTTGTGACTTGGCTTTGAGCAGTTGCATTGCTTCTTAGGTGGCTTCCGCCAGGTGTTAGCATTTTAATTTTACCTCTGTCTTTCTGTGAAATAAGATGTTAGTCTCAACAGGGAATCGCTGCTTTGTGTGAGTACATGTCCTGCATGCTATTCTCCCACCTGTACAAGTCTCACATTGGTCATCCTATGGGTGATCATGGGCCTCTGGTCAACACAGGTTCTCAGGAAAAGTTCTCCAAGCTAATAAGCCTCATGGGCCTTTAATGCACATAGAGGTGTTTCCATAATACAGGAATTTGTATTGACAATTTTTTTTCAGAATGATATGCAAATGATTATTGTCAACTTTGACATAAGCTAGCCATAAATTCCAGAAGTTTCCAGAAATGCAAATAAGCAATCACTTTCTAGTCACCCCTCACCAGAAGAAAGTGGGACTGAATTGCTGTTACCCATGTACTAGTTCATCAGAAAATATTGGACCCAGGCCTGGATATGTGCAAAGGCCCGGTATATGCCCAACCAGAGCCACATTGGTTAGGAAGCACTGGATATGGATAGAAGACACTTAGGGGCATGTTTACTAACATTGGAGATAAATATCTGGAGAGATTTCTGGAGATGTTGCCCATAGCAACCAATCAGATCTTTGCTTTTGTTTTCTAACTTGGCTGTGGCTGTTTAAATCTAATTGCTGATTGGTTGCCATGGGCAACATCTCCAGAAATTTCTCCAGATATTTATCTCCAATGTTAGTAAACATGCCCCTAAAGCTTTTTAAATTTCCCAATCCCTAGTGCCCCAGACTCGATGATGAAAATTTTAGCATGTGCACAAATGAAGGGGTGGGGACAGGGGCGACGAATGGCAGCGAGCCTAGGGGTGCCCGCTATGTAAATCCAGCCCCTTTCGAGCGGTCCACTCCATTCGAGCCCTGAGTTGTTGGAATGCTTTCATTGAAAGACTGTTGCCTACTGCTTGGCTTCCCTGGTGACTGCTTTGATGCTATTTCTGTTAGTTGTGTGTATATCCGCTTGACTTTCACCCCTTATATTCTAGAAATGCTGATAGCGACTTTAAACTGTGCATGAGATAAAACCTATGTTTTGCACAGTTTAATTTAGAAAGGGAAATCCAGCAGTTACAGACAGATAAAGCAGCCTTCCTTCTATTCTGGTTCAATCAAAATGAGACTGTGCTGTTGCCTATTGGCCACAAGGTGGTACCACATGAGCATGTTTTTGCGGCACGCATTATGTATTCTATAGAAAGCTGCACAAATGTTTTGAAGCATACATTGTCAATTGTAATGTAAACCATATTAAATAAAGTTTTGCATAATGAAAGATCATGTATTTGCTTTGACAACTCTACCTCCTTACAATGACCGCTATCTCTGTTCTTGGATCCCTGAATTCTAAGTCTTGGTCAGCTCGTATGGATTTCATAATCAACTTTATGCAGATCAAACTCAAATCTGCCATTCCAGTCCAAACCTCCCATCTACTTAGTTTGTATACATTTTCTAAATCTGGCCTCCTGTCTGAATTAATCAGAAGGTAATACCTGCCATATATCCCTATATATGCTGCTTAGGAATTATCTTTGACTCTACCATCTCACTCCCCTTATCCAGATGTTCACAAAATCTTACCTATTTCAGCTTCACAACATTTCCTATATACACTTGAGACTGGCAAAATATGCTCTCATTACATCTCACATTTGATTGATAAAACACCAAGTAGCCCAGGAGTGCCCATATGTTACGATCTACTTTTTGGGCACCCTTGCTCTATCCTTATGAGTTGTTACCTCTTCACACTTATACTTGTGGACATTCATTAGACATCCCCAGAGACTCCAGGCCCTGAAACACTCACTCAAATCCCACGTCTTCACCCAAGCCTATAATTTTTCTCTTATTGGACTGCCTCTTATTTTTTGGATCCCACTTCCAGAACTGTAAACCATTTCACTTTAGTTCTTAATCCTGTATACCAGTCACATTACAATGGCAGCTAAAGGCTCTATATAAAAAATATTGCAGTAAACCGCTCATGTGGAAAATACTACTTCATATACATAATTTTCCTAGAAATGTACTTTTCTAGTAGTATGTGCCATTGGATAATCTTAAATAAAAAAATGCCATTTTAAAGGGGTTGTTTACCTTCCAATTTTTTTTTCAGTTCAGTAGTTCACCAGAAATAATTTATTTTCAACTACTTTCTATTTTCTACCTTTGCTGCTATTAACATGGTTGAAATCTATTATCACTGGATCCTCAAGGATGTGCTATACCTTTGGAGCAGGACAGGGCCAGTCTTTGGGCTGTTTTTGGTTGTTTCAGTGTTTGCATTTGATTTGTTGCAGTTTGTATAACTCCAGTGTATTATCCTTTAAACAGATTCCTGTTTAAAGGAGAACTAAACCCCAAAAAATGAATGTGGCTAAAAATGCCATTTTATATGCTGAACTTACTGCACCAGCCTAAAGTTTCAGCTTGTCAATAGCAGCAGTGATCCAGGACTTCTATTTGTCACAAGGAGTCACCATCTTGGAAAGTGTCTGTGACAATCACATGCTCAGTGGGCTCTGAGCAGCTGTTGAGAAGCTAAGCTTAGGGGTCGTCACTAATTATCCAGCAGAAAATGAGGTTTGTCTGTAATATAAGCTGATGCTACAGGGCTGATTATTAAACTAGGGCTGATTATTAAACTAGGGCTATGGACACACATACGTATTTATGAATTTGGCTTGGTTCGTGCCACAGTTTTTCTAAAAAGAAGTGGACCACTGCGTAGAAGCGCTAGTGGTTTAAGCTTAGGCAGTGGCACATTAACTCTAGCGTATTTGTGGCGGCTGCTCAGTAAATATGCATGTGTATCCATAGCCTTGTTGCACTGGTTTCTGGGCTGCCATGTAGTAATTATCTGTATTTATTACTAATCAGTCTTATATTGTAACATTTCTATTATGTGTACTGTATATTGTGAGTGGGTCCCTAAGCTCAGTAAGTGACAGCAGCACAGAGCATGTGCAGTGAATCGGCAGAAAAGAAGATGGGGAGCTACTTGGGCATCTTTGGAGACACAGATCTTTACTGCTAAAAGGGTGGGGTTGCCTTGGGCTGATACAGAAGCCCAAAACATAATGTACAACATTTCTAGCTACTTCTTTAGTTAGGCTTTAGTTCCCCTTTAAAATAAACTATTGTTGAATTTAGCAACCACAGTTTGGTTTATTTACACCTATTCACAAGGCACATGATGGGATACGTTTCTATTTTCCTCCTGCATGTATGTTATTTTCCCCCAAAATATCAGACGTATGCAGCAGGGGAAATAGGTGCGTTTAATTAGCAGGGTTCACCTGGGGTCAGCAGTACTTGTGAGCAACATACAAGACCTAATCTCCTAGTCTATGAGCTGTGTGTCATGACACAGCAGCCTCTCGAGATGCAGAATGTCTGCATATGTCTGATGATTCAGTGTCCAGACAGATTCTGCTTTTGAATTATTGAACTACATAATCTTAAGAAACACGGCTAGTCCTGTCATACAGTAGTTTAAAGACCAGAACAGCTAGCATAGGGGTTTCCTAATAGCAAATGCATGCTTTTAGGTGTATGATTAAACAAAACATGGCTGCATGTTCTGACAACAGAACAGATATTACTGGGGCTTTTATGAATAATTTAAAATAATATAAATATATATATTTTAGGGATGCACCGAATCCAGGATTTGGTTTGGGATTCGGCCTTTTTTTAGTAGGATTTGGATTCGGCCGAATCCTTCTGCCTGGCTGAACCGAATCCTAGTTTGCATATGGAAATTAGGGGCAGGGAGGGAAATCGCGTGACTTTTTGTCACAAAACAAAGAAGTACAAATTTTTTTCTCCTTTTATATAAGCAGTTTGTACGTTTTCCATGTGCATGTTTTTGCAGTCGGGTCTTAGATTGTAAACTCTGATGGGGCAGATGCTGATATGAATGATGAGTAATTTCTGTGAATCACCTTGGAATATGTCGGTAGTAAAAATATTAAAGTAATATGGACTTTGGAATTTTTGGTGGTAATTTTGATCTTCTCTTTAGAGTTTAAGTATATCTGGACACTAATAAAAAATCTTGGAAATGGAATTCCCAGTGAAAGTGTAATCTCTTTAACATATACAATAACATATCCAGGTAGGGTCAGCCTGGGGGATTGTGGGCCCACCGGGCTGCACCACATCAGTCCCCCCTCCCAGGTGCAAATCCCCCTTCCGGCTGGCCGTTTAGAGCGGGTCTGGGCCAGTCAGATGCTGTATCCAGGGCCGGATTTACATAACAGGCACCCCTAAGCCGCTGACATTTTTTATTTGCGCAAAGGGACTGAGGAGCAATGGGGATTGGCACACAGGAAATGTGAAAAACTGTTTTATCTCCTTTTGTTCCTGAATCAATGTGGGTTTGGTTGGGCAGCATACCGCCCCCTAAAAACCTGCCGGCCTAGGCCTGGGCCTTGATGGACTTTCCACAAATCCAGGTCTGAACATATCAAACAAATATGGCTGGTATAGGTGTAAATCCATGTTGTCTACCATGGCAAGATTTGTTCAAAATGTTTGTGTTATTGATCTTTCATTGAAAAATCTGTTGTGTTTGATACACTAAGTTAGTTAAGAACCCTCAGCAAGTTTTGGGAAATGAACATCTATATGTTTTGACCAATAGAAATATGAACATGGGCCAAGTTGTAAATAATCAGAAGATTTAGGAAAGGTATGAAACGTTTATTATTTTGCTTTTAAACTACTAACATATTCTTGATTTTTTTTTTTTTTAGGTGTACCCACCCCAAGTCCAGAGGTCCTTCGGCTTACACTTAACATGCTTGTACGAGAGAGAAAAATCTACCCTACTCCTGACGGATACTATCTTGTTACACCGCAGACCTATTACATAACCCCATCTCTTATAAGAACTAGCAGTAAATGGTACCACTTGGATGAAAGGATACCTGACCAGTCTCAGTGTACCTCTCCACAACCAGGAACTATAACACCATCCCCTTCAGGATGTGTCAGGGACAGAACTCTCTCCAAAAACCACTGCGACTCTTGTCATTGCTGCAGAGAAGATATGCATAGCCTTCATGCATCAACCCTTCAAAGGAGATCCCCAAAAGACTGCAAAGACTCATATTGCCCTCCATCCATTTGTCAGATTCCCCCCACTGAGAAAAGTAAAAGTACCCTAAATTATTCATATAAAACAGATACGCTCACAAAATCTAAAGATGGGGAAAAGCCATCTAAAAAGTTTGGCCTGAAATTGTTTAGGCTAAGTTTTAAAAAGGATAAGGCAAAGCAGCTGGCCAATTTTTCAGCTCAGTTTCCTCCTGAAGAATGGCCCCTAAGAGACGAGGACACTCCAACTACTATACCCCGAGAAGTAGAAATGGAAATTATCAGGCGAATAAACCCAGACTTGACCGTAGAAAATGTTGTGAGACACACTGCACTAATGAAAAAACTTGAAGAAGAAAAATCTCAGAGGAGCAAGGCTGGGTCATCCGCTCACCACAGTGGGAGAAGTAGAAGGAGTAGGACTCATAGGAAAACTCATGGAAAATCTCATTCTCACAGCAAGAATAGGGCTTCCAAAGGTGACCCATCTGAGGGATCACGTCTAGACATACCTGCAGAAAGAGAGTATGAATTCTACCATCCTCGGAATCGTTCACCCAGGGAGGGATGTTTTATAATGGAGCGCAAGGGAGGAGAGAATTTTGTTGTGCTTAGCAATCCAAGCATGATTGAGTCCCATTTATCTGTTACGCCGGAATGGGATGTCTCTGGTGAACTGGCCAAAAGGAGAACTGAAATGCCTTTTCCTGAGCCTTCAAGGGGTAGTTCCAATTCCAAGGTCCATCGTAGCCACAGCCATACACAGGATAGAAGATCAAGAAATGAACGGTCAAATAAAGCCAAGGAACGGTCTAGGTCGATGGACAACTCAAAGGGGCCATTAAGTTGTGCTTCTTTAGGTACTCCAGATGATCTAGGGGAAGGCTGCAGTCTTGATGAGAAAACACCAAGCCAGTCTTTTATTGATGACGGCACCTTAAGACCATCCCACTCATTGACTCATCAACGAACTCTGTCCTATAAAGACCCCTGTATAACTGAACTTGCTAGTGGTGGTGCAGATACTCCTAAATCATGCAGCCTAATAGAACAAGGCAAACTTCCAGATACATTATCTTCATACAGTGAACTCAATTCTTGTTCCAAAAAAACGGCAGATGACTATTTTCAGTGTAACACGTCTAGTGAAACCATTCTCACTGCTCCATCCCCTTTAGGAAAAAATAATAAAGAAGATATTGATATTCCAAGCCTCACAGAAAGCTTGAAAAGGCTGTCTCCTGCTGAAAAGCCACCGCAACATATAGCCAGAGAACAAGGTGAATACCGTGAAGACTCTCCAAAGGCCCAGATTAGTAGTGTTCTATCCGTTGCTCCTTCTGGCCAAACTCCTGAGGTGATTTCTAATGGTCGATTCAATGCAGAATCAAGTAGCCTTGACAAAAGGAAAGAAATATTCAGTAAAGATACTTTGTTTAAACCTTTGCACAATAGCCTATCTGTGAACAGTTTTCATAAATCTGGTGTGAGCTTGCTAAAATCACACCAAAAAACTTCTCCTGAAACACTGCCAGCAAGTGTCGAAAACTTTGAGCAACCTATCACCACCTCAGTTTCCCAAAACCTTGCCGTCTCACCAAGGCCCCAGGAGCCTACAGCAAATCCAGAAGCCTCTTTTGATTACTACAATGTGTCTGAAGATGGTGAGTCTGAGGAAGGCACACAAAAGACTGCAGAAGAGGAAAAAAACAGAGATGACAGAGATGAAGTGGGCACGATGCAGTGGCTGCTACAGCGGGAGAAAGAAAGGGATTTGCAGAGGAAGTTTGAGAAGAATCTCACACTTCTAAACCCAAAGGAAAGTGAAAACAGTAGCAGCCAGAGAGCCACACATTCCGCTCGCTTAGATAGCATGGACAGTAGCAGCATCACTGTAGATAGTGGATTTAACTCCCCACGGTAAGAGGCTGTAGAGTTCTCTAGCTTTGGGATCACCCCTACCGCTAACATCTTTTGAAAATACATGCTATGCTAAATATTTGACTACACATTCTCTAGAAATAATACTGTATAAAATCAGAGTGTTTTAAGACCGCTAACACTGGACATAAAACACAGTCCATGCTTTGTGTGTATTATCTGTGTACAGTTTTAAATATACACATCAGCAGATTTATTAAGGGTTGAATCGAAAAATAGAATTTTCATTTTTTTTATGGTCAAAACTGTCAAATTCGATGAGAATTATCCAAACTCGATTTGCGTTTTTTTTTTTTTTTTTAAAAAAAAAATTCTAATTTGATTTTTAGAGATTAATCATACTCTGGCACTTTAAGAATTCTAATTTGACTATTCGCCACCGAAAACCTGTGAATTTCATGTATAAGTCCAGGGACCGATTTGAAGTTGTTTGTAGCCTTCCTGACATTGGAGTTTTTTTCCGGAAAAAAACTCGAATCAAGTTTGGTCTAATTTGATTCAAGTTTTCTGGTCGGTAACGTAAGTCCGATATTTGATATTTTTACTAACCTCCCCCCAATCAAATTTTGAAGAAAATCGAATTAGAGTTTAAAAAAACTCACATGAATTCAAAATTCGAGCCTTGATAAAATGTGCCTCCAAGTGTAGTAAATTGACTAATTTATTAATATTTTTTGTTGACTGTACAGCATTTTAGTGCATTGCATAAACCAGGAATTTTCAAGCAGAGCTGTGGCATCAGAAAAGGCACACTGGCACACAAGTTGTGGATGCAGGTGAACACCTTGCAGTATTTTTTATTCACCGGAAGTGCAACGTTTCGGGGCAAGCCCCTTTGTCAAGCATACAGGATCTGTGTAAGATGGTACATTTATAGGTGATTCAATCAGTTAATTGACAGGTGCAATCAATTAGTGAAGTTTAATGTACCATCTTACACAGATCCTGTATGCTTGACAAAGGGGCTTGCCCCGAAACGTTGCACTTCCGGTGAATAAAAAATACTGCAAGGTGTTCACCTGCATCCACAACTTGTGTGCCAGTGTGCCTTTTCAAAGGGGCATGTTTACTAACATTGGAGATAAATATCTGGAGAGATTTCTGGAGATGTTGCCCATGGCAACCAATCAGCAATTAGATTTAAACAGCCACAGCCAAGCTAGAAAACAAAAGCAACGATCTGATTGGTTGCTATGGGCAACATCTCCAGAAATCTCTCCAGATATTTATCTCCAATGTTAGTAAACTTGCCCCTAAGTATCAGATTTGAGGTTGCCGATTACCTCTATCACTGTGCACCAAGGGAATCTGGAATTATCTCCACAGACAGGTGTGCGTGAGCAATCACTACTCTGTGGCATCAGAAGCAATTTTGGGTCAAAAAATTTACCGACTCCCAACTCCTAATAAATTAAAATACAAGCACTGAAAAAAATGAAGACATTTAATAGCTTCTATGAAGGAGGGTATGGCAGAATTCTGTTTCTAAGAACAATATTTAGTTCGTTTTAGTCTGGATTGTATTTAACTGCTATTCTACAGCTATATGTCAGGTTCAATTCCTATATACAAGTGGTTTTTAGGTTTTCCAATTGTTTTTGGTTTATGTAGTTTGATTTTGTTTATGTGGATTATATTTTGGGCAGTGAAAAAATGCCTTGTATGTTGAATACTTTTATTACGTAATTACTAAGGATGCACCGAATCCACTATTTTGGATTCAGCCGAACCCTTTGCAAAAGATTCATATGCAAATTAGGGGTGGGAAGGGGAAACGTTTTTTACTTCCTTGTTTTGTGACAAAAAAAGTCACTTGATTTCCCTCCCGGCCCCTAATTTCCATTTGCATATTAGGATTTGGATTGGGTTCGGCCGGGCAGAAGGATTCGGCCGAATCCTGCTGAAAAAGGCCGATTCCAGAACCGAATCCTGGATTCGCTGCATCCCTAGTAATTACAGTATAATTTACTGTCCGCGTGTACTGGTAAAAGTGTGTTTGCTTCATAATGACAACTATAGCTTATATAAACAAACCCATATAGCCGTGGGGGAAGTCAATTAAGATGGAGAAAAAGCACAGGTTATATCACACATAACCGATAAGCCCTGTCCAGTACAATGGTGTCATCTGCTGTGTAACCTGCACCTTTTCTCCATCTTAAATGGCTGCCCCCATTGTTACTCAGCAGCTTGTTTATATAAACTATAGTAGTGTTTCTGAAGGTACCATAAATTGAGGAGTCTAAATTGAAGGATTTATGTACCGACTCCACAGCCCTGTTTTCAAGTGTGGCTACACCAAGTGCACAGTTGCACCAGATTATATTCCTATTCACAGGGTGTCTAAGAAACCCAATAAGGGCAGCACAACTGCAGATTGTTGTACAGGTATGGGATCTGTTATCTGGAAACCTGTTATACAGAAAACTCAGTTATGGCATGGCTCCCATCGACTCCATTTTATACAAATAATCCAAATTTTAAAAAATTATTTCCTTTTTCTCTGTAATAATAAAACCGTAACTTGTACTTGATGCCAAATAAGAGATAATTAATGCTTATTGGAAGCAAAATCAGCCCATTCGGTTTATTTAATATTCAAATAAGTTTCTCGCAGAATTAAGATATAAAGATCTAAATTTCGGAAAGATACGTTATCCGGAAACCCCCAGGTCCCAAGCATTCTGGATAACAGGTCCCATACCTGTACTTCTCTACCCTGGCTGGAGCTCACAGCTCTACTGTATTTTGGACTGTATGGGATTAAACCTGTTACATTGCCTTAAGATCATGGTGTATTTTTTATTATGGGGCTGCAGAAATTGGTTGTGTTGCCACCAGAGCTTGGCTGTGGTGAAACTGTCATCCGAGGGACACATTTAAAACATTGGTATATAAAATTGCTATAGTCTTAATGTATTTTTCTTTGAAAACAAGGGAGCTTGAGGGCAGTCTTTTTCTGCATTCAGGCACGCAAAATGAGAGCGCCCTCCACAGGTGAGACTTGCAGAGTGATATCTGGTGCACACAAAAAAAGTTGTGAAGCCATACCTTGATCCTTTTTCATTTGGTGCAAACTGATTCAAATGTAAATTTGTTATTTACATTTTATTATAACAATATGGTGTGGGCAACAGTCCCAGTGATAGTGGAGAGAAGAGTGATAATTAGAAGAAAGGGAAGAAAGTTGGGGGAAGGGGAAATAAGGTAGGAAGTTGTTTACATTGTATTGTACAGGTATGGGACCTGTTATCCAGAATGCTCAGGATCTGGGGTTTTCCAGATAATGGACATTTCCGTAATTTGGACCTTCATACCTAAAGTTTACTAGAAAATCATGTAAACATTAAATAAACCCAATAGACTGGTTGGTTCTGCTTCCAATAAGAATTAATTATATCTTAGTTTGGATCAAGTACAAGCTACTGTTCTATTATTACAGAGAAAAGGGAAATCATTTTTAAAAATTTGAATTATTTGTATAAAATGCAGTCTATGGGAGGTGGCCTTTCCATAATTCGGAGCTTTCTGGATAATGGGTTTTCAGATAATGGATCCTATAACTGTACCAGATCAGTTCACACGCCTCTGTCCACACCCCCCAAATAGCCTTAAAATCGGCGGGGCAGTGTTTGGCATGGTAGTGAAGTTTCTGTTTAAGCACAGAGTCCTTGATTTAATTCTTCAGTGTGGAAGATCTACTTGATTCTAGTGCAATAAATTGCTCTCAAATTTACTGACTTTATTAAGAATTAGGGTTTATTCCTTCTAATCCCTAAATAAACATTTCTTATGCACTCGCTGGTATATAAAAACCGTTATAGTAGCTGGAAACTCTCTCAAATTAATTTAAAACAAAATTCCTTGTTGTGCCCTGCTATATGTAAACGGTTGTAGTATTAAAAACAAGCAAAAACAATACTCATTGTAAGGACCAAGTAATTTCAAAAAGTCATAAGGACTTTATTGTGCCCTTTTAGCCTTGGGTTCATGCACATAACTAATTGTCAAGTACTAATAATGTTTAGGTACACAAGCTGGTTTTGACCCAACCCACTGCCCATCTTACACCATTTAAAAAATAAGTGTTGAAAATTAGTGATAGTGTAATCTGGATTTGTGTTTATGCTTGAAACTGTCTCTTTTAAAGAGGTTAAATGATTATTATTATTTTAATAATAGTACTTTTATTGGAACCTTCCTTTTATTTAAACCTGCTTTTGGCTTTGACCCAACCCACTGCCCAGCTTACACCGTTATAAAAAATGATATTTAAAGTGAATGACAAATACATTTACGCCAATCAGACAATCCAGTCAGCCAAATTTTTGGAGCCCAGATGTATGAAGTTGCTATTCAGCCATAGTTCCAAAAACATCTAGGACAGCAAAAAGGTTGAGTAACCTCCTCAGAAGCCAATATTATCCTGTGAGTGTCCAATTTTTAGGAATAACGCTGCGCTCAAATCTCATGTGTACCTGGATGCATGTTTGAGCTGTTTCCTTGCAAAACTGAGGAATATTTGTATTAAAGGACCAGTAACGTCAAAAATTTTTACAAAAAAATTCGTTAGAATACAACTAAAAAAACCAACACAAATTAAAATTTAAAATAGTAAAGCCTTTATTAAGAAATAACTTACAGAAACTCCACTTCCTGTCCTCTTCAGAAACGGCGAAAGGGCGACCATCCATCTGCAGTGCTCGATTTCTCCTCCTGGCTATACACTGACAGCGTGTCCTCTGCCCGATCGCCTTCTCCAGCTCTTCTTCATCCAGCAGCAGTATGAAGGCGATGTCTCCCGCTCCTCCACTCCAGGAATGCAGCCCTGACTGCCGACCCCCGTGCCCACTCCGTCACTGTCAAGGCAGCTGAAACAAAGCAGCCGCAAAAGAATGCGTCCAACACTGAGCCGCCAACCCCAGGAGGACGAGCTTCTCTTGGAGAGCCGTGCTGCTCCCCGCCTGCAGCTGCTCCCTCTGTCAAACTGCTGTTGGGCTGCTGAAGTCTGAATTGTGAACCGGCAGGATTTGGGGGGGACAGGCGTTCGCCCTGGAGCGGTGCAGCCTCCTAATACACTCAATGCAGACCTGCAAAGAGCCGGGGTTATTTGATTTACTTTTATTACATCTCCTGCCGGCTCAGTGTTGGACGCATTCTTTTGCCGCTGCTTTGTTTCAGCTGCCTTGACAGTGACGGAGTGGGGACGGGGGTCGACAGTCAGGGCTGCATTCCTGGAGTGGAGGAGCGGGAGACATCGCCTTCATACTGCTGTTGGATGAAGAAGAGCTGGAGAAGGCGATCAGGCAGAGGACACGCTGTCAGTGTATAGCCAGGAGGAGAAATCGAGCGCTGCAGATGGATGGTCGCCGTTTCTGAAGAGGACAGGAAGTGGAGTTTCTGTAAGTTATTTCTTAATAAAGGCTTTACTATTTTAAATTTTAATTTGTGCTGGTGTTTTTTTTTTTCGTTGTATTCTAACGAATTTTTTTGTAAAAATTTTTGACGTTACTGGTCCTTTAAGGAAGTAGTGCAACTGGGAAAATGCACCTTATTACGTAAAGGGAGCAGCCTGGGTGAGGGCAGAAGTCATGGGAGAAGATAGACAACGGAGAAGCCATAATCGCTTTTCTCAGAGATTCCATCCTGCACCAGGAATGTAAAGGAATGCTCTTTATATTAAATAAGGCAGTACAAAGTGTCTGAGACAAAACCCTGGAAAGTTTGGTTTTACTGGTTGATATATATTAACATTAAAGTTTTTTTTTTATTATTATTTAAGCTACTTTTCAGTCAGTTGCTATTATTTTTGTATGGTGGGGAGTTTTTTTGCCTAATGTCGGTTTCCAACTGAGACTGCTCTCTGGTTGTCTGGGGTCCCTGAACCAACCAAACTGATCCACTATTAATGTTAAATTGTGTTTTAGTCTTTCATTTCCTTGTGTTTCTTTCCAGGCCTTGTGTTATTGAGCTTGCATTCTGATTTCCAAGCTGCTGCCTGGCCACTAGAGTAGTTGGTTTCTCTGAAAGTATTTGCAGTATTAATTGTCATTTCTTTATCTTTCAGTACACGAGAGAGCTTGGCGTCCAATACTTCCAGTATTGTTGAAAGTAACAGACGACAGAACCCGGCCCTTAGTCCCGCTCATGGTGGTGCTGGGCCAACATTTAACTTCCGAACATCTGCTGCAGAAACCACAACAACTGACACTGATAAACTACAGAAACCCACTAATTGTTTGCAAGCTTCTGTTACTAGCGTTTGACAGCCTCAAATCTTGTTTTGTCCCATATTCTACAGCAGGAATGGCCAACTTGCGGCAGTACGGTGGCTGCACAGCTACAATTCCCTCGGTGGGAGTAGTAATTCTGCAGCTCCCTGAGAGCCCCCAGTTGACCATCCCTGCTATTCAGCAAAGTTTACTACACTGAGACTGATGTTTACATCTCCTAACAAGCCTCATACACCTACAGTTTTTGTCTTACTGAAACTGTGCTGCTAGTGAGCCCAGTGGGCAATGGCAAGAACAGAAGTCCAACTTTTTTAATTTATCGTTTCTATTTTATGTTTCCTCCACTGATGCTTTCCAAATTGTACAGCTCTGTAGAAAGTAAATTACACTGAAGTAATGCCTTCAGGATCATTCTTACAACTGAAACGGATCACATACGAAAGTCTTACACTGTAATCTGCTATGTCAGTGCCATGTATTTTTAAGCAATGGACTTCTTTTATCTCAGAGGTTCCATCCTGCTGACTTTCAGCTGTTTTTGAACTGAAGTTCCCATTATTACCCTGCTTGGATTGTTTACGGATGCTGAGCTTTGTAGTTCAAAAGTACAGCTGAAAGGCTGCATGGTTTGTAATCCTTTTAACCCATCTGCCACCAGAAAGGGTCTTACAACGCTAATAGTTACCACCATCCTGGCAGCAATCTGGTCAGCAATTCACAAGGCTTAATATCAAACCAAAATCCCATTGTTTCTCGAACAATACATTTGTTTCGATCAAGAAAAATAAGACTAATCACCCTGTATTTTAGTATTGTGTTCATACGGATATAGCAAACTGAGACACATGCTTCATTGATCTATAAAATTAAATTGCGATGTTTATCACTTAGGGGCAGATTTATCAAAGGTCGAAGTGAAAATTCAAGCTAATTTTTGTTTACTTCGACTAGGGAATAGTTCAAATTCGATTCGTTATTACTTTGATTCGAATTCGGACGACGATTCACCTGCAAAAGAAAAAAGTTTGATTTTTTTTTTTTTTTTTTTTTTTTTAAATTTTGGGTTGGTTATTTTGAATTCGAATTTTTCTAATTCAAAATTCAACCCTTGATAAATGTGCCTCTAAGGGGCAGATTTATAAAGGGTTGAACTTTGAAATTCATGCGAGTTTTTTTAAAACTCCCATAAAGTCCCATCAATTCAACTGATCGAAATGTATTAATAAAATCGAATTTTTCCAAATCGTATGAATTGAAACTACTCGAAAACTCGAATTGAATTTGATCAAACCCGATTCAAGGTTGTTCTCCAACTAAAAGCTTGAATTTCAGGAAGGCTGCAAACATCTCCAAATTGATCCCTGAACCTCTCCCGTTGATTTAAACAGAAATTCAGCAGGTTTTAGGTGGCGAATAGTTGGATTTGAATTCTTAAAGGGCCAAAGAATGATAAATCTCAAAATTCGATTTTTTTTTTTTTTTTTAAAAAAAAAAAACAAATCTAGTTTGTATAACTCCCTAGTTGATTTTGACAGTTTTCATAAAAAAAATTTGAAAATTTGAATTTTCAATTCGACCTTCAACAAATCTTCCCCTTAGTATCAGTACGGTTCCAATCCTGTTCAGACAGAAGAATTCTAACATATCACATGGTGTAATTGCTACATCTATATGATTCTTATTTGCCACCCCCCACGTTTGTGTTAGATCATGATCCATCATAATACTCTCACTGCTATTTGAAATCATGGATGTAAGTGTTGTGCAGCATCTGCATGCAGTTTACAAAAAGTCAAATGTGTAAATCCTCAACAAGACAAAGGGAACCCAAGAAAAGGCAGTATTATGGTAATACAGAGGAGTATAGAAAACGGTTTTAGATGTACAATGCTTCTGCTTGAAGCCCTCATGCGCCTGTGGATAATGTATATCTGTGCACTCAAGTGGGCAAAATGCCATATCTGGGGGAACAGAAAGCTACAAGAATAAAATTCCTTTTTGACCTTAAAATACATGAGAAATTAGTGCCATGCATGTAAAATTCGGGGAGCTTTTATTCATGCTCAGTGTTGTAGTTTTCCCATTTTTTCAGGAATAATTGGTTATTTGAGCATCTGAACATAAGCACTCTGATAAACTGGGTTTGACTGATACCCCCTATGATTCAAGCCAGTACCTGGGCCATTTTATTGGAGTGCGACAAAAGCAAAAGGATTTTTTTGTGTTGCTATTTTAGCATAAGACAACCATTGTAGGTTCATTTTAATGTCTGGGGCATTCTTGCTGACTCCATTTATTTGATTTTTTTTTTTAAAAAAATTAAATGTTTCCATGTACAGCTATGGGATGGGACCTGTTATCCAGAATGCTCAGGGCCTGGGTTTTTCTAGATAATGGATCTTCATACCTTAAGTCTACTAGAAAATCATCTAAACATTAAATAAACCCAATAGGCTGGTTTTGCTTCCAATAAGGATTAAGTATATCTTAGTTGGGATCAAGTACAAGCTACTGTTTTATTATTACAGAGAAAAAGGAAATCATTTTTAAACATTTAGATTATTTGTATAAAATGGAGTCTATGGGAGACGGCCTTTCCGTAATTCAGAGCTTTCTGGATAACAGTTTTCCGGATAACTGATCCCATACCTGTACAAAAAAGGGTGTCGAGAGAAATGAAATGCAAGTGTGGCAGACTATATAATTTCTTTCTAATGGAAGGATATTATTTTAATTGTATGTAGCTTTGATTGTAATGCCTAAATTAGGCTTCTCAAAATTACAAAATGTATGACAGTTACCATTGGAACAAAGTTGTTTTTTTTTTTTTCTTTTACATCAAGGAATTTTGTTTTATTGTATCATAAAATTGTAACTGCATTTGAACAAAATTTGTATGCGTGTTTTCATGCAAACTATTTTGCAGTCAACGAAGACCGAAAAAAAGCAACCCCTTTTAGAATAAGGATGAATGTGTTTTTTTGTTTTTTTTTATATCCAACTATTGTATGGTTCTAGAGTGTGCAAATAGAAAATACAGAATTCTGGAATATTAAGTTTTACATTGTATTTCTGGTAACATTTACCATTGGGACAGCCCAAAATGTAGAGCGTTGGAGACTCTGTTAAGGTGCTAAATTGTATTTATTATTTGCATAGACAGTATAAACATGGCCCAAAAACTGGAAGTATTTTTGAAGTGGTGCTAGCATTGTCTTCTATTAGTTTTTATTTTCATTAACTTATTTGAGGACTTGCTCGTTGTAGGTATTAGATGGACTTGTAGTACTCTTTAAGCCACACAATTGTCATAGAGGCACAGTCGAATTTCGAAGTTGTGAGGTTTTTTTTTAATTTAACTCTTAATAGATTTGAATATACTCGAAGTTCAATCGGGTGATTATTTAATAAAAAATGGAATATCTAAAATTCAAACTTATATTACTGACCCGAAAACTAAAATCGAATTAGACTAAACTCGAAAATAATTGATTTTGTTCCCTGAAAAAAACTCAAATGTCATGAAGGCTACAAACAGCTTAAAAATGGTCACTGGACCTCTCTATTGACTTGTACACAAACTTGGCAGGTTTAGGTGGTGAATAGTCGAATTTGAATTTTTAAATCTCAAAATTAGAATTAGGATTAACCTTAAATTGAGTTTGGATTATTCAGTATTCAAATTTGAGAGTTTGAACATAAACAAAATTAGAGAATTAGAATTTTCTATTTGACCCTTAATAAATCTGCCCCATAAAGTGAATTCTGAATTCTATAACTTTTCCATGTGAAGCTGAGCAAGAATGTTTATTTGATCAAATCATGCCCACCTCCCCTTTAACCAAAGATGTTCTCTACCCTTGTACTATGAATTCCTCTTTATAAATACATAAACAGTCATTATAACTAGGTCTTTCATGGTGTGGCCAACCATTTAATATGACAGTACTTCAGGGATGCAACTACTCATTGCAAATTCCCACCATACCCTGTAAAGAAAAGAAAGACTTGTCATTTTCAAAAATCTGCAAACATTTAGATCCCCCAAGGAGATTACTGGGGTTATAAAAATAAACAGATGGCAATAAACGACATGCTTTATCATCTTTTTATATAACTAAACACCTTGTGCACTGGAGTGGTCGACTTCACCGACTACCCGTCAGCCGGGCCGTGCACAACAATCTGAATCTGTTACAATGGAGTTAGGAATCTTTACATAATAGTCAAGCTACAGAGGGGATTTAGCAGGTTACACTGTTTCAAAATCCAAGTACTGTCTACTGATCTATATATATATATATATATATATATATATATATATATATATATATATATATATATATATTTTCAGCACTTGCAGAATATATTTAATGTGGATGCATTTTGTACAGCCTCAAAACGTTATCACAATTTCGTTGAACTTTTTGCACACGTGACTCTTAATTGTTTGTTACATGTTACTTTTTACAGAATATTTTTTTTTTGTTTTTACATGCAACTACCTCCACAACTTTAAAAGGCAGCAATGTTAAAGTATACTGTACAAAAGAAAATTATACTCTTATGAAATACTTAACATCAACTGTTTTTGTATGATAGATCATAATTTTCATGACCATCATTTTGTTTCAATATAATATGAAATTTGGGTTTTTATAAGAAATGTATATTGTAAATTAAGGGCAAATATCGAGAAACTTATAAATTTCATTGTGGTTGGAACATTATGCCAGCTCTTTCCGTTACAGCCGAAGGTTTCTTCCCGACATGATTCGACCGTTGCAAGTTTGCATCTGCAGTCGGTCCGAGCCGTTTGTTGCCAGCTTGATTTTCCTATAATATTAACAAAGCCAGATATTTCATTGGTAACGATGAGTTGACATCAGTCTTACATTGTTGTTTAGAGACAAGACTAATGTGAAAAGGACATTTCTTAAAGCGAGAGACTGAATGTGACTATTGCAGTTGGGGAAAAAGTTAATACATGCAAGCAGGACTTAACTGTATGATTTAAAGAGAATTTTGCAGCCAAGACTGCCTTGTATAAATGTGTTTGCACTGAAAAAAAATCAAAATAAAAAAAAACAAATTCTCGGTCTCTGGTTGCTGTAAAGGTCATCCAAAAAAAAGGATGCTTTGTTTATATTGTATAGTATTTCATATGAAATAACGGCTCATGAAATGTCTTCCTTAACAGTAACGATTTCTAACAGCACATTTGTATCATGGTTTTTATTGTGTCCGTTTACCATATTGTAAAGGATGTTTACCTGTCATGCATAGCATAATTACTAAAAAAGGGGGGGGAGAAACGGGATTTTATTCTTTTCTTTTCTTAATTTTTTAAGCCTATATTTGAAAGTCTTTGTGTCCATGTTGGTTCTGTAGTGTTGTATGAAATTCTCCATTTTTTTTTTTTTTTTTTTGGATTGTTACTTTCTAAAATATTAAATAACATTTGGTTATATGTTTTAAGTAAACAGACTTTTTGTGCTATATAGATGGCCATAATCTGTTCCTCTCTGTTTCGTAAAGTTATTTTTGTGTAGCTCACGACAGAGTATCTATAGCCTTTGAATAGAGTAGAGAACATCGTCACAACTTAGTACTTTTTAATGGCCAAACTCTAGCAATGTACATTTGATCAAGCCAAGCCAGAAACTCCTAAAACTCCCAAATATGCATATTCAGCAGTCGGTTTCTATAAAACTCTGTAACAGGTGTACTGGCTGTTTGGGGTATTTCTTAATTTTTTTTTTCACCTTCATTTTAACCCCAAATCCCCCAAAGAAAACATTTTCTCCAGGTCTGGGAAAGCATAGCAATGAAATATCTGAGGAGTAGTTCTGTGAGACAGATGTCCTCCAGAGGAATTTTATGGACCTCAGCCTGTCTATGGACTTTGTATGATATCTTAATATAACCCCTCTCCAAACTGGCCCACTACATATAAAGTTGAACATTATTTAAAAAAATAAATACCAATCAAAAACACCAATCCACTCTATGCCCTATCTGTGTTTCGGCACATGTGTATTGTTACAAAAGCATTTATAAATATTCTTAAAACCACTGGAAAGATTTGAATGTATACTAGAAAATTGTGTAGAATTACATTTGCTTTTCATAAAAGTTTTTGGATAGAGGACCCTTGAGAACACAATTATGCGCTACATTGAAATATAAAGAAGTTTGAGCAACACAAGCATGAAAAATGTTCCTGGGGGTGCCACAAAAGGCCTGTGATTGGCTAGCTGTTAGTTTGTAAGTGGACTAGCAGCCTACAGGAGGCTATATTTGGTAGTGCATTGGGTGTTTCTGCAATCAAAAGCCAGGAATTCAAAAATAAACTCCTGATTTGAGGCCACTGAAAGCATCATCCGAGCTGTAGCTCAGAAGCCACTGGTTGGGGGGATCACTGCTCTAAGGCATTATATCATGATTTTCATGGTGTACTTTTTATTTCTAAATTGCACTGTTTTTCTAATTTACACTGTGAATAATTCTCTGTAGCGAGGAAAAGTTTGTTCTTGAACCAAAACATTTTTTTAGGTGCAATATTGGTGTTTAGGCAACCATCTCAGTACACTGTGATATTGAGCTTTTCAGAAGGAGCCAGCATTATATTATACAACTGCTTTCAGACAAGTGTTATATCGCCTACTCAATGTGCTCAATATGATCAAAGTCACATAGTCTCAAAACGGGTTTTTCTCTTCATGGGAGCACTTTTAGCAATGCAAACGATTGGTTTTTAACTCTGCAATGCTGAAATCTTCTCCAACCTTGCAAGGGTTCTCAAAACTTGCAAGGGTTAGGGGGTGTCTCAAATCGTTGCCTAATTTTATTCAATGTAGTTAGGTCCACAAATCTTTGGACAGCTTTTTTTCTAATTTTGGTTCTGTACATTACCACAATGAATTGTAAATGAAACAACTCCGATGCAGTTGAACTGCAGACTTTCAGCTTTAATTCAATGGGTTGAACAAAAAGATTGCATAAAAATGTGAGGGACTATTTTTTTTTTTAACACAATCGCTTCATTTCAGGGGCTCAAAAGTAATTGGACAAATTAAAAACCTGAAAATAAAATGTTAATTTCTAATACTTGGTTGAAAATCCTTTGCTGGCAATGACAGCCTGAAGTTTTGAACTCATGGACATCACCAGATTCTGGGTTTCCTCCTTTTTAATGCTCTGCCAGGCCTTTCCTGCAGCCGCTTCCAGTTGTTGTTTGTTTGTGGCCTTTCTGTCCGAAGTTTTGTCTTCAACAAGTGAAATGCAGCTCAGTTGGGTTCAGTGGGAAACTAAAAATATGTCTAGCCCCAAATCAGATTTTAAAATTGGAAAAAAAACTGTTTGCTCATTTGAAAAACTGATCATGTAGTCAGAAAAAAGAATTCTATGTACACAAGACTCAATGCCTTTTTAGTTTGTTTTCTAAATTAAAAAATAAATGCCAGATAATAAATACAATATCTTAATGGTTTCAATCAGAAATTTACAAGTTTATGTTTTACCATCAGGCCAGTACATATGTGCAAGATTGGTTTAGCAGGATTTTGTTGCTGAACTCGGCAAGCCCAGCATTTACTCCCTGCCTCCTGCTATTTTCTTTATTCTATAGAGCGCTGCGGGCGGAGAGATACAGACTGAAGCTTTGCCCAGGCAATATAAAAGTGGTAAGTTCCTTTGCCTTATGTAAATATTCATTTATTTCCCCCCTTTGCATTGCAAACAATATTCTGCCAATCAAGATGCAAAATCATTTTAGATGCACTAAAGGTTTGGAGGATTTTGAAATCACCACTAAACTCATAAACGCTAAAACTACGATCATCATTGAATTTTAAAGTCCCAAATATAAAAAGTATGAAGGGAGGGTGGAAAAAGTGCTGAACGATGCACTAACAAATATCAATACAATTCCTAGCAGCAGAAAAAAATGTAAAAACTTTTTTAAGTCCTCAATTTAATAAAAGAAGTTCTATCCGGTCAGCGCAGCTCCCACGGACTTCTATAGGAGCCTGACAACTTTTACTTACAAGGTTTTGCATTAGAGATTTTTGTGGTTTTTACACTTAATAAATCTCCAATTTTTAGAGCTTTAAAGAAACCTACGAAAACCACACATTTTTCGAGATTCGTGTAAAAACAAAAAGTTACAAAGTTTGCTGAAAAGTGTCAAAATCAGACGGTAAGAAGCCTTACAGGGTTGTTCTTGTTTGTTGCTAGTGAATACCCACCGCAGTGTAGATAACAATGGAACCCATCGAGTCAGTGGTGTTGGACAGTTACAATGTGCTTAGCAACTTGGCACACAGGTTATTTCTATACAGTTAAAGTTTATTCTATGGTTCATACTGCAAAGGATTCAGCAAAATGTTTCACCATATTCATTTTTAGGGTTTAGTTCTCCTTTAAGGCTGAATTGACACAAATCCTACAAACGATATTTCAACATCTAGTAAACATCAAAGCAAAGCGTAAACCAACGTCATATTAAATCTCTCAGAATGACAAGTTGGACATGCCGGTGTTATATCAACTTATGTTTGGCCATATGAAAAGCCACCACAGGACTATGAGTGGACAGATGTTTTGGTTTCTCTACTGCGGCCAAAAATGTGGATTTCAGTTTAGATCATATGACATCTAGGCCCACGTTAACCCATTATTTAGCCAATTGTGCTTTTGTCCGTTTGCGCTGGAAAACTTTTCTTTGCTATGGTTATATTGTGTTTTGTAAACTGTAGCAGTATTTTCCTTTCATATCCCTATCATGTTATATCATTAGATCAGTCCGTTCTATCTGGTCCCATCACATCGCAGCTGTGAAATATGTGTATTCAAGTAATGTCCGTTCACAGGTGCCTTTCCAAATGCCCTGGCAGTGCTTTGTACAATTGACCTGGACCCCAGGAATTTCAGTGTAGCAAATCTAAATTGAGGCAATTCTAAATAAATGTGTGTCCAGTTTGAATGCAAAAATTACTTAAGTAAACTGATGGATTATGTAAAAATATGCCAACTAGACAAAACATAAATAATTAAGGAGTAAAGGGATTGGAATAAAGCCCAAGTTGTTATGTGAATGATTTGTTGGAGAACATTGCAGACTTACAATATGGGGTATATTTATCAAAGAGTGAAGTTACAGGTCACCACAGTCTGTTAGAGTGAAATACTGCCAATCTCTTTTCATTTATATGGGGTTTGTATGATGAACTTTGACTTTCACCCAAAACTCCCATAGAAATGAATGGATAGAGGTGGAAATTCATTCTAACAGACTGGGTGATCTCTAACTTCACTCATTGATAAATATGTGTTTGTGTGCTCTTCTGGCAAACAAAACCTGAAAGTAGGGATGTACCGAATCCAGGATTAGGTACGGAATTCGGCCAGGATTCAGCTGTTTTCATCAGGGTTCGGCGAATCCTTCTGCCGAACCAGAATCCTAATTTGCATATGCAAATTAGGGGCAGGGAGGAAAATCACATGACTTTTTGTCACAAAACAAGGAAGTAAAAATGTTTTCCTCTTACCACCCCTAATTAGCATATGCAAATTAGGATTTGGTTTGGTATTCGTCTGAATTTTTCGCGAAGGATTCCAGGGTTCTGCCGAATCCGAAATAGTGGATTCGGTGCATCCCTACCTGTGAGACGTGGAAGAAAATGGAAAACTACCATTTGAATGGATAGAAGAATAGCCAAAATGGCAATGGCCAATGATCAGCTCCAGGAAGATCAAAGAAAGTCTAAAGTTACCTGCGATACTGTTACAATTAGAAGACGTCTATGTGAAGCCAAGCTATCGGCAAGAAGCCCCTGCAAAGTCCCATTGTTGAAAAAAAAAAGACGCGCTGAAGAGCTTACAATTTGCCAAAGAACACGACTGGCCTAAAGTGAAATGACGCAACATTTTCTGGACTGATGAAAGCAAGATTTTTTTTAGTCTAGGGGCTGCAGACAGTTTGTCAAACAACCCCCAATCACTGTTTTAAAGCCACAGTACAGTGTGAAGACAATGAAACAGTGACATAAGCATCATGATATGGGGATGTTTCTCATACTATGGTGTTGGGCCTATTTATCACATACCAAGGATCATGGACCAGTTTCAATACAAAATACTTGAAGAGATCATAGACAAATACAAGAGATCCTCTGCAATCAGCCCATTATCAATATATTAAGAAACTTTTTGTGCATACAGCTAGTAAACATGCCTTACCCTTTAAACAAACAGGGATTGTTAGTCCATATATTGCAATATATTTAAGCTGGCCAACTACGTCAGTCATCCCCTTGAAGAGGTCATGTTGTCTTATACTGAATAGGAAATTCCCTTGAAAAAACAAGTCAACAACCCCAAACACATCAGTAAATGAGCAACATCTTGGTTCTAGACCAACAAGATTGGTGTTACGGAGTGACCAGCCCAATCCCCGGACCTTGTGGGTTGACATAAAAATGTTGTTTCAGAGGCAAAAGCAAGAAATGCAGAAGAATTGTGGAATGTAACAGGTGCCAGAAATTGGTGGACTCCATGTAACACAGATGTGCAGCAGTTCTCAGAAACACTGATTATACAACTAAATATTAGTTCAGTCATTCAAAGGAAAGCAAAATCTTGAAACAGTTTTCAGTTTATACTGTGAATGTGTGTTTGTAAAGAAGAATGCAGACACTGCTATTTTTTTAAAAAAAGCTTAATATTCCTTTTTCTTCACTTTCTGTAAAGGAATAACACAAAGTTGATACATTTTTCTTCATGTTTTGATTTAGAATCGAATGTGCAGTGTTCCCAATAGTGTGTATGGAACTAAAAGATGTTATATGGATTTTGAGTCACTTTTTTTTAAAGACACTGCTATTATCCTGCACACAACTGTATATGACATTATTCAGTCTCCCCTGCAGAGAGTCAATACATAATTTCCATGGGATTTCTAATGACCCTACTTGTTCGTAAGCACCGAGTATGTGAGTAAAATCAGGACCTGGTTCCTCATCAGTTAAAAAAGAAAGTTCACAAGGAGGTTTTCGAAATCCATGTAATGAGCACATCCGCAGCCTGGCAGCCCTGGGCTCTTTTCTACACGTACACAAGGCAAGTTTCAGTCGTATTAACTGCAACTTCCTCCGACTTATCAAAATATGTCATGGCTCGGAGACAGAGTCTGAAATTGATTTGCAGCTTGAGGGTTTCATATAATGACAGCAAAAGGGACCTGTGATGCCTGGCAAGTGCCGGTGACAGGGAAGGAGGTGAAACAGAGTTGAGCAGTAGATGTGCTCCTCAGAGCGACTTTATCACAGTAATTAGTGGCTGGTAAGTCAGGTAGCGCAGCCTGACGAGTTCATGCAAAGTTTACAATCTTCACAAAATGTATCATTTATGATGAGATGTTCTGCAACGCTCTGTATTTGCCATAGTTAGTCTTTCTGTGCTTCTAGCAGCGGTTCTGTTTCATTTAGCTCTCTTTATCTCATTTACTTTGATGAAACATTCAGATGCCTCCACAGCAAGTGGAAAGTAGGACTCTAATTAGAATCTTCTCACTGACAAGCAGACAGGAATAAAGCACATTGAGGGTAGGAAGGCACAAGCTGCACACAGGATTCATGTACAAAAAACAGTCAATAGTTAAACGGGTGGTTCACCTTTGAGATAACTTTTAGTATGATGTAGAGAGTGATATTCTGAGACGATTTGCAATTGGTTTTTATTATTGAAGGTTTTTGAGTTATTTAGCTTTTTATTCAGCAGCTCTTCAATTTGTATTTTAAGCAATCTGGTAACTAGTGCCCAAATTCCCCTAGCAACCAGGCATTGAGTTGAGTAAGAGACTGGAATATGAATAGGAGAGGCCTGAATAGAAGGGTCAGTACTGTATATACTCGAGTATAAGCCGAGTTTTTCAGCCCCCAAAATATGCTGAAAAACTCTACCTCGGCTTATACTCGGGTCAAGTGCAAAAACGGTCGCTGGCGTCTAAGAATAGTCGCTGGCGCCTAAGAATAGTCGGCGGTGTCCAAGAATAGTCCCCGGCGTCCAAGAATAGTCTCCAAGAATATTCGCCGGCGTCCAAGAATTTTCGCCGGAATCCAAAAACGAGACGCCGGCACCTCCAATGGGAGCAGAAACCCTCAATTTTTTGATTGAAACTTACCACAAGCTGCTGCATTTCTCACCCTCGGCTTATACTCGAGTCAATAAGCTTTCCCAGTTTTTGGAGGTAAAATTAGGTACCTCGGCTTATACTCGGGACGGCTTATACTCGAGTATATACGGTAATGAAAAGTAGCAATAACAATACATTTGTAGCCTTACAGAGCATTTGTTTTTTAGAAGGGAGTCAGCGACCCCCATTTGAAAGCTGCAAAGAGTCTGAAAAAAAGGTAACTAACTATAAAAAATAAATAATGAAAATCAATTGAAAAGTTGCTTAGAATTGCCCGTTCTATAACATAATAAAAGTTACCTTAAAGGTGAACCACCCCTTTAATAATGAAATCTTTAAGAAAAAAAAGTGTTTGGAATAATTTTTGAGGATCTGGGGACTTCACAGGCCTCTCTCCAGTAGCAAAGAAATCTGCTGTATTATTTATTGATTTGGTGTTGTTCTATGGTAATGTGGTGTCAGCACTGCAGGTTAAGGCTAATGAGAAGGACAAGTATTAGAGAGGACATGGGATCTTAACCTCGGCCTAAAGGTGGCCATACACGGGCCGATAAAAGCAGTCGGCAGCTTATTGGCCCGTGTATGGGGCCCTCCGACAGGCTTCCCCGATTAATATCTGGCTGAAAGTCGGGAAGATATCGATCGGATGGGACTAAAAATCCCATTGGATCGCGGCCACATCTGTTCGTTGATGCGGTCCAGCGATCCGTTAGCCATGGGATCAGCCCAATATTGCCTATCTCAAGGTGGGCATATCAGGGAGAGATCCACTCGTTTGGCGACGGTTGCCAAACGAGTGGATCTCTCTGTGTATGGCCACCTTAAGACAGGGCCCTCTAGTGCAATAAATACCCAAGATTCTCCACCCTCTCACCCGACTAATACAGTGCTTGCTAACCCAGACAGTCCTTGTATCCATGGGGGAAGTTGCAGATCTCTGTACCTGTGCCAATATTCTGATTGCAATTGGATTGTGAGCACTTTGTGTTTCTCTTCTCATAGTGAACCATCCCTGAGCCTTTAGAGCTCCATGTACCATATGTATGGGAAGTAAAAGCAGATAAGCATGTGTGTTTGCTGCTTTAGCCTTGAATAAATGGCAGCCATTGTCAGACAGTAGAAAAGGTTTTTCTTTTCTTCTTTTGTGTTCTTTTATTGTTAACAACAGAATGTCTTCCAGCAATAATAGAAGTGCCTAGAAAGGCAGTATAACTGTTGTACCACAGCCCATCAATATTGTTCCTTGGAACACCTTACTGTGACATCCCATATGCTGCCCTCATTATATCCAATTCCTTTCTCCCTCTCTCCTTATTTTCTAGGTTTTGCCTTTCAAATGTGTTTCTAGTTAAGCAAGTCTAATGCCGCCATTTTTCTTTGTTGTGACAAGGGGCAAATCTTTCTACATGGCCTGTCGCTCTGCCAATCTCCCCTCAACACACACTGATTTTATACAATACATCTGTTTTACCCTAAATGTATGGCACAAGCCTTTTTATAAGAAACACTCCTTGTACTGAATTGACGTGTTTTACAATTGAATGTAAGAAATTGCCTGTGCACTTTATCTTTCTTTATTTTCCTGATATTTGGTTTTGTTTCTAGTGCACAGCTCTTTTACTAGTGGAATTCAACTTTAAAGGGATCCTGTCTTTGGAAAACATGTTTTTTTTCAAAACGCATCAGTTAAAAGTGCTACTTTGTCAATTTCCCAGCTGCCCTGGTCATGTGACTTGTGCCTGCACTTTAGGAGAGAAATGCTTTCTGGCAGGCTGCTGTTTTTCCTTCTCAATGTAACTGAATGTGTCTCAGTGGGACATGGGTTTTTACTATTGAGTGTTGTTCTTACATCTACCAGGCAGTTGTTATCTTGTGTTAGGGAGCTGCTATCTGGTTACCTTCCCATTGTTCTTTTGTTTGGCTGCTGGGGGGGGAAAGGGAGGGGGTGATATCACTCCAACTTGCAATACAGCAGTAAAGAGTGATTGAAGTTTATCTGAGCACAAGTCACCTGACTTGGGGCAGCTGGGAAATTGACAAAATGTCTAGCCCCATGTCAGATTTCAAAATTGAACATAAAAACATCTGTTTGCTCTTTTGAGAAATGGATTTCAGTGCAGAATTCTGCTGGAGTAGCAATATTAACTGATTCATTTTGAAAAAATTTTTTTCCCATGAGAGTATCCCTTTAAATGAACTGTATGTATGTGCTAAACCCGCCAATTCTTAGCATGTTTTCAAGTAAAATTCAAGAAAATACAAAATGACCATTTGTAAATTGTCTGAGAACATTTTCATCTCAAAAGGTAACATAGTAAGTAACATAGTAAGTAAGGTTGAAAAAAGACACATGTCCATCGAGTTCAACCCTTTTTTTTTTTTTTTATTAACTACCTATCTGCCAGTTGATCCAGAGGAAGGCAAAAAACCCATCTGAAGCCTCTCCAATTTGCCTTAGAGGGGGAAAAATTCCTTCCTGACTCCAAAATGGCAATCGGACTAGTCCCTGGATCAACTTGTACCATGAGCTATTTCCCATAACCCTGTATTCCCTTACTTGCTAAAAAGCCATCCAACCCCTTCTTAATGCTATCTAATGTATCAGCCTGTACAACTGATTCAGGGAGAGAATTCCACATCTTCACAGCTCTCACTGTAAAAAACCCCTTCTGAATATTTAGGCGGAACCTCTTTTCTTCTAATTGGAATGGGTGACCTTGTGTCAGCTGGAAAGACCTACTGGTAAATAAAGCATTAGAGAGATTATTATATGATCCCCTTATATATTTATACATAGTTATCATATCACCCCTTAAGCGCCTCTTCTCCAGCGTGAACATCCCCAATTTGGCCAGTCTTTCCTCATAGCTAAGATTTTCAATACCTTTTACCAGCTTAGTTGCCCTCCTCTGTACCCTCTCTAATACAATAATGTCCTGTTTGAGTGATGGAGACCAAAACTGTACGGCATATTCTAGATGGGGCCTTACAAGTGCTCTATACAGTGGAAGAATGACCCCTTCCTGCCTTGAATCAATGCCCCTTTTAATACAGCTCAAGACCTTATTTGCCCTTGATGCTGCTGACTGGCATTGCTTTATGAAAGTTTATCATCTACAAGGACTCCAAGGTCCTTTTCCATAATGGATTTGCCTAGTGCAGTCCCATTAAGGGTATAAGGGGCTTGGATATTCTTACATCCTAGGTGCATGACTTTACATTTATCAACATTGAATCTCATTTGCCACTTGGCTGCCCAGATTGCCAGTTTGTCAAGATCATGTTGCAAGGATGCCACATCCTGGATGGAATTAATTGGGCTGGATAATTTTGTGTCATCTGCAAACACTGATACATTACTTACAACACCCTCCCCTAAGTCATTAATGAACAAGTTAAATAAAAGTGGACCCAATACTGAGCCCTGGGGGACCCCACTAAGAACCTTACTCCAAGTAGAGAATGTCCCATTAACAACTACCCTCTGTACCCGATCCTGTAGCCAGTTTCCTATCCATGTGCAAATGACTTCATTAAGCCCAACAGACCTTAGTTTAGAAAGCAGTCGTTTGTGGGGCACAGTATCAAACGCTTTGGCGAAATCCAAATAGATCACATCTACTGCCCCCCCACTATCCAGAATCTTACTTACCACATCATAAAATGCAATCAAATTAGTCTGACATGACCTGTCCTTCATAAAGCCATGCTGATTGTTGCTCATAATGCCATTCATTAGGACAAAATTTTGAATGTGATCCCTTAACAAGCCTTCAAATAATTTGCCCACCACAGATGTCAAGCTTACTGGCCTATAATTGCCAGGCTGAGATCGTAATCCCTTTTTAAATATTGGAATAACATCAGCTTTTCTCCAATCCATAGGCACCATACCAGATGACAGAAGGTGATTTTAAAGTGATCATTCTTACAAGTAATTCAAATGTGACTTTGTTAGGCATCAGTATTAATAATAATAATAATAATTATTAAGCATATCGATCCAGAATGTTTAAAGTTATGGTTTTCGGTTCAATGGAGTATTGCGAGCCAGTGTTCTTTATTTGCAGGAGCGGAAATGTTCGAAGAAAAAAAAAAAAAAAGGAGGCAGTTGATACATTAAAATATATAAAATATATACGTCAACATGAAAAAGGCCAGACATTTAAACATCTACGTAACACACCTGAACTACATATAAAGTGCTGAAGAACATTCCTGCACTGCTTTACTTATAAAAACCACTAGAGGGCAGCATCGCTTAAGGATTAAAGCCAAGCACTAAGTACTTTCAGCATTGTTTTTGCCAAATTGTACAATCCTTACCGCTGTTTTGGTTGAATTCTTTGTGATTAGCAACATATTTGTTAATATGTATTTTTTTTTTTTGTTTTTCAAAGGGGTCAAGTCAAGGGTAACTTCTTTATATGTAATGTTTTATTCTTTTAACATTTTAAACTAAGCCTAAACCAAAATATTCCTAAGTGATCAAATGGGTGGAGGGAGAAGGAAGAAACAGGGTGAGAATCAAGATTGTGGGTACAATGGCTGAACCAAAATGTGGCTTCCCTTCCTTTTATTTCTCTCCATACGATAAATGAGCCGTAAGGTCAAAAGAAATGGACAAGACATTATCTCAGGATCAGTGTGTATTTAAATGGCCTCTCTTCCATGTATTTTCAAGTAAATGGGTAGTGTTGTGGGTGTTGCTGGTAACTTATCTCTCTCTATTAATTCCTATGATACACACATGTATGATTTTCAAATCCAATCAGGGTCGGACCTGGGGGCCTAGGCTGCTGCCCCTGACATAAAGCCCCCTCTAGACCCCGGCCCTGAATCCCCCCCTCCCCCCACACACTCATGCACCTTCTTTCATGGGCAGATTTTCACTAAGGCTAGGGAATAGTGATGTGCGGGACCTGCGGGTTCGGACCGACCTCACACCCCTATTCTCAGGTGGCACGAGGGTCCAGCTCTTCTTCCTGCTCTCCCTGCCCACCACCTTACACTGCCGGCTTTTAAAGACGAGGGCCCTTTTGTGACATCATGGGTGGGCTCTATAAAAGGAAGGAGCAAGACGGGTCCCTATTAGGGTTGCCACCTTTTCTGAAAAAAAATACCGGCCTTCCTATATATTTATCTTTTTTCCTATTAATAACATTATCAACCATCATTTTTACCGGCCATGTGGCAACCCTAGTCACTACTAGGGAAGGCTAACCAGGTCTGGAGTCAAAATAGGCCCTGGCATTCCAAGTACAGAGGGGCCCAATCAGCTCCCCACCAGCCCACTTAATATTGACTTTCAATGGCATGTTATGGCAGCCCCTCTGGCATTTGCCAGAACCCACAGATTGCCAGTCCGGGCCTGAGGCTAACCCTTCCAAAACCTGGCTGATAATAAAGATTCAAGAGAAGAGCTTTAATTACTTTTTTCCCCCTCCCCTCAAGATGCAAGTCCCGGTACAGCCTCAAGAGGATTGGCTTGCCTGGTGGAAGAAATGGCAGGCCCGGGACTGGCAGTTTAAGGGGGAAAAAAAAGCTTAAGTTCAGTCTGTGTCTGCTGTTGTGATTAAACATTCCTGTTCCTAAGTACAGAAATATGGAGCGGGGAACCAAAATGCAAGTTTACTAGTAAAAAAAGGCAAAGGGACCTGTAAAGTAATAGAAGAGACAATGGATTGGGAACATGAGAAGAAACGAGAAAAAGGGGTAAAAAATAAAATGTATAGCCTGGTGATGGTGGAAAGCAGAATAAAAAGAGAGAGAAATTAAAAAGGAGGAAAAGACTAGTGGCACCTGCAGATGAGAAACTAGTAAGAGAGCAAAAGTATAAATAGGAGGGGATATGGGACAGCAGAAAAAACACGGTAATTGCACCTTCTTCTACAGGACAGAAACAGAGAGGTACAATTAAAGCATGTTGGCAAGGAGTGGGTTAAGTAGCCTTCCCAAGCACAACAATCCCCCCCATGTCTTCTTTTGGGAGCAGAGAGGGAGGGGGGTCGGGAGCAGCAAGGGCAGGGAGTGGGTCTGCCAGCTCTGAATCCAATAGATACTGTGTCTCAATAAAATATCTCTCCTGCCAGGGTTACTGTACATAGTTGTCTATGGCATATGCCTCTGCGTATATTTCTATAAAAAATAATTCCAAAATGATCCTTAAAACTAGTTTATTGTTTGATTGCATTTCATTCTGCCCTTGTAACTTGGGCTGGATCCGTTCTGCTGCTTCCCCAGGCTTTCATTTTATTCCAAGATTATGTTATTGACTGGACTTAACTACAAGATTTGAAATCTAAAACCTCCCAAGAATTGGAGCCTTTCTGGTGTGGAAGATCATCATATTATCTTTAAGCTTAAAAAAAAAAGTGTAAGTCCTAAATATTATTTCATAGAGTATAAGATACAGGTATGGGATCCATTATCCGGAGACCCGTTATCCAGAAAGTTCCGAATCACAGAATGCCTGTCTCCTATAGAAAAGATCCATTATCAGGAAAACCCCAGGTCCTGAGTATTCTGGATAACAGGTCCCATACCTGTATTACATTATAATCAGTCCATTGCTTATGTTTGTGTCTTTGTCTGTAGCATGTTCCTTTATTGCCTGGGTTATTTCTGTTATAAATACAATTAGCTTGGGTCTTGCACAACCCACATGCTCCAATAAATAAAGGATTACGCTTACTTTCAGCCAATGCTTACAAAGCAGTACATTGATTTTTACATTCAGGGGCCTGTATCAAAGGACACTTTTCTGTATGTTTCTAGATGTCTGCATGTTTCCAGCACAAGAGACTCCAACTGACTAAACCTGTATAACATCCACTGAATTTCTGTTTTGATCACATGTAGAGGAGCTGCTCACTGTGGAGTTCACTTGGGCGTTCCTGAGTTGCTAAACATGTACTGATTATGTGAATGCAGCTGTTCTCATTGGCCCCATTGAAATATTTAAGGCCATATTCACCTGACTGTAATATATTTATAACTCTAAAGCCAGGAATTTAGAACTCTAAAGCCATATTCCAGGATGCCTTCAGATGTCAGTCCTGAGTAACGTTTACCTGCCTCAGACTTCCAAGATGAAACGGAGGAAACGGAGTGTTATGGCACAGAGCAGAGGTCCCCAACCTTTTTAACCCATGAGCTGTACTGACAAGTAAAACGAGTTGTGTAGGGGTTTTTCTAGAAAAAAATACCGGCCTTCCTATATATTTATCTTTTTCCCCTATTAATAACATTGGGATCAACCACCATATTTACCAGGCCAGCCGGTTAAATACCAGCCAGGTGGCAACCCAAGCATGAAAAAGTTCCTGGGGTGTTAAATAAGTAATGTGAATGACTATTTGGTAGCCCCTGTGTGGACTGGCAGCCTACAGGAGACTCTGGAGTTTATGCAACTAAAATTTGTCTCCAAGCCTGAAATTAAAAAAAGAACCTTTGAGGCCACTGGGAGCGACATCCAAGGGGTTGATGAACAACATGGGATCATAAGCCCAGTGTTGGACTGAGCTGGTGTGACACTGGGAAAAACCCGGTGGGGCCCGCTGGTACTTGTGGGAAAGCCCGAAACTGCTTCTGACCTCCCTCCCTGGCTCCTGGCACAGCTGAGGGGGAGGGGGGTCCAGAGGACATTTTGTATCTAGGGTGGGGGCCTGGGGTGGTGGTGGACCCTGAGGCAGTAGCCCCAGTGGGCCTGGGCCCCCCAGTCCAACGCAGCACAAGCCACTGGTTAGGGATCACCGGCATAGAGAATTGGATTTATAACAGATTTATACACCCAGATGCACATGTGAACTCAGTAATGTTGGATAAATTGGATTTATAACAGATTTATACACCCAGATGCACATGTGAACTCAGTAATGTTCTTCTAAGTTTTGTTGTACATAAATTACATGAGTGCCCAGGACAAACTGTAGACAGTGGAACACACAGTCCCATTTAACTTGGACCTACAAACGGCATTGTGCACACAGTGTGGCTCGTTTATGAACTCTGAGCAAACTTGCACATGGCCAGTAACCCCAGTTTCAAGCTCTCTGGCACTCATCAACAACTGGAACATGCCTAATAAAAGTGACATTGGATTTATAAAGAATAACTTCCCCCCCAAACACCCAATGGAAGCCAATCCTTCTCTAGCTTGCAGCAAGCTTACTCCTGGTTAGCAATCCTCATGGGAACTAGAAGTCATGTGACCATTCATGGTAACCTCTAACCCTGTTGTGCTGCTCTCCATTTCCAAGGGGGGGGGGGCAGATATCAAATGTCAAGATTATTCAGGAGGGGCAAGAAGGCCAATGCAGAGGAAAGACTGATAATAGATCAGTGTAAGGGACTTGTTCTGTAATTTTGACCATTTCATTGAGTCTAAATATTTGAAGTCATAGCTACATTCTCCTTTAAAGACTATTCTAGTGGATTAAAATGAACACCTTACCTGCTGCCACACCCCTAGTAGGGTAATGTAATGTATCTAATTTTTGAGCAATAATCTCCATCCTGAAACTGAACCCAGTGGATTTAATTCAATATAATGGAGGGGTGATTTGGAACAGTGTATGTCCTGCTCACCAAGCTACAAACATGTTACACATGGATTAAATGATCAGGTACTGTCCATATGTGTACGTTGTGTTATAAGTACACATATAGTGGCTGATCCCAAACAATATCCATGTACTTTTTGGTTTTGGAATCAGGCAGCTTTTAAATATATGCTAATTCGCCATTGCTTATTTACAGTAGGTGGATGAGGAACTGAAGAGGAACCAGGGCTCCATTTTTCTTCCTGCTGCACCTGAACATCATTCATGCTCTTTGCACAAATAAATACACTCAACTCATTATCAATATAACTGAATGGGAACTGAATCTGCAAAAGGAACCAAAGAAGAAGCTGCAGAGGAGTACCAAGAAGTTTCCACAGCACACTAATGGTCTTTTATATATATATATATATATATATATATATTTTTTTTTTTTTTTAATCTCTGGCCAATATTTTTTAACTTGGTGTCCTGACCACCAATGTTTTTTTTAATAACTTATGGGGGGGGGGTTGTTTGGGGCTAAATGTACTTGAAATGCCAAGGCCTATTTTTATTTTCTGTCCAGAGCTGCTCTCCCCATAAACAAGTCTTATGCTGGTAGAATGAATTTCCCACCTGGGCATCCCGCCTAAGCAGTGCCTGGGTAGGTCTGACCATATACTGTATTGTAGATAATACCTATGCATTTGTATAGACACAGAGATAGAGAGATGATATACACACAAAATGTATGATGGTGTTTCAGACAAGTCCTTCCCCTGTTTTTCTGTCTGTGACATCATCCAGCCAATAGTTTTTTTATAATTATAGGGGGGTCCTGACAGCCAATGATTTTCTTTTAACTTCTAGGGGGCCCTGACCACCAATGGCTTTTTATAACTTGTGAGTGAGTGGGTTTACCGTTTTTAGCGCTGGTGTCTGTGTGGACTTTTTACTGTGGTGTGGGTGGGATCTGCTGTAGGGCTTGGGGCCAGGATCAGGGGTGGTTGAGGACCCAGAAAATGTTGCTGTACGGGGTCCCATGATTTCTGAGGGTGGCCCTGTACCAATATCTATATTAATTATAGATTTTATTTTCTAGAACTGGGAGTATGAAGAAGAAATCCTTCGTTAGTTGGTTTCTCGAAAAATAGTTCAGTATATCTGCATTTTTCTCCAAAAGACATTTCCATAGGAATGCAGTGGAGCACAAGTGGGGCAGTTGGTATAGGATAAAGGAGCCATAAGAGACTGGGAGAGGCATCCTTCGGTTCCATCATGTAGGCACTAACAGAGCCACAGAAAGAGTCATACAAGTTTAAATAGCCAAAACCAGTTCCCTAAAATAACTGGCTACATGGATTCATGATCCCTGCATGAATTAGAAGTCTCTAAAGAGTGTTAAGTATTATTTTAAGATTTGGACATTATATGCAAAAAGTACAGGGAATATGCAAATGTGAAAACCTTGCAACTTGCAAAGTTCATATAGGAGAAGATGCTCATACAATTCACTGAAGAGATCCTAATATAAACACAGTTACATAGTTGGCCTGAAGAGCTTACAATCTGATTGAGGAAAAGCTCACAGTGATAGATGTTTTGATGGACAATTTACTTACAAACAAGCCTCTAAACTGACAATCTTATCCCCCTAATTGCTCAAGATGGCTCCAACCAGAAACCACTGCAGGTACAGGTGTAACTATGTCTGTAGTAACTGTTGAGCTGTGCCCCTGCGCTGCTGCAATGGTATCTTCCAGCATGAGCCCAAGGTGATGATGTCATGCATGTGCCCAACTGTCTTTTGATGGGACTGCTTGTGAGAGAGGAGTGTTGGTGAGAGTCTCGCAAGTTTTTTGGCTTTCAAATCGGATACCGAGCGGATTTTCGGAGAGAGATTTCTACCTGAGCCCTCTAGGAGTGGGAGAGAAGGAGACAGAGGTGCATTAAGGTCAGATATTGAAGAAAAGAAGAAGGATCGTCGCCAAGAGAAGATGGAGAAGAGACAACAAGGTAAAGGGACATCCCTCTGGGAAAAGCTGTTAAACTGTCACTGGCCCATGTTGTGTTGCCACAATTTGCCATTTGGATAGATTTTTTCATCTTTGTTTGTTGTCTTGCTGAAATGTGAATTAGTTTATCTGGTATTTTGTATGTGGAGGCAAATGTTATTATCTAGCAGGGATCTCCCTCATGTTTTAGGCACAAAGAACCCCATGTTACCTGCACATGTTACAGTATAGAAGAAATAATCATTTTTCATTGTATACTACTCTGTGTGCATCAGTTTGCATTATGTATTTTGGGAATCTTTAGTGGGTAATCACCTTTGAATTAGGACAAGCATTTACTGTATTTACCATTCATTTATCTATGCAATATAGATATGTCATTTTGTATACAGTGAAACCATAATTTTACATTCCCCGGTGCATGTTAAACTTTTTGGGGGGTCCCACCAAGTTAAAATGCATTTCATTGGGTGCTTTTTCTTTCTTTTACATCATGTTTTCCCGTATTTTACACCAAAATGTTGTCCTAATTTTTCCAAAAAATGCTGGTTTATCCTCTGTGAGTGTAATAATTAGTGTACTTTACAGGTTAAACTTACTAACCAAATGTAGTAAAACATAATCATGTCCTTTGACTTTAAGTACTTGATTAATAAGTTGCTTTAACAAATTTTCCCAGATTTTTTCTAAGTCCCTAGAAAAACATAAAAAATGGCGATCTACTGTATTTTGTTAGATTAGGGGATTCATTTATCCATGCATTTTAATATACCCGATTTTTTAACCTAGCTGGTACATTGCACAAGTCCATTTGCCAAAACAGCAGCCAATTAGCAATTAGCTTTGATCAGCGTGCTATAAGATAAAAAGCAAATAAAATCTGATTGGTAATACTCTTGTGCAATTTTGCAGAGGCCAGTGACAACCAATCAGCAATTAGTTTTTATCAGCATGCTATTGGATGAATGAAATGATTGAAAGCAATGATCTGGTTGGTTGCTACTGGCAGCTAAGATTATGCAATTTTGCATTTCCCATTAAAACCCACTTAGCAATTAGGTTTTATCAATATGCTACAAAATCAAAGGAAGGTTCTAATTGTTACTATTGGCAGCTAGGTGTCCAATTTCGCATTTTTGTAAATCACTTCTACTGTGTTGGAGAGTCAGTCTCACTCCTAAACTGCACCACCTGGGGCCCATGCATGGAGCACTTGCACCCACAGCATGAGTCAGCGCAGATTCCACACTGCAATATGTGCCTGATAAAAACAACAAGCCCTTTTCATTATCTGCCAGTCTGTTATATATACCACTTCCTGGTTTCTATGGTAATCAGGCCCTAGCAACTCCATAACATAACTGGGGAGACAGAACAAAATGATAACTCAACAGAAGCAAAGAATAGTCGAATTGCAAATTGATTTAACATCGAACTGCCTACATCATATTACAAAAATGTATCCTGTTAATGAGAAAATAATTCAGGTTTTCATATACATTTGGTTATGATTATAAAGGACAAACGTGTCTCTTTTTCCCACAGGAATTGGAATGAGCCCACTGGATGTCCACAATTATGACTTCCATTCCATTCTTGGGCAAGGAGGATTCGGCAAAGTGAGTGACCTGTTTCCCAAGAAGATACTTTATTACTGTAAATGCCACAAATCCAGAATTGGTTGCAAATACAGGGAATTAAAGGTTTTAGAAAGATATTTTATAACTGGCATACATAAATTCTACCTTATGTAATCTTTATTATGATTTTTAAATGTTATATTATTTAATATATTTGTCCTCCCCCAAGAATTATATTATTTGTACAAAAGCCCATTCAATGCTCTGATCCTTCTACCTAATAAGTGTATCAGTATAACTGATTGGTAGTGTCCCTACAAGAAAACATTTAATACTAATTTTTCTATGACTTTCTCAGGTTATGTTGGCTACATTTGCCAACCAGCACGTGGCCATGAAGGTGATCAAGAAGAGTCCGAAATGCAATTACAGCAGCATCTGGAAAGAGGCCAGTGTGCTCATGATGCCTCATGAAAGCCCATTCCTGTGCCAAGGTTATGCGGCTTTTGAAGCTCAGGTATAGAACTGGGACAATATTGGCATTTATTCCGTTTTGTGCCATCTCTTTCAGTGTTTTAATCTCTTTCCATTTGTCTGTATAACCAGCATCATGTTTTCCTGGTGATGGAGTACCTCAGTGGGGGCAGCCTTGCACGTCACCTGGATTTCTACGGGAGCCTGGAGCTTGACACAGTGCTGTAAGTGATACGGATTGATTTTAGGATAAGGCAAACAGCAATGAAAGTGAATATGTCATGAATTTCTTCATGCTTGTTTACATTGACATCTTGTTTTTGGTCAAAAGTTTCCATTCAGCGGAGATCGTGTGCGGCCTGGAGTTCCTGCACAACTGCGGCATTGTTCATCGGTCAGTATAGATCTTATCTGCCTAATATTTCTATTGGGTTATCTATATTTTATCACTTTTACATTGCTTCCAACCTTCAGTTTGATTCTTTCTATATCTGTTTGATTTATCTTATCTGCCTCTACATATACTCCCTTTTTCCATATTACAGAGATCTCAAGCCTGACAACATCCTGCTGGACCAGGACGGCCATGTTAAAATATCAGACTTCGGCCTGGCAGTTCCTAACGTGTTCGGTGACAAGACCATCAGTGGCCGGGCAGGAACATTGTGGTACATGGCTCCAGAGGTGAGCAGTGCAACTCCAGTACCTTCATAGTATTGTACAAATAAGTAACTGAGTGTATAAGTGCCCAAAGCAATGATCTAAACCCCAGCTCATCAAATTTATAAACATAAAGATATTTTGTAATTAATATTTAAGCAGTTATATTGGGATTAATACAGGATATGAATGCCTCCATCTTTATCTGCTTATATGTCTGTATGGAATTATTAATCATTTGCCAATAAAGGACTTTTAGTTTCTTATCATAATGTCTTTATCCCATGAGAAAAACGTTTTGGAAAAGAATAATTAACCCTAACAGCCAGAACTACAGTAATAGAACAGATTAATTTCCACTTCACATTTGTTTACTCATTCTCAGTCATGTGTGTAAATTGTATCTGTTAATTGATCCCAACAATAAAATTGAGATCAGTTCCTTTAATATTGTACAAAGGTCAGAATATCATAGGCAAGTTCATTCCTGTCTTTTTTTATTTGTTATTCACATTGTTTTCAAGGTCCTGCAAGGGCAGAGATATAATGCTGCAGTGGATTGGTGGGCACTTGGAATCATCATGTGTCAAATGGCTTCTGGGGACTCCCCCTTTTATGAAGGCAACAATAGAGAGAAGGTCATCAGCTCTATCATCAATGATGAGCCCAGGATTCCTCGTTGGCTGAATGACGATCTGAAGGATCTTCTGAGAAAGGTGAACGTGAGCAGTGGGATTGAGTAACATTCATAAATATGTATATACAATCCCTTGTAACGGTTGGGGTCATTATTGAACTCAGTCTCCATTTTTTATGGGGTGTAGAAAATGGTCTCTGCTTTTATACATCATTGTAATAGAATCCAGGGAGCTTAAAGACATATTACTGGCAAGCAGAAAAAATATTAAATACAGTATATAATATTGTATTTTTGCTTTTTATTTCCTCAGCTCCTGGAGAAGGATCCAAATCAGCGCCTTGGTGCTCATGGCAATATAAAATACCACCCATACTTCTCTTCCATCAACTGGGTGGAGCTGGAATGGAAAAAAGTATCACCTCCTTTCCAGCTAAGAGCAGTAAGTACATGATTGCTGAATGCTAATTCATTAGAAATATAGTCCTGGATCAATATCATTACATACCCACATGTTGGCATATTCCATATCATCCGGGCTAAATTATTGTTTTTCTCTTTTTTTCTGCAGCCTCCAATGGAGCCTCTCATGCCATCTGAGGAAAATCCTCTGTCCTTCCTGTTGTAGGACCTTTGCTTTGTATATAATTATTTAAAAGTTTTTTTATAACACATTTTCCTTCCTACAGATACAGGTAAGCATAATTATTATAGTTACAGTTAATATTGGAAGTGAATGGTGTGTGAATGTGTGAGTGAATGTGAGATATGAAAGGCCAAGGGTGTAACAAGAGGGCAAGGGGGTCTAACATTTAACATTCAGCTTTGCCTTCATACACATGTCTGTTGAACCCACACCCTGATATTAATGCTTATAGTCTAATCATCTATGCCAGGAAAGGTTTTTTTCCCCCAGTACATGGGGTTTTTTTTTATCCTCCTGCAGATGAACTAGAAGTTTATTAAGAATATTCTGAGCAAAGGGTAAACTTCACAGACATGAGTAAGCCTCACTATTTACTTACGATATTATTTAATGACTGTTGCTATAATATTATTAGACCCCCTGAGGAATGTTACACCCGGAGTGAATGGACAGTAACAGGGTTGAAGCCTTGACGTGGCGTTACTGCTCACATGTGTAATCATGTGCTAATTCAACCAATTATGTGACAGTGTGAGTGGTATAGTTGGATTGTCAGAACTGCAGTCTCTTCAGTCAGAGCAGAATTTATTCTGGTACAAATAGAGCTGTAACTATCAACTGTGACTTTCCTGACCAATTTTGTGGTTTATGTTTGAAGTATTAATATGCATTGACGTGAAAACAAGAATAATTTGCAAACAAAATGTGTATTGGGGTAAGAAATGAATAAGGTTATGCATGGAAGATTGTACCGTCAAATTTAACATTTTGCATTATAAAATCATATTTAATTCTAAGCAACTTCCCAGTAAAAATTCATTATAAATATTTTATGATTTTAACTTTATTTTAACAGAATTGATATTGAAAGCATTATCTGTTTGTCCATTTCTATCTCTGCACTGCTTGTTCTGACTACATGCAACAGTAAAACAATACTGCAGTAGTGAGCGCTTCTCCAGCCCAGACACAAGGCATTGTGAGAAACTAAAGTCTTGGCTAGAAGAGAGTTGATTATTGCGACACTGTTTGAATGGTACATGTAGTCAGAACTAGTGTTGGTGGAAATAGTAAAGAAGAGACCAAAGCAACAACAGCCCTTTAGCAGGGAAGAGCTGTGCCTTCCAAAATGCCCCAATAGTTCCATCTTACTTACCACTAAATTCACTGCACATGCTCTGTGCTGCTGTCAGTTACCTGAGCTTAGGGAACCGACTCACAATATACTGAATATATATAGATTAGTGATCTGCAGGTCAACTAAAATTCAATCCGTCCTCGACCCTAACCCTGCTCGCTCCCCTCTTTATATGCCGTGCCCTTCCGACCCCGATGTAATGCCATGGAAGGGGGAGGGCCTTCGTGGGAATATAAAAAGGAGCCAATGGAGGCGAAAGTGGACCAGTAGAAGGCGCCAGGAGGAGGTGCAGAAGTCGGCCTGAACCTGCCCGACCATGAAATCTCCAAAGACGGCAGGATAACTGATATGGACATATAAAAATAAAGATACAGACACACACTATTTAACCAAACAGTAAGTGTCTGACACCTTATTATGAAACCAAGGATATTATTATCAGTTTAGTCCTCACATTGCTTCTATAACAGCCTCTAGTCTTCTGAGGAGGATTTCCAAATGTGTGTAAAATTGTGGGATTTGGTTGAGGTTGTGCTTTCAGGCCTGGATCATTATCAGCATTTCAATTCATCCTACAGGAGTTCCTTTGCGTTGAGAACAGGACACTGCTCCATCTCAGCGAATTCTTGTAATTCTATATAGTCCTTACTTTGTGTGTGAACATATTATCATGAAAAGGCCTCCAAAAAACTGTTACCATAATGCTGAAATGTTGTTCTACACTGTACTGCTATAGTTTGTTTTCAGTGGAATAAGAAGTCAAGCAATGGGAAAAAAAAAACCCCAGACCACTATTCCCCCTCCTCCTCCACCGTTTTCTTCTACTGATATTTGCCAAAACCTAGAGGTAGTTCATGCCATGCATTGCTCCAGAGAAGGAGTGCTCTATAGTCTGACAGCAGCACAAACACAGGTGGCATTGTGTATATTGACATTAGGCTTTTTGCAGCTAAATATAAACACATTATTAGTAACATATTTTCAGGCCCCAGAGCCTCCATGGTCTGCCATCTAAGACCCAGTCCAGGGAGCCATATGGGAAGGGGATATATTTAGCTCTATGGGGTCTTAACATTTCTGATGGTGGCTTTGTTCCTTGGTTGGTTTCCAAAAAATGGCAAATGTGGCTATTCTTGCATGCGTGTGGGTTTGCGCATGCGTGTCAGCGTCCGTTCACGTAGGCGCGCGTCTGTTCACACATGCCCGCACCAAGTCGGCAATGCAGCCAGCCTGGTTGCCTAGCCCGGTGCTGGCCCTAAGATAGGGGCATCTCATGACAAATCACCTCTTTTTCAAGGCAACTAATCGCTCCGAACTGCCTCTCCACTGGCTAGAATCGAAATCGCCGGCGGGATGGTCCTTGGAGCTTCTTTGCCTGATGAGGAAACACGGAGGCAGTTCGGGGAGATTAGTCGCCCCAAGAAGAGGTGATTTGTCACTGGGTGACTAATCTCCCCAAATCTTCTTGTCTGTCTCTGCCCTTTGGCTCACAGATTATTGCAGCTCCTCCCTTAACTTGTGTCATGCTTGTGTTAAGTGATGGATTCTGGGATCTGCTTTGCATGGGAGGAGGGGGGTGCACAAGGGGGGGGGTGCACAGATTCTCTGGAAAGCAGAGGAACATCAAGTTCCAGGATCCACTCATTACTATGGGATGTTCGTGTTTATGTATGTTTTTACATAAATTCAACTGGATGAGCTCATGTAAAAAAAAAGGGGGGGTGTATAATTTCCACTGCTTTATTTGCTAGCAACCCTATAATAATAAAAAAGGAAATTATAAAATGCTAGAAAGGCCGTAAAGAACCTTTGCACATTGTCTTATTCACGGGAAGTCAAAAAAAGAAAATATGTAGAAAAGCATTTCTTCTATGAGGTAAGAGAGGCTCCCCTAGTCCCACACAATGAGTTGGGCGCAACAAAATATATATATATTGAGTTGAGTTATTATAGTCGTAATTATGTGATCTGCCCACATGCTGGAAATGGCTGTGTATTTGGGGGTGTCTGCTCTGTGTCCTACAGCTGCTATAGTGCTACTCCCAGCACTGCTGACTGCTAGCATGGAGATGCCGGGAGTTGTAGGATGGCAATAACTGAAGGGGCCTCATGATGAATCTCAATGTAAATGCCAAGTAAAACACAGTCACAGACATGGATTTGTATTTGTAACAATAACTGAACCAGTTGTGCTTTCATTTGCTGGAGTCAAGAATATTTATAGAATTAACCAAATATGAGCAAATTCTAAACAAATTCACATAATATGAAATAGATGTTTGCCTTCAGTTGTCCATTGCTTTAAAGTCACATGACCTTGGGGGCTCTGATTTGGTTCTGCTAAGCACTAAGTATCTGACCTGATCTGAAATGTTAAAATTCTACCTATTTGATCATTTATTTACTAAGGAACTTAAACTCTCTGCTGCAATTACCAGTGACATTGAGTAGCAGATACCAAGGCATAAATATTAGAGACATTTATGAAATGGAGTGCAAATTGCACCAATGAAGGAAGGGGCGGAATGCTGGAGTTAAATGGACATTACACTTACAGTACATGCTCTTGCAACGTGCACAGTTCTAGTGGTTCAATTGTGGGTTCCTGTAGGTGCAACACACAATGTTCTAGTGTCTAGTCAAGGCGGCTGTTGGGTATAAAGCTGGTCACAGACGCAAGATCGGATCCTACGAATCAATGTACGATCAGACTTTCCCATCTCCCGACTTGCAACTAACTAACTGAACTTGTGGGGAAGCACGAGAGGCACCTCTCTTGGGCAGAACTATTTTTGGAAAGCAGGGTTGGGGCTACAGTTCCAAAAATAAATTTATTTGGGGATGCAGAGAAGTACACTCATGGGCAGGGCCGCCATCAGGGGGTCACAGGGGGGGGACAGTCCTCTCGGGCCCGAGCGATTTTTAACTGTAAGGGGAGCCCGGCCGCACCGCACTGATTTGCACTTTTGCAGCTCCCGCACACAGACCTCCAGCGCTGGGGAATACAGGGCAGTCCTGCAATCAGTGCTGTGCACTCCTGCAGCAGCCAGACACAGCCACTTACTATTGACTGCGGGTAGCCAATCAGGGTTTGTGCCCCTTATTTCTGTCCAATCAGATCATGAGCACAGACTCATGGTGCAACTCGAGGGGACTCTCCCGTTAGTGATACGAACACTCTATGGTACAGGTGTAACTAATCAAAAGAACATGCTGTAATCGCAGGATTTACAGAAGGCAATGGCAAAGTAGTGATAAGTAGTCGCACTTTTAATATTCTTATGCAAGGCAGTGGCGTAACTACTTCCCAAGCAGCAGTGTGAAAACTTCCCTGAAACCTCTAATCAACCCTGAGTAAAAAATGTGTGCTAGACAGCTCTGCCTTGGTCTCGCCACCCCACCGTGTCTCTCTTACTCTAAATGCCATCTCTTTCCCACACCGTTTCCTCATCTTCACCCATCTCTCTGTCCTGCACGTCTCTCCCATCCCTGGTCATTGAGTTCCCAGAGTCCCGACATAAATTGGGATCGTCTTGGTGATCTGAACTGATGTCCTGTCAGTGTCTGCCCCCCCCCCGCAGCTGTTGTTGGGAAATGTCTGTAAGTTATGTTTATCATTCCTGCAAATCTGTAGCTGAACTGAACCATCGGGTGCTGTAAGGAGATTTTTTAACACCCAGATTAATGTTAGAAAAGTTGCAAACTCTTTGGATTACCATAAAACTACTACCACCATGCGAGCCCCTGACCACCAATGTGGCCCCCTGCAGGGCCCATGAACCTTATGCAGGGCGCCTGAGCCACCATGTGGCACCCTGAACCCCCATGCAGGCACCTAAGCCTTTCTGGGGAATACCATAGAGCTACATTGGTGGCCTTTGTACTGGGGGGCGTGGTTAGGGGAGGCGTGGTTAGGGGAGGCGTGGTGAGGGAAGCCCAGAAAATTTTGTTGTGCGGGGCCCTGTGATTTCTGATGGTGGCCCTGCCCATGGGCAGCACATTACTATATACAGTATACACAGGTGTAAGATCACACATGTAAGTGACAAGTGTCAGTGTGCTTTTATTTTGAAGACTGACATTTATTAGTAGATTCTGAATATTGGGTGGTGGTGATATGTGTGAGTGTGCTGGGGGGATTCTGAGCTGGAGCTGTTGTGTGCTATGATAGGGGGGGCTTCCTCTGGATCAACTAGCAGTTCGGCAGGGTGGGGTGCTGTATGTCATGTGTGCTATAATTATATTTTATATATGATATATGTTTGTGATATTGATACTTATATTTACATAAAGTACAACTTACATTCATTAATGTGTTGCAAGATTTCTTAATTGAATGGTAAAATGTCACGGTGGGAAATGGTAATGTGGGACTTCTGCCTGGGGGGTTCCAACTGACGTACTTGCCTAGGGTGCCAAAATATCTTGGCCCAGCCCTGCTTGGGAACATCATTATTTACAGTGAGAGGCAGTGGGTACTTATACCTTGGGCACATTATATACAGATAGTGTTGCCACCTGGCCAGTATTTTACTGGCCTGGGCGGTAAAAATTATGGTTGATCCCAATGTTATTAATAAGGAAAATAAATATATAGGAAGGCCGGTATTTTTTTGAAGAAAAGGTGGCAGCCCTATATACAGAGAGGCAGTGGGTACTTATACCTTGGGCACATTATATACAGTGAGACACATTAGGTACGGATACATTGGGCACATTATATACAGTGAGAGGCAGTAGGTACTACTACATTGGGCACATTATATAACTAACCCTTGTAAAACCTCTCCTCTTCCAAAACAATATTTACTCTAAGCAAGACCTTTGTAGGTTGTCAAGAAAAAATAATCCATGTACCATAAGTCTTATAGTTTATTTCCCCTTCTGTCCTCCATTATTCCTTTACCTTTGTCTAGCCCCAGCTTATTTCTGATCCCTTTTACTCCATTTCCAACATCACACCTTCTACATTAGCTCCCCTATTACCTTATCTGCTCTCATTCCTCTTATACACTGTACTGTAAGGGCTGCTGCTTACAAACAGAACCGGTCACCATTCTTTCATAGGTTGTGACTTGCACTGGCAATGATAATTAGTCAGAACTACATTGAATCTCCCTTGTACTAAATGTCATATTGTGTATGTTGTAGAAAGCAAGCACACTGGCACACAAGGCTGCGTTGCAGGTAAAACCTTGCCAAAAAATTTTAATGTGGAAGTGCAACGTTTCGGGGGGAAGCCCCTTTGTCAAGCGTTAACTCTATCACTGGGCACCAAGCAAAGTTAGACTTACTGGTAAAGTACAGGTGTGGGAGATCTTTCTTTCCTGATATTTTGTATGTTGCCACTGGAGGTCTCACTAGTCTGGAGAACATGATAGTAAGTAGATGAGCGGGTGGACCTGTTACCTTTCAGAGGCCTGTCATATACAGTTGTGTTCAGAATAATAGCAGTGGGTTTAAAAAAGTGACTAAAGCTCACAATCCGTATAATAGCTTTTATTTCCATACACACAAAAGCATTGGGAACACTGCACATTCGGTTCCAAATTAAAACATGAAGAAAAATCAAACGTGTTTTTCCTTTACAGAAAGTATTTAGCTTTTCCAAAAAATATCAGTGTCTGCATTCTTCTTTACAAATTCACATATTCACTTTATAATCTGAAAAATATTTCAAGATGTCACTTTCCTTTGACTCACTGAACTAATATTTAGTTGTATAATCAGTGTTTCTGAGATCTGCTGCACATTTGTGTTACATGGAGTCCACCAACTTCCAACAACCTGTTACATTCCACAATTCTTCTGCATTTCTTTGCATTTAAGCAGTTTTAAAAACAGCTTAAAAATCAGGTTAGTGGTGTCAGACTGCTATTATTCTGAACAAAACTATCTATTACATCATACTAATATACATGTCCCTCAGTCACTTTCATGAACCATGGATCCATTGCAATGGGTTGTTTTGGGTGTGTTGAGCTGCACTTAAAGCGATACCGGCACATTCCTATAAAAATCATAGTAACGTTTCAGTATCAAGTATGTGCCGCATCCGGAATAGTTCCCCTCAATTACGAATGAAAACATAGGACTTCAGTCTATGGAAGGATCGCTCTGCCCGCAGCCCAGCGTCACGGACGCAAAATGAAAGATCCCTTAATAGTGTCAGCGGTTCGACTGCACACAGGTTTGCGGGGCTGGGGGTGGCTTTGAGGGGAACTATTCCGTGTGCAGCAAATACTTGATACCGACATGTTCCTTTGAATTTCATAGGAACGAGTTGGTATCGCTTTAGTGGGTACACCAGAAATTCAATAAATAGGGATGCACCGAATCCAGGATTCGGTTCGGGATTCGGCCAGGATTCGGCCTTTTTCAGCAGGATTCGGCCGAATCCTTCTGCCCGGCCGAACCGAATCCTAATTTGCATATGCAAATTAGGGGTGGGGAGGGAAATTGCGTGACTTTTCGTCACAAAACAAGGAAGTTAAATTATTTTTCACTTCCCACCCCTAATTTGCATATGCAAATTAGGGATTGGATTCGGTTCAGTATTCGGCCGAATCTTTCACAAAGGATTTGGGGGTTCGGCCGAATCCAAAATAGTGGATTCGGTGCATCCCTATCAATAAATAGCAGTAACATGAGATTCCACTAGAGGGAGCTCCACCGTGGGAAATATCAGTATTTCTCAACTGAGGCATCAGTCAATAATCACGTCACTAGGCTTCCACATGATTTTAACACATACAAGTGAAAAAAAACCCACTTGTAATAGGTTGGAGGTTTTAGAGTTCCATTTTAAGCTACTCATTATTCTGCAGTCAGGAGCAATCATTTTACAGCAACCCTGACCCCTGAAATTGCTCAGCAAAATTATTCACTAGTGCCTCGCATTCCTCTGCACCCTCCAGCCACTCATGTTTGTTGTTTTACTCCCTAGAATCAAAGTGGATTCTTTACATTATTCAAAGCAAATTAGTGTTTGTCTTCCCATTTAATGCTAATACAAGACGGTATTGTGTTCTAAGTACTTATAACAAGAGGAACGTAGGCGTCTGTGGATGTTGCAGTGAATGGCCGCACAGGTTGTTGCTATCGGGCCTCATACGAGATATACAGAACAGGGAGACTAAGGTGCAGAGTGAGGAAGCTGTGGGAGTTGTCAGTAATGGTTCTTCGCCTGTACAAGACACGGTTACACGCGTTTCAGTGGTAAATGTTCCCAGTTCTATATAAAATACTAAAGACGTTTCTGTTCCTGTTATGAAGGCTGATGTTTAGAGTAAGGTTGAGAATTGAAAATATTGCAGGTGTTTGGGACAGGGGTGCAATAAACTGGCTGTACTTCAACAACTATTTCGACATGTCTGTTTATTTTGTTGTTCATTATATCATATATTATATATCAAGGCTGAATCAAGTCCAAGATTTTTTTGAACTGGCTGATTACAAATCCTCCAAGGCCTAAAAGTAGCTCTCATTTACTTTCATAAAACTTTCTAAGCTTCACACCTGCAGCTGCCAGAGGTGAGCACAACTTTCCCTTGTTTGTTATAGTTATAGAGGAGCAGTGACCAGCTCCATGTTGTAGCTCCCACCCTTCCCAGCTATAGTCAGGTGATCCCACTGGTGTCTAATAAAAGGGCAGCCAAGTTTGGGAGTTTTACTTTGAAAGCAGCGAGTAAGTTGCAGGTAAAACCTAGTCCCTTTGTAAAATGTATAATGAAACCATAGAATTCTTAATGAATCAGATGAAAATTGAGCATAGGACTGGCCAGATATGGGATGACTTTGACGTAGTTGGCCAGCTTAAATATATTGCAATATATGGACAAACAATCCCTGTTTTGTTTAAAGGGTAAGGCATTTTTTAGTAGCAGTATGCATAAAATGTCTCAAACACTGATAATGGGTTGAGTGCAGAGGACTCTTGTATTTGTCTACCTGCAGGTGAGGAGTTCCAACAGAGGATAAATAATGTGATTTCAGTTATATAGGTGCTCTTTAAACTTTGTTTAGCTTTTCAGGTGCAAAAGTTGGTTAAGTCCCTTAAAGGAAAACTATACCCCCAAAATGAATACTTAAGCAACAGATAGTTTATATCAAATTGAATGACATATTAAAGAATCTTACCAAACTGGAATATATATTTACATAAATATTGCCCTTTTACATCTCTTGCCTTGAACCACCATTTCGTGACTCTATCTGTGCTGCCTCAGAGATCACCTGACCAGAAATACTACAACACTAACTGTAACAGGAAGAAGTGAGGAAGCAAAAGGCAGAACTCTGTCTGTTAATTGGCTCATGTGACCTTACATGTGGTTTGTATGTGTGCACAGTGAATCTTACGATCTCAGGGGGCGGCCCTTATTTTTTAAAATGGCAATTTTCTATTTATGATTACCCAATGGCACATACTACTAAAAAAGTATATTATTATGATAATGGTTCATTTACATGAAGCAGGGTTTTACACATGAGCTGTTTTACTCAGTATCTTTTAATAGAGACTTACATTGTTTGGTGGGTATAGTTTTCCTTTAATAATTAAACAGTTTTTTACCAACATATTGCACAGTGCTGTACAGCCCAAGAGAAGCTAATACAAATTTATTACAAATTTCTCTAAGCTGCTTATTGAGAAGGATCAAGACAGTAAACTGCCATTTGCCTCATATCTTATCCCCACTGCCCGGCAGGCTGGGCCCCAGCCATTACTTTGGGCCACGTAGGGGCCCGCCGTACAGTATGGGAACCACTGCCTTAAAAGCAACAACCCGCTTTAGGGAGCAATGCTATAATGTAGTGCTATGCACCTTTTTCAATATACTGAATCAATAATTTGATACAAGTTGTGTTCCTGAATCTTATTTAGGCATGATGCCGAATATGGGGTTGCACTTTGTCGTGCATTTGTTTCCCAAGAACAAGGCTTAAGTGACACGACAAAGAACAAAAAGGTAAATGTTTTACAATGGGCTGGTAGAATCTCTGATGCTGAGAATCTGTGTCCGTGTTTGGAAATGAAGGTACACACGCACTATTCAACTGATCTGCACAACCTTCAACAAAGCTGTCAGCAGGAATGGGACAAAAATCACTCCAGCAAAGCATGCAAAAGTTGGGGCAGATTTGGTTTGAAAATACTGTTGTGCACTTTTGCCCCATAATCCATCATGTGTGTACTGATGTGAGCACAAGAAGCTCTGGGATCTAGTCTAAAGCTGGCCATAGATGCAAAGATCCGATCGTACAAATCATCGTACGATCGGACTTTCCCATCTCCCGACCTGCCACTAACCATTCAAATCAAAGTCTAACCAGTCAGATTAGTTAAAGAACAGATCAGCAATGTTCTGCCCCTGACAGCAATCGTACGATATCTATGTCCAACCAAAGCTAGTGACAGTCTCCCACTGAAAATCGTACAATCAGCAATACACGCAGAGATATTATCGGCAGCCGACAGAAATTGTATAACCTGTCCGATCGACCAAACGACCGATCTCCGCCGGACAAAAAATGTCGGGACTCTCCACACACGCTCCGAAAATCGTACGAATCCTCAATTCGTACGATCAGATCTTTGCGTCTATGGCCAGCTTAAAGGTGGCCATAGACGCACAGATAATATCATAAGAGCAAATTTTGGTATGATATACGGTGCGTGTATGGTGGGAAAAGAGCTAACCGATAACGGCAGAAGACTTGGATGACTGTTGGCTGGATGGAAAATTTTGATCGGAAACATCGCCCATTGTTTGCGCTGAATCGTCAGATACAGGTACAGTTCTATTGTTTCTAGCTGTATAACTGACCATTCAGTGCTACATGTGTGTATTGAAACTAACAACCTTTCTTGGAAAGATCTTTTCCAAGAAAGATCATAATTGTTACATCAATGGCCACCTAAACATCCACTGTATTGTGGTTAAAGGATCTGGATGGTTAAGCCTTAATGGTTCATAGCCATGTGGAAGGGACAGGACTAAGTAGTGGGCATTAATATTGCTGTCTAAATCAATACCATAACAACTAGGCCAGAGAAAACACAGTATGTTGGAATGATGAGCAGACCTGATGGCATTTGTTCCTTGGGATATATCAGCCGCTAGCTGCAAAGATGACAGCCCTGTGGAGTCTTGAGCAACATGGGGCTGTTAACTGTCACTAATAACTAATATATAAATAGTTCTGTCTGCAAGAAAAGGAGGAAATTAATTTGAATAAATATACATTTGACAGCTTCTATCTCTGGTGCCAATTCCCCTTCTTCTCTGTAGCACCAAGCATACAATGACCATCACCGTTTATCTATCCTCCTCCTTTTGTTACTGTTTAGTTTACCTTTCAAGTGTTGCATATTTTTCAGTGATACTTATGAAGAATGCCTAATGCATAGCACCACATTTGCTGTTGGCAACCTTAAAAAATGGAAAGGGAAGGGTCAAACAGAGCTGCAAAATACTGTGACACATACAGCAATCCCATCAGCAGAAACAAGCCAAGTTCTTCTGTCACCTGTGATGGAAACACTTCTTCATCCTCCTCTGTCTCTGAAAAACAAGAAAACAAATGCAGACGGGAAAACTTTACAAATAAAACTGCAATGACTATTTATTTGTCAATCAATCCACAGGATAATAATAAATTTGCTTTCTACATAATAGATCAATATATCAATTTCATGTTAGGAAACAAAGGACCCTACGAAAATGTGCCACAACAGTTTTGCTGACAAACAGGAAACTGAATCATATAATAAATTTGTTGTATAAAAAAAATAGAAAATAATTATGTTAACTTTGGATTTTGCCTCAAATAAAATACCCCCTGTATAAAAAAATAAAAAAGGAGCTTGCTCTGGGAGTGAATAGTTAAATTCTGGTCATTATATGTCTGCATAATTCTATTTATATTAACTCTCAAGTCTTGGGACTGATAGAAATTCCTATTTGTACCTTGGTTGTGAGCAAAGCAAGGTTAGAAAACGGAGCCCTGTTATTAATTATTGTGATATGTTACTCACTAATTCATCATTTCAGTCGCAGGCACAAAAGCCAGAGTTTCTCATGAACCACTTTCAGTGAAACTCAACTAGCGACAGGCTTCGGCCTAAGTTCCATTTACAGCAGTATAAAAGAAGGCCGCCTTGTTGTGGTATAAAATATACATATTTACAACACAGATTATGTTAAAATAAAAAAGGATAATGTTCTAGCAGTTTCACATTTTATTTGTCCAAAGGCCTTGTTGCATTTCCTCAGCCTTGACCTTCCCCATAATGGAAGTTGGTCCAGCTTTAATGATTTACTTTCTTTTTAGACTCTCTTGGACCGTCCCATGACCCAATCCTGAGAAAAATCCTCTGCTACAATTAGCTGTCCGTAGCCATGCTTGACAGTCAAATCCTTTCCTTTGGTAACCCAACATCTTAAAGGCATCCAATCACATCAAAGCCAATGCATACTTCCAGAATATTTGTTCCCATCCTAAATATTGATCCATATCTGCAACATGGCCTTAGCATGTTTTGAGCCGCGGCTGAGTAACATCTGAGGTTTTCTTAATGACAGAAGCTCTAGTTTCATGGTCTTGTTGGGTGCTATTTAGTGAAGAGGATGCACCCGTCTGTGAATAAGGTGTGCTGTCTGGGAAGCTAGGCCAGGAGCTGTTGTAGGGAAGAGGACACTCCTCTTCTTTTATCGTGACCTGCAGGTCTGGTTTGGAGGTAACAAATGTTGCCATGCCAGGTAAATGATAAGGTGCTCTTTGGCTTGACATTCTCACAGACTCTTTGCTGCCAGGGATCTTTTGCTGGTGTCGATGGCTCTTAAATATGTAATGAAATAAATGTGTTATTTTGGAATAAAACATGCAAGAAATTAACATATGTACCGTATATACTTGAGCCGTCCCGAGTATAAGCTGAGGTACCTAATTTTACCTCCAAAAACTGGGAAAGCTTATTGACTCGAGTATAAGCCTAAGGTGAGAAATGCAGCAGCTTCTGGTAAGTTTCAATCAAAAAAATTGAGGGTTTCTGCTCCCATTGGAGGTGCCGGCGTCTTGTTTTTGGATGCCGGCGACCATTCTTGGACGCCGGCGAATATTCTTGGAGACTATTCTTAGACACCGTTTTTGCGCTTGACCTGAGTATAAGCTGAGGTAGAGTTTTTCAGCATATTTTGGGGGCTGAAAAACTCGGCTTATACTCGAGTATATACGGTACGTTTTTCCTTTTTGCATAATATCAATATAGAGTCTCTAGGCTTATACTCGAGTATATACTGTACGTTTTTCCTTTTTGCATAATATCAATATAGAGTCTCTAGGAACAGAACAGCACCAACGTTGCTTATATCTATTTTAGTTATGCAACAAGAGATTGCCTTATTAATAATAGACAAATGACTAAACAAGAATAAGAGCTACTGATGTGCAAAAACTTAAACCTGTTGTTTTTATTTGGAAAGTGGCTTTAGAGAAGTACTGCATACATTCAGAGCAAAGCTCATTCCATCTTGAACACTTCCCAAGCCAAAAAATAAATAAATAAAAAATGCGACTCCCCAAAGAAGTTAGTTCAGTTAATATGAAGTGACACATTGTTCTGTTTCAATAAATGTGTAAATTCATTAAGTACTTTTTTCAATCCCCTACATCCGCTACGTTTCTCACTCTGAAACCAAGGATATTTATATGAAGTTGCTCCTCTCTTGGAAGAACAACGCCAAAGGAGTTGTTATACAGGAATGGGACCTGTTTTCCAGATAACAGATCTTTCTGTAATTTTCATGTAAACCTTAAACCATCCCAATAAGCTGGTTTGGCTTCCAATAAGGATTCATAATATCTCTCTAAATATCTATATTTGGATCATGTACAAGCTACTGTTTTATTATTACAGAGAAAAAGAAAATGTTTTTAAATTTGGATTATTTGGATATAATGGAGTCATCCTTTCCATAATTCTGAGCTTTCCGGATAATGGGTTTCTGGATAAAGGATCCCATATCTGTATTGGCTATTGATATTGTAAAATGATTGTTCTTATGAAATAAAGCAAACCCATCTGTAATCGGCACAGCTGTAGTTACATAAATGTCACTTACCGTACGTTCATCATCGCTATTCACACTGTCTGTTTCACTTTCTGCAAAAAAATAAAAAAATATGGAGTTTTAGTGAATATGTTTGAAATAAACAGAAAATAAAGAATAATAAATCAAATATACTGTAGGGAAAACAAATGTAAGAATATTCTATTGCATGGGTAGCTTAAGTCCAGGCAGACTGGTAAAACCAGTTTTGCTAACAAGGCTAAAAGGTAAACATTGAAGGGGCTAGAAATATTTGCAGGAGTCACACAGAAAAGAATAAAAGGGAGAACCAACATAGCAAAAGGAAATCTAATTAAACATGCTCAAAGATAAAGTAAAGAACAATGTATTGTAGACCATCACTTCTTCACCGATATTACAGTTAGGCCTATCTCAGCGAGCAGTGGGCCCTCTCATGATGACTTGGTAAGGTGGACAATGTTTCACTAGTGAATACAATTCCAGATGTCATGGGGCACCTTGCTTAACTCTCTGACTCCATATTGTGTCTGAATGACTGAACATTGTGTCTGAATGACTGAACAGTGGCCCATGTGACCACTTACATACGGAAGGCAAAACTGTAGCAAGCTGGTCAATAATATCCAGTATCTGGCCAATTAGAGCTCATTATAGAGTCCTGTTGTGGGTCGGGTTACCCGCGAAAAAAGTGGGTACCCTGCAGGATGAAGGTAGGATTGTTGGGTGCGAGTATAGATGTGGGTCTGCGGGTTGCGGGTCTCATCTAAATTTCTTATGTTTTATTGTCTATATTTTACTCCTTTTAAAATTTTACAAAACTTTTTCTCTGTCCCCGCCCACTATTGATGAGGTCACTTCAGGTTTGCAGCAACATCACTTCTTGTTTAATGGTATTCGGCGGGTAATGGATCAGGTTGCGGATAAGGCAGTTGCGTGTCAGGGTTGGGTAGCGAATCAAAGTGGGTAAATATGCTGGTTGCAGTTCGGGTCGCGGGCTTGGGTTGGGTCATATAAATTGGTTCCGCACAGGACTCTAGCTCAGTCTAGCCATTGCACTGCTGTTACAAATTAAAGCCATTTTCAGGTGAATTTACATACTAACCTGCACAGGAAGAAATGGGAGAGATCTGCAAAGGGTAAAGCTGTGTCCTTATTGACGGCTGCTCTTCACTTTCTGTCGTTACCTCTACAACTTGGCAGACGTCAGGAGGATTGGCGACAATCATCTCTTCTATAATACCAGTGTTATACATGGACGGATCCACAACTGGCAAAAGAATAGAACAATATTTAATAAACCTTTCAGCTTAAACAATTCTTCCAGACTTTGTAATAAGTAAATGTGTGACAATTTCAGAGCAGAGCTACACAGCAACTGGGGACACACATCGGTTCCAACCGTATTTATGGTGAGCAGTGATCCAATACAATGACTGCCATCATAGCAGCCGGGATCACAGGATCAACTCACACCAGAGAAGGTCAACATTTCATACATTTTAGCAAGAGATTTCCCAAGTAATATAATGACTGTCTGAATGAATGTGAACCCAGTAATACGGACACATTGCGGAGTAACACAAAGCAAAGTAATGTCCAGCACTTATTTCTATTTTAATTACAGATGTGCCAAGTGATGGCTCAGCTCACCCACATACACTTTAAAAATGGAAAGGGTTATTTATGGTAGTACATGATGAGAATTGAGAAAGGGGTGCAGCGCTTACAGTGACTCATTTCTAAACCACACATGTGCAAACAATATATCAGACTCGTGGTTTCCCAGCTATGGGGGATTACTTGAGGTTCATTATATAAAGACAAAATTAAGTGAATTCGGAATATGGCACCTCATAGTAATGTTACCCTGATGAGTGGCAGCTAGTGACTGACAGTTTCAGGCAGCATGACTCATTACTATTCCGTTTGTGTGAATGTTGTTTGTGTATAAGTGAGCGGTGCAACTGCAGAATGTCATGAATGAGTAAACTTGTGGCTTCATAGGATACGCATCAAACATGCATTTGATCTGTCAGGAATCAGTTTCATTATACACAAAGTGAAAGGAAAAAATGTACCAGGGAGTTGTAGATCAGCGCCTACACACAATGTAACCGTTAGTAGTGCTGTTGTTGTTGAGTTTATTTACCAACTACCTACCTGACATTAACAAGGGGAAAGTCTGCAAAACAGCTTATCATTCTTATACTTATCATCTGCACTACTACATACATCATATTATGAAAGGGAAAGTACACTTTCACAAGTAAATGGTACATGCCAGCTGGTTCCAAAATAATATGTTATTGTGCAGGCAGATATATGTGCAGTCTCCCCTTCCCACAAAGAGCAGTATCCAACACCTTTAATGTTGTTCTTATCTCCCCTCATGTTCCAGCTACTCCTCAGTACAGCAGGCAGGCTGCAGGTTCTCTGTTTACAAGGGGGTATAACATAAGACTTTCAAGCCAGCTGCCCACTGGACACCATACTGCAGCGCCATGCAATTTCTTAATAGTAACCACTGTATCTTGTCTGTCATGTTATTTATCAGCCATGGGTTTTCTTGCTAATTTTTAGACAAATTTTTTTTTTTTGAAACTCTCAAAGACATCATTTGTACTTTACTTCTTCTGTTGTGACTTTTAACCAAGAACCCACAAACCTTTCAGTAAAGAAATAGCCGATAGATGAATGGAAAGAACCAGGAGCGGGGCATAAAACCATTCTATCGTCCTGCCAAATTCCAGATCCAGGAGAGGGCTACCAAATAAATATGGGGAAAGCAGCCATAGATTATGTGTGTTCCTCAAAGTGTACCTATTGATAGCAAGGCAGCTCCATTATATTTGCATGAATATACTGACTGACCATCTGGATAGAATAGTTTTCTGAAAGAAGCCCACCCCCCTTAAAGGAACAGGACATCAAAGAATAAAAGTATTTTAAAGTTATAAAAATATAATGCAGTGTTGCCCTGCAGTGGTAAAACTGGTGTGTTTGCTTCAGAAACACTACTATTGTTTATATAAATAAGCTGCTGTGTAGCAATGGGGGCAGCCATTCAAAGGAGAAAAGGATCAGATTACAAAGCAGATAAGCTCTGTAGAATGTTATCTGTTATCCACTATTTATCCTGTGCCATATAGCCTTTTTTCAATTTCCACCATTGCTACACAGCAGCTTGTTTATATGAACTATAGTAGTGTTTCTGAAGCAAACAGATCGGTTTTACCAGTGCAGGGCAACAACATGGTATTTTATATTACTTTAATACACTTCTATTTTGTTGATGTTACTGTTCCTTTAAATAACACTCAAAAAAAACACCTGCTGTAAATATTTTCATTCACACAATTTCCAACAAGCTACCACTAGGTGGAGAAGCAAAGGCAACAAGACAGATTTCAAACACTCCACTAAAGGCTGGGAAAGAATGTGGGCCTGGAAATCTTCTCTGGTCTAACCATTTCAACAACCACATCTTGTGGAAAAGTCAATAAGACAGGCTTCTATATGTTAATTGTATTATCACTGCCATATTAGTAATAATGAACCGCAGCGAAAGCAAAGAGTCACTACCCACAGTACTTACCTACAATATTGAAAGTGCTATCCACTTCAGTTTTTATCTGTTGACTATAAATGTTAAATGGTATGGGTACCAGAGATGCTCCATTGATTGAGGGTGCTGGTGCTTCTTCCTGTACAAAACACACAAATTGCAGCAACAGGAGCCAAAGTTTGGATTATATTGCATCCAGGTCTTGCAAAGGACTTTCATACCAGGTCAGGACTAGTTTACTAGGGTAACCCATCACCCCACATGACCTGAGGCTCACAGGATGAGTCTGCTCTGGGCTCAGCAATGATACTTTTTATATCACAGAACAAGTCCCTGTAGTACAATTTGTGGAAAGATCACAATATCACATGTGTAAAATATATGAGCTCCAGGGAGTGACATTAATGTTTGCAGAGGTCTAGACACATGGATAATAGCAGGACTAACATACGCAGAGAAGCTACATCACCCCGTGGATACAGATTAGGTCAATTAAAGCTTTTTTTTTTTTAGATAACTACACAACAAATCCGAATTTGTTTTCATGTATGCACGAAGGGCAGTGCTGGTCCAGGAATTGTTTATTCCAAACAGATATATATATTATATAGTGAATAAAGTACCCCCTCTTGTAAAATATAAGGATACTATAAGTTACCGAGGAGTTTCATGACCATATAAAAACACGAGGCCGAAGGCCGAGTGTTTTTATACAGGTAATGGAACTCCGAGGTAACTTCTAGTATCCTCATATTTTACAACTGGGGGTACTTTATATATTATAATACACACATTTTAGGGAGTCGTGACAGAAATGACATAGAAATGACGACAGAACTCACCGTTTATAACTGATGACATCAGAACTCACCGTTTATGAGGATATAATTTACAAGATATTCATGGCTTTTGTGTATTATAATTATATATATATATATATATATATATATATACACACACACATACATATACAGTAGAACCCTCATTTTACATCCCCTGATTTTAAGTTTACCCTCATTTTACATTGTTGTTGTGTGGTCCCACCTATATATTACGCATAATACATTTCCCTGATTTTCCTGGATTTTCCACAAGTTTTTTCTAGTCCCCTGAAAAATGTAAAATGGGGTTTCTACTGTATATGGGTAAACCAGGACAACCTCTGGATATTTTGGGGGCCCTAAAATAAATTTGCTGTGGGCCCCAGTCACACCTACTTACACCACTCAATGAACAGGACAAATATATATTTATTTATGCATGTGACCATACTGTGTCTACCATGTTTGTATGTAGAAACATGAACAGAAAAACTACACATAACGGGGACATTGCATAGAGAACTAAGAATCGATATTGTTCCTTATAATGTAATGTAATGAAGTTTGCATGGCAGCTCCCACACTTGAATCAATACAAACATCATTAGAGGTTAATGGATAAAACATGCCCATATCTTCATCTTAACATTTACACTACAACACACACTGGGATTATATTGCATTCAGGTCATAGGCAAAAAACAAAACAAAAAAAAGATACCATTTCCACTTTGATTTGTTGTTCGTTATCCACTTTGTTTTTTTTCCCTATAAAAGCAAAACAGGCAGATTAGTAGCCAGTAAAACAAGAGAGATTATTTCCTTCTTGTAATTTAAGACGTTGTTATCTAGGCACAACATACACACACATTTAAGATACACCCAGCGTCCCGTTCCGGGGTTTGGCAGCAGCATTTCATTGCAAAGTGTTATGCAATCTTCCCCATGCTGGAAGCATATTTGTACTTTCATAATATCACTATTTCCCAATCTCATTTACTACTAGTAAACTGCTTTTCAGGTGCAGCATAACTATTAAACCCCTTAACTAACAGGGAAGTAGGAACACTTTAACATCAATAGATTGCAAGACTATAAGAATAAAAAAAAACTATTTGCAAAAAAATATTTAAGAATACACAACATTTTAGTGGATTTTGTAATAACGGGGGTATAATCAATTAATTTAATTATGCCTGGCTTTTTGTGTAACTGCCATATGTGTTTGATGCCTGTCTATTAAGGGCTTAAAGGGTTTGATCACCTTTGAGTTAAATTTTAGTATGATTTTAGGGAGTCATATTCTAAGACAAATTGCAATTGGTTTTCATTGTTTATTAACTGTGTTATTTGAGTTATTTCGCTTTTTATTCAGCGGCTCTCCAGTTTGCAATTTCAGCAAACTGGTTGCTAGGGTCCAAAGTACCCTAGTAACTGATTTGAATAAGAGAGAGGAATATGAGTAGGAGAGGTCCTGAATAGAAAGACAAGTAATAAAAAGTAGCAATATATTTGTTTTTAGATGGGGTCAGTGACCCCCCATTTGAAAGCTGAAAAGAGTCAGAAGAAAAATGCTAATAATTCAAAAACTATAAAAAAAGAAATAATGAAGACCAATTTAAAATTTGCCATTCTTTAACATACTAAAAGTTAACTTAAAGGGCAACCACCCCTTTAATAATAAACAGATAGATGCAGCAGAGACTATGCTAACCAGCATGGTGTATCTGCCCTCAAAAGGCTTGACCCACACTAGACCTATTACTTGCCTTTAGCCAAAAAGTATTTGTGCATGATGCAACTGGCTTATATGAACTAGTGTCTTAGAATAAGTGCTCACAAGTTCCATTGCACTAGAACCAGAACAGAAAAATAGAAATAAATAGCACATCACATAGAACTGTTGTAAGAAACATAATACGATACCAGAGGTTTACCTCTTTTTGATGGTCTTTCTGCTACTGAGATCATCCTGTACACCCTGAAAGCATTATTTCCTTTTTTCATGCTTTTATCTTTAACTTCTTCAATATCCGGTAAAGAGTTCATAGCACAGCGAAAGTTTGCTTTCCATGTCTTCGGGTCTGGCTTGTCTATTCCAGGTTGATACTTCCCTTCACAAAAACAAAACAAAACACTTCAGCAGATCTAGCTATAAAAGTGTATCAATAATTATACTGCACATCACCATTGATTTAATATTATCTAATTCAATAAGGCAGCATCCAGACAGCATGACCCCTGGTCATTTCACCCACAGACAAAAGTCTCTGTAGGCAATTCATTTTTGTGTTGGTTTTTGAAAACTCAGATGAAATACTTGAGTCAGCCAAACAAATGATCTTTAATTGGGGATGGCAACATTGCTTTAGGATACACCAAATTGGAATATAAGACAAGCACTGAGCTGTTCCATTCCAAGCGATGAGCTGAAAGTTACAATTGCAGATGTCATATTTACAATGATACAACATACACAGGCGCAGTAGGTCACCCATCTTGTTCTAAACATGAGAATATAAACTGTAAAACAGCCTGAATATAATCCTAAACTAGGGCTCTTACCTTCCGTATTGGCATTGGCTCTCAAACTTGTCATTCAAAATACAATGTGCTGTTGGACAGCAGCTGAAAGAATTTGCCATTCCAACAATCATACCTTATTGTCAAAGGCTACTCCAAAACTCAAAATAAGACCTTTTTAAACAAAACAATTATCAGAACTGTTCTTCTAACTAATGGGTCTCCAGGGACTGATGCACGTGAGGCTACAGCCCTGATACTGCTCCCCCTCGCCCCATAACTCCCCAGCACATTTGCCTCTTTCTTGTCTGAGAAGGTCAAGTTAAAAAATGGAAATTTAACTCTTAAAGGACAGGCTAAAATTAAGTAAGCTTTATCAGAAAGGTCTATATAAATACATCAGTAAACCCTCAAAAAGTAATGCTGCTCTGAATCCTCTGTCAAAAGAAACACAGCATTTCTTTCCTTCTATTGTGTACACATGGGCTTCTGTATCAGACTTCCTGTTTTCAGCTTAAACCTCCAGGGCTTGGACTTGCTCAATTTGCTCCTTTCTCCCACTCACCCTCCCTTTTCCCCTCTCCCTCCTCCCCTACCTCTACCTGCCATAATCTGAGCCCAGAGCTATGAGTGAGCAGGGAGAGACTCAGACATGAAGTGATGTCACACCAAGCTAATATGGCAGCTGCTATCCTAAACATACAGAGAGAGCTTCTAGAGCTATTTACTATGGTAAAGCATTCTGCAAAATAAATGCAGTGTTATAGCTTGCACTATTGTGGCTAATCTATTGGCAATAAACTGCTTCGGTAGCTTTCCTTCTCCTTTAAAGTTAACAGAGGTGATCTTCACTGCTCCTGATAATGTGCAGTTTAAAGGAATTTAACCCGTAACTAAAAAAAACGCTACCTCAAGTAAAACCTCACTCCCTCCTCCTCCCAAGGCTAGCTGCCCCCTTTCGGTGCAGATTCAGGGATTGCAGTTCACCACAGCCATATTCGTCCATTTTGGTGAATGCGCAGTCGTCGCAATCAGGTAAATAGCTCAAACTGCGCATGAGCCGATTCGCCGTTCTCAGTCTCGGCTGCTGAAGACCCAAAAGATGGCTGTGGGGGAACTGTGGGGGGGGGGGGGGGCAGCTAGGCTGGGGGGGGAGGAGGGGAGGGGGTCTATGTAGGGTTTTTTTTAGTTACGGTTTGACTTCTCCTTTAAAGCAAGGTTCTCATCTTGCCTCATGACTGAAGCACCCCTTGTTCCAATGTAATATTTAATTGATAGAATGTAAAGGCAGTCCATACCTGTGTGTATAGCCCAGTTCCTAAATAAAGGAGCATCCTTATCAACATCCCAACCATGACGAGCAGCATGCATCCATGGAATCTGAAATATCTTCTTCTCCTAAATATATGAGAACAAAAGCCATTCACACCATATCTAGCAAATTATTAACAACCAAATCATATCTGTACCTTCAGCAAAATCTGAAATTAAACTAAGTCACATTTCATATTGGGCAGGAGGTTGTTTATACAGAGGGCCTCTTGGGGGATCGTTTATTTGTTTTTATTATGCGTGACCAACTCCAGAGACAATTTCAGGCAACTTAGCGATACTTTGGTCATAACACCTGTGATGTTAATTATTTCAAATGGAGAGGCATTTTCGGGAGATTTGTCACTCGCAGTCCCTCATAGTCACGGGTGACATATTTCTCAGTCTAGCACTTCCCTTAAATGGGTGGTTCACCATAAGGTTAACTTTTAGTATGTTATAGAATGGCCGATTCTTAGCAACTTTCCAATTTCATTGTTTATTTTTTTATACTTTTCTAATTATGTGCCTTCTTCTGACTCTTACCAGCTTTCAAATGGGGGTCACTGATCCCATCTAAAAAACAAATGTTCTGTAAGGCTACAAATGTATTCTTAGTTACTTTTTATTACAGATAAATGTGTCAAATGAGGAATTGCTGAGTGAAATACACAGTAACTCTTGTGCCACTTTTGCTATCCTCCAGTTAACTAGTTCAGGTGCTATAATGTTAAATTACTTAAAACTCAACTTTTATTAGTCTCACTAAAAACATTTTTCGCCACACAGACACAACATTAGGAATCCACCTCAATGAAGCTGGACCATGTCCATAAAATTACACAAAACTTAAAAACACATAGGTGGACAAGTAGGGGAAGTAGTGAGCTGATAACCTCTCAGCCACTATCTTCATAAATATAATCACGTACGGGGTATACACAAATTCCCCCTTATTATTATCATTATATTGACCAATGTGAAAACGCTCAGTATTGGTGACTATGGTTCTCCAGCAACTCTGGAAAACCACGAATCTGTGGCTCCAATGGTGGCTAAAACAGTTATGTCTAATTAAAGCCAGCCATGAAAGATTTACATCAAGGTTGCACTACCCAGTAAGTAGTCAGGTCTCTCGCTCAAACTGCCCACCCAGACCACCCTTCCGTTTGTTTCCCAGAGTGAATCTGCCTAACTACGAAGGGAGCAGAAGGAGCTAGTCCCCCACTGTCCACCTATGCCTCCCGACGCGTTTCACCGGAAAACCGGTTTCTTCAGGGGCATAATTGAAATTTGCGTGTTTAGTGAGGCTTTAAATAGGGTTCGTTATTCTCCGCAGCTAGTGGATGTGCCGCCGTTTCCGCATACGTCATGCGTCACATGACGCTACGTATGATCAGTGCGTACGGACGTGCGCTTCATTCTAACAGAAGTGCGCTTGCGTGACTGCATGTTGCTGGCGCATGCGTTATTATTGACCACTGAAGTTCCAAGCTCTGCCTGCAGTTCACTCGGCGCTGTTCTGTATCAAAGTGCGCCTGCGCCTTTTATAGATAGACGCTTGTCTCATATATTTATAAGTACCTCCGATATCTGGTATACTATGGGCTACATAGCTAGAGCTGGTATTACATTTACTAGTGATACAATCTATATTTAAGCTGAATTACTATGGAGTGTGAATACTCAATGTAGCTATGTTTCAAAGATGTTCAGTGATTTCACCACTTCACAGAACCCTTATTAAAAAGAAAATTAGTGAAAAAGTAATAAATAATAAAGAATTCATAAATCAATTATTTTATAGGAAGGGGCTAAATGTAAAGCCTTCATTTAGGCCACCTGGAGCTTTGCTATTTGTCCAATAGATCCATTCAGCCTCACGTTTAAGCAGCTTATTATCTATGTCTCCAATTCTTGTGGTGGATTTGATGTGTTCCACCGCTATGAATTTTATCGCCTTGTGGGTAATTCTACAAAACGCCAAGGACATGCATCTAATCAATAAAGATGAATTTGACTTTATGAGGGTGAAAACACCAATAGTCCCCACTTTCTACACTATACCTAAAGTTCATAAGAATTCTACCACACCACCAGGACGCCCTATAGTATCGGGTATGGGCAGTCTATCAGAACCCAGTAGCATTTACGTAGACAAAATACTCCAACCCTTTGTTAAAAGTCTACCGTCGTATGTACAGGATTCAATGGATGCACTCAGGCACCTTGAGGGGATTACCCTCCAAGATGACCAATTTTTGGCCAGTCTGGATGTGGAGTCCTTATATACCAGTATCATTCATGACATTGGTTTAGAAGCAATCAAGGACACCCTAAATCAAAGAGGTCAACAATTTAACACACATAATCTCTTCGTCCTGGAATTACTGGAGTTTATCCTTAAACATAACTATTTTACTTTCGACGGCAAGTATTACCATCAAATAAGGGGGACGGCCATGGGAAGCACCTGTGCACCCACATATGCCAACTTATACTTAGGTTGGTGGGAACGCAATCTAGTGTTCAGTGAGGAATTAATAGAATATACACAACACATCACATTGTGGCTTCGCTACATAGATGATGTAGTGTTGCTATGGACGGGAACAATACCAATGTTCAATGAATTTGTAAAGAAACTGAACACCAACATATATCTAGTATAGGTCAATCTAAAAACAACTGGACTTGCTGAGTAATCAATGAAGACGTTTCACTACTCATCCGAGCAGCTTCTTCAGTTCAACTGACTGGTGTGGGAAGTTCTCGGCATATATACTCTTCCACTAATCCATTTACAATGGCACATTGTAACTCTTCAAAGAGGTGACATGTGAAGAAACTCACAGAGGTGTTGATTCTGTGTAGTTGTGATAGGATTATCCAATGTGTCATGCAACTCCTAGATACAGGTGTTACTTGTGAGAGTTGCATGAATGGATGTGTGAAGTGTTCTGAATCCGCCGGGGTACAGATGTTAGAACAGCATTGTATGTAGCAGACAGGTGGTGTCGAAGGCCCCCGCCTCTGTTCAGAGATGGTCTCTCCACCTTGACATGAATCGCCTCTTTTACGCCTCGTTCAAACCAGCGGTCTTCTTTATCCAAGATTTGGACCTTGCTGTCTTCAAAGGAGTGTCCCTTGTCTTTTAAGTGTAGAAAGACAGCTGAGTTTTGCCCTGTAGAGTTCTCCCTCCTGTGCTGAGCCATTCGCTTGGAGAGCAGTTGTTTTGTCTCCCCGATGTATAGATCTGTGCAATCCTTGCTACACTGGACTCCGTATACCACATTGCTTTGTTTTTCTTTTGGTGTTTGATCCTTTGGGTGTACCAGTTTTTGTCTCAGTGTGTTGCTAGGTTTGAAAAAGGTGGAGAGACCATCTCTGAACAGAGGTGGGGGCCTTCGACACCACCTGTCTGCTACATACAATGCTGTTCTAACATCTGTACCCCGGCGGATTCAGAACACTTCACACATCCATTCATGCAACTCTCACAAGTAACACCTGTATCTAGGAGTTGCATGACACATTGGATAATCCTATCACAACTACACAGAATCAACACCTCTGTGAGTTTCTTCAGATGTCACCTCTTTGAAGAGTTACAATGTGCCATTGTAAATGGATTAGTGGAAGAGTATATATGCCGAGAACTTCCCACACCAGTCAGTTGAACTGAAGAAGCTGCTCGGATGAGTAGTGAAACGTCTTCATTGATTACTCAGCAAGTCCAGTTGTTTTTAGATTGACCTATACTAGATATACTATGACCTGGATGAATGAAAACCTTCATAGTCATGAACACCAACATAATAAACTTACGGGTAACTTCGGAAATTAACCACGAGGCAGTGAACTTCCTTGACATCCACATCTACCGTGATAAAGACAATAATCTTCAAACTACGGTGTACAGGAAAGAAACAGCCACAAATAATTTGCTACATGCAAATAGCCAACACCCCACTAACCTCATTAAGGGGATACCCACTGGCCAGTATCTCAGAGTCAGACGACTTTGTAGTTCGCTGGCAGATTTCAAAGTTGAAGCCAAAAAACTTTACAACAGATTTTTACAAAGGGGATATAGTCACAACTGTCTCAAGAGAGCCTACAAAAGAGCGTTAGAATCAGACCGTAACAATCTCTTAATATCTAAGAATCGTAAAAAATTGGACATGGCAGTAGAAGTGAACAAACAACCAATAAGAGTGATTGGAGAGTTTAGTTCACAACATAAAGAAATTTCTGCTATTCTCCAAAAACATTGGCACATCCTAGAGCAGGATGCAGATCTGAGAGAAGCCATAGGCAATTATCCTCAAATAACTTACAGACGAAGCAAGAACTTATATGACCGACTTACACACAGTCACTACAACAATCCCACCAAATCAACCTGGCTAACAAATAATATTAAGGGATGCTACAGATGTGGGAATTGTCTGGCCTGTCCCTATGTACTTAAAAGTACTGTCTTTACCGGCAGACTTGATATTAATGAATATATCATCCAACATTTTATAAATTGCAAGACTATGGGAGTTATTTATGTCATGGAATGTGCATGTGGCACTAGGTACGTTGGCAAAACAAAAAGAGAATTTAGGCGACGAATACTGGAACATGTGGGAGACATACGCAATAAAAGAAATACATCAATTGCCAACCATGTAAATGCACTTCATGAAGGTAATTGTGGAGTGATAAAATTCATAGCGGTGGAACACATCAAATCCACCACGAGAGTTGGAGACATAGATAATAAGCTGCTTAAACGTGAGGCTGAATGGATCTATTGGACAAATAGCAAAGCTCCAGGTGGCCTAAATGAAGGCTTTACATTTAGCCCCTTCCTATAAAATAATTGATTTATGAATTCTTTATTATTTATTACTTTTTCACTAATTTTCTTTTTAATAAGGGTTCTGTGAAGTGGTGAAATCACTGAACATCTTTGAAACATAGCTGCATTGAGTATTCACACTCCGTAGTAATTTAGCTTAAATATAGATTGTATCACTAGTAAATGTAATACCAGCTCTAGCTATGTAGCCCATAGTATACCAGATATCGGAGGTACTTATAAATATATGAGACAAGCGTCTATCTATAAAAGGCGCAGGCGCACTTTGATACAGAACAGCGCCGAGTGAACTGCAGGCAGAGCTTGGAACTTCAGTGGTCAATAATAACGCATGCGCCAGCAACATGCAGTCACGCAAGCGCACTTCTGTTAGAATGAAGCGCACGTCCGTACGCACTGATCATACGTAGCGTCATGTGACGCATGACGTATGCGGAAACGGCGGCACATCCACTAGCTGCGGAGAATAACGAACCCTATTTAAAGCCTCACTAAACACGCAAAATTCACTTATGCCCCCGAAGAAACCGGTTTTCCGGTGAAACGCGTCGGGAGGCATAGGTGGACAGTGGGGGACTAGCTCCTTCTGCTCCCTACGTAGTTAGGCAGATTCACTCTGGGAAACAAACGGAAGGGTGGTCTGGGTGGGCAGTTTGAGCGAGAGACCTGACTACTTACTGGGTAGTGCAACCTTGATGTAAATCTTTCATGGCTGGCTTTAATTAGACATAACTGTTTTAGCCACCATTGGAGACACAGATTCGTGGTTTTCCAGAGTTGCTTGAGAACCATAGTCACCAATACTGAGCGTTTTCACATTGGTCAATATAATGATAATAATAAGGGGGAATTTGTGTATACCCCGTACGTGATTATATTTATGAAGATAGTGGCTGAGAGGTTATCAGCTCACTACTTCCCCTACTTGTCCACCTATGTGTTTTTAAGTTTTGTGTAATTTTATGGACATGGTCCAGCTTCATTGAGGTGGATTCCTAATGTTGTGTCTGTGTGGCGAAAAATGTTTTTAGTGAGACTAATAAAAGTTGAGTTTTAAGTAATTTAACATTATAGCACCTGAACTAGTTAACTGGAGGATAGCAAAAGTGGCACAAGAGTTACTGTGTATTTCACTCAGCAATTCCTCATTTGACACATTTATCTGTTACATTTATTAACTTGTGGGTGCATTGCTACTTTGTACCAATTTTTGGTTACTCCATAAGCAAGTATTACTTTTTATTACTCATCTATCTATTCAGGTCTCTCCTATTCATATTCCAGTCTTTTATTCAAATGAATTTACAGTTGCTAGGGTAATGTAGCAAACTGCAGAGCTGCTAAATAACTAAAAAACCACAAATAATAAAAAATGAAAACCAATTGCAAATTTTCTTGGAATATCACTCTCTACATCTAATAAACAACCCATTATCAGATAATGAATGCCTGAAAAGTAGGTGGATATCTGTCAGCAAGTTGGAATATCCTGTGGGGCAACAATCAAATCAACTCAATTTGGCTGATCCTCATGGGAGACCAAATCAGGCAGAGATCTGCTCCTTTGGGGACACCAATCAAATACACATGCTACATTGCGGATTATCAATTACTTTAGGTAAGGTAAGGGCCAGAGTATCATAAATCTCGAAAATCAAATTCAAATTTTTTAGAAAACTCCCTAGATAATTCCCTAGTCGAATTTGACAGTTTTGACCATAAAAAAATGTGAAAATTAGAGTTCGAATTTTCAATTCGACCCTTCATAAATCTGCCCCTTAATGTTGGGCAGTATATGATATACTCAATTTTTCAACATGAGCTCAGTGATTAGAAATTTTGCCAATTGTTTTATTTAATTAATAAACAGCTATGATTACACATGAAAAAGCATTTTCTTGGTGCTGCTAATTCACGCCATTTCCAGATGAGAAGCTAGTAAAGGTGGCCATACACTGAGAGATCCGCTCGTTTGGCAATGTCGCCAAACGAGCGGATCTCCCTCCGATATGCCCACCTTGAGGTGGGCAATATCGGGCCGATTCGATCGTGGGCCCTAGGGCCCAACGATCGGATCCTAACGAGGCCTTAACGGGCGGTCGGATCGCGGGACCGCATCAACGAATAGATGCGGCCGCGATCCGACGGGATTTTCTGTCCCATCCGATCGAGATCTGGCCGACTTTCGGCCAGATCTCGATCGGTGAAGCCCGTCGGGGGGCCCCATACACGGGCCAATAAGCTGCCGACACGGTCTGTCGGCAGCTTTTATCGGCCCGTGTATGGCCACCTTAACATAAAATTACCACTACACAGATAAGCCCTCAGCAGGATTAGTGGCTCCTTATGTAAAAACCTAAATATTACAATTATTGCTTTATGATGGTAAAAAAAAAAAAAGTAGGAAAATATGGATTTTTTTTAATTACAAGACTAGGCACAATAGATGTTCAGCACAAATTACTGTGCTCATATGTAGCAATGGTATCACTATATGCGTATACTGCACTTTTAAGATGTGCTCATTTTTAGAATGAAGTTCCTTAAAGATTCACACCAGCCACAGTTTGATGTAGTAATACACTGGATTTTAAGGAAGTTATATGTAAAACTCAGAAAGGGAATTTTTGCTTCCTTCTGTGTAATCAAAAGAGTACATACAACTTTGCTTGAAAAAAAAATAAAGAAATATATACCATATTAAATTATTTTGAATAATCAAGTAACTGAAGAAAAGGAAGTCGGATTTGCTTTTGTGTATGCTGACCTGGTGTTTGCCTCCCACAGGAATGACAGATTAGGTGATGAGAAAAGTGAAGCGTCCCTTAAATAGCTGCCACGACATCTATGCTGGTACACGATAGGGCTAGGGACACCACACCTTGCAGTTCTGACCTTAGCAGGGCTAAACATTACCATGTCATTTATCCAACATCACATAATCTGTAATCTGGTTACCCAATTTGCAGACCAGCCTTCTGTAGGCACCCAATGTTGCTAATGAAATTAAAAAGGTTTGCAGCTACAGATAAAAGTATAATTGACAGTAGGCATATCCCTAAAGGGGTGGTTCACCTTTAAAGTAACTTTTAGTATGTTCTAGAACGACCAATTCTAAGCAACTTTTTAATTGGTTTTCGTTTATTTTTATTTTATAGTTTCATAGTTATTTGTCTTTTTCTTCTGATTCTATGCAGCTTTCAAAAGGACGTCGCTGTCCCCTTCTAAAAAAAACGAATGCTCTGTAAGGCTACAAATGTATTGTTATTGCTATTTTTATTGCTGATCCTTCTATTCTGACCATCACCTATTCATATTCCAGTCTCTTATTCAAATCAATGTATAGTTGCTAGGGTAATTTTGGCCCTAGTTACCAGATTGCTTTAAATGCAAATGGAAGAGCTGCTGAATAAAAAGATAAAATAATAAAAAATGAAAACCAATTGCAAATTATCTCCGAATATCACTCTCTACATCATACTAAAGTTATCTCAAAGGTGAACAACCCCTTTAAAATACAAACAACACAGAAATGAACACAGGCATGAACTAGCACATTTCTCACATACCAAATGTAAATTATACATTCTACTAAAACAATTGGATTAGCACATTTCTTCCCCCACAAACAGGGCAAATTCAAGGGTTTTGTGGCTCCATAGGAGATGTGTAAAGTGCCCAAAAAATGCCCCATTAGATGTAAATGTGAAAAGCCTTCCAGTGCCTGGTCCTATAAAGAGTCTTATATGCTACTATCACATGACAACACTGTGAACTTTGCAGCAATTCACATTCCTGGGCGCAGGCACTCTGAGCACTTCATTTTCCAAAGTCGCCCAAAGTTTCCTCGTGAGGCAATTACGGACGACTTAGGAAAACTCAGAGTGCCTGCCCCCAGGCGATTTTAATTTTAGCTGGCGGAAGGCAGATCGGGGAGATTAGTCGCCTCGAAGAAGAGGAGATTTGTTGCCAGGCGACAAATCTTCTGAATCTGCCCGTGTGCCCAGACCCTAAGGGTGAAGACACATGGAGCTACTAGTAGCAGCTACTTGTCATGGCTATAAAATGCCAGAGAATACCCTGCCATAGAGAATACTCAGAATTGCCTCTGCTAAAACAATGTAGACACAATTATTAGAAAACGATCAGCATGGTCTATTTTTGTAGCTGTGACAAGTAGCTGCTACTCTAGCTCCATGTGCCTTCACCATAATTCTCTTAGGGAGTTCATTCACAAACATGCAAAGAATACAACTGGACTGAGAAAGATAAGGGGTGAAGACACGTGGTGAATAGTCACAGTAACTTTAAAAAAAGCATGTGTTTGCAGTGGCCGCGGTTTAATGCACAAGTTGCTGTGATGAATCGTGGGAGGATCGCGGTATGGCGAGCAGTTGCAGTGATTTGTTTCAAAAGTCGCATCGACGGATCGCCACGTGTGTCTTCACCATAAGAAAGCTAAAATGTTATTAAAAGGATGTCAAATTCACAAAAGCCTCACTCCAGTTTCATTAATGAGGTGGTTTTGTATTCACTGGCATTAAATTGTTGTTCCCAGTCCCACGTTTATGAATTTGGAGTAACAAAACCATAGGAACAGCTGAAAACAACTTGAAGCTAGTGTTCCAGCTATTTTCCTATTACAGGTATGGGGCCTGTTATACAGAATACTCGGGGCTTTCCAGATAATGGATCTTTCTGTAATTTGGATCTTCATACTTTAATTCTACTACTGCAGGTTTTGCCTCCAATAAGGATTAATTGTATCTTAGTTTGGATCAAGTACAAGCTACTGTTTATTATTACAGAGAAAAAGGAAATCATTTTAAAAAATTTAGATTTGGAGTCTATGTGAGACAGCCTTCCTGTAAATCGGAGCTTTCTGGATAACGGGTTTCTTTTCTCATATGTAACCATATAATACAGTCTTATTAAAGAAACAGCAACACCAACAAAAATTTAAGTGCTTTAATGAAATGAAAATATAACGTAATGTTTCCTGGACTGGTAAAATTGATGTGTTTATAAACTAGTACAGGTACTGGATCCATTATCCAGAAACCGGTTATCCTGAAAGCTCCAAATTACAAAAAGGCAGTCTCCCATAGACTCCCAAAACCAGCCTTTTGGGTTTATTTAATGTTTACATGATTTTCTAATAGACTTATGGTATGAAAATCCAAATTATGGAAAGATCCGTTATCCAGAAAACCCCAGGTCCCCAACATTCTGGATAACAGGTCCCATACCTGTATCCTATATAATAAAGTCCAAGTGTCTCTGCGTCCAGTCCCTTTGTCCCTGGGTCCGTGGAATTCGCTACTGCGCATGTGCCCCACGGCTGGAACTGCGCATGTGCCCCATGGACCGTTAGCTGCTGGAATTACCTGTCCGAAGAGAGGATCCACCGCCTGCCACCTGAAGAGGATCCACCGCCGCCTGAAGATGATCCACCGCCGCCTGAAGAGAGGATCCAACGCCGGCGTCTGCAGAGAGGATCCAACGCCGGCGTCTGCAGAGAGGATCCAACGCCGGCGTCTGCAGAGAGGATCCAACGCCGGCGTCTGTAGAGAGGATCCAACGCCGGCGTCTGCAGAGAGGATCCAACGCCGGCGTCTGCAGAGAGGATCCAACGCCGGCGTCTGAAGAGAGGATCCAACGCCGGCGTCTGAAGAGAGGATCCAACGCGGCACGCCGGCGTCTGCAGAGAGGATCCAACGCCGGCGTCTGCAGAGAGGATCCAACGCCGGCGTCTGAAGAGAGGATCCAACGCCGGCGTCTGAAGAGAGGATCCAACGCCGGCGTCTGAAGAGAGGATCCAACGCCGGCGTCTGAAGAGAGGATCCACCGCCGCCAAAGGAGAAGAAGAAGCCACCGCACAGGAAGAAGACGTCACTAAGGAGAAACTGCGTGAAAGGGCCCAGGCGAACTTGACAGGTAAGTCCCACTGGCCACCAATGTTAACCCCCCCTGGCCACCAATGTTAACCCCCCCAACCATCAATGCCCCCTGGCCACCAATGTTAACCCCCCAGGGCCACCAATGTTAACCCCCCTGGCCACCAATGTTAACCTCCCCCTGGTCACCAATGTTAACCCCCCCTTACCATCAATACCCCCCTGGTCACCAATGTTAACCTCCCCCTGGTCACCAATGTTAACCCCCCTGGCCACCAATGTTAACCCCCCTGGCCACCAATGTTAACCCCCTGCCCACCAATGTTAACCCCCCCTGCCCAGCAATGTTAACACCCCCTGGGCACCAGCATTAACCCCCTGGCCACCAGTGCTACAAAGGGGGCCCTGCCTAATAATGTTACCCATTCTGAAATGTTGGCAGGTATATGACGACATATGTTCTAGCGCCCGTTAATTTAACGGGCTTAATGTCTAGTAGTTTCTATAAACACGCTGCTATGTTGCATGGGGCAGCCATTCAAGGATCAGGTTACATAGAAGATAACAGATGCACTCTGCAGAATACCACTGTATCCTATTACAGAGCTTAACATATATCTGCTAAGTAGGGATGCACCGAATCCAGGATTCGGTTCGGGATTCGGCCTTTTTCAGCAGGATTCGGATTCGGCCGAATCCTTCTGCCCGGCCGAACGCTAATTTGCATATGCAAATTAGGGGCGGGGAGGGCAATCGCATGACTTTTTGTCACAAAACAAGGAAGTAAAAAATGTTTTCCCCTTCCAACCCCTAATTTGGAAGGGGTTCGGATTCGGTTCGGTATTCGGCCGAATCTTTCACGAAGGATTCGGGGGTTCGGCCGAATCCAAAAAGTAACCTGTGCCTTTTCTCCTTTTTCAGCCTAAATGGCTGCCCGCATGGCAGCCTATTTATATAAACTATAGTAGTGTTTCTAAAGCAAACACAACTTTTGCCAATGTAGGGCTACAGTCTATTATATTTTAATTACTTTGAAAATTACTTATTTTAAAAGAGACACAGAATGTTGTCCAAACCAGGCTGCAGTTGTTGGCAAACTGGGCCAGATCACAGAATACTCTTACATGGCTTATACACAATAAAAATACACAAGCAATCTTACCTTATTTAACCATTTTAAGCCTGGAATAAGATCTTTATTTATTTGTTCTTCAAGCCAAGGTCGCATTCGCATCCTTTCTACTGGCATTGTACCAAGATGATTCGAATGTAACTGTAAGAAATGGTTTGACAAAAAAGGTTTTACAAATATTTCTATAATTATGAAATATGCATCATACAAAGCGATTGCAATATTTCCAACGTTACAGTATATCTCTTGCTAGTACAATTCCTGCTAACCAACAAAGGCAAACATGCATGATATTTTGGTTACAGGCTTCTAAACATTGAGTATTTTAAAGGGAGGTAGCAGTGCATGAGCTACAGACAATTCTAGGTGGCATTTGTTACTGAAAATGTTTTTCAACAATATTTACTATTAGTACATCTCAAACAGAGCATATGTAGTCAATTTCAAGTTATTTTAGTGACTGCTTGGCAGGACAGACAGATTGTATTGTACAGCAGGCTTGAGATGCTCAGAACTATACGGACTGCTCAGAAGCTCTCTCACATCCAGCTAATCTTTCCGTTTGGCTATAGTGCCTATTGTGAAGGAGCAATATTGAGCTCAGCTATGCTCATGAACAAATATTACTGCCCCCAACTCTTCTGATTATTCTTTTAACTCCTCTGTCAGAAATTTTACGAGGAGCACCTGGTTGTTGCTGGTTCAGAAGCTTAGAAATATGTTTGTAACCAATGCCATCGTTTTGCAACAATCAGGTTGTGAAGGTCTTCAGAGAGCTCTTTGCTTTTACTCATCATGAGATGCTTCTTGTGTGATACTTTGGTTAATGAGAAACATTTTTATAGGCCATCAATTAGGACTAAACCAGCTGATATTAATTTATACTGATAGGGGGCAGGATTGCTTTTTAAATACGGACAGATTTCAGCTGGTTTCTAGGCTTTCCATGACTTTTTGCAACTCCTTTTCTTAATTTGTTCAATATTTATTTCCGGTGTCATTCCACTTATTAATTTTGAGTTCTTTCTATGTATGGATTACTTGGATTGGTAACAATATCTGCCCCATTAGAAATATATTTACTGGGAAAAACATTAATGTGTTCAATACTTATTTTCACTAATATACACTGAATAAGAACACAGCCAAGGGAAACGGATGTCACAAACACTGACATTTATAAAGTGGAACCAGTGGAAAATATGATTTGCTTTATTAGAAAGTGCTACCAATAAGAAACAAAGCAAAAGATCAGATATAAAATGGTATTGGGGCAGTGTGCTTTATGAAGGTTATGTGAAAATACAGTTCCTTACCAGTCATAAAACTGATACAGAAAGCAAGCTGTTTACATGACCTTTCTCAAACAAGGATACCATGTGTATCTGTGTATGTTTACTGTACGGACACATCATTGAGACACTGGTGAACTGGAATAGCAGTAAATTCAGCCTGTTCATTTACACAAACATTTATATTGGCTGTACTGCTCTGGAGCCAAGTTAATGAGGTAAGAGCTAAAGACGCAAAAAGCTTTAAGCTAGGGACAGAAAACAGCGGATCTTGGCCTTCGTTTCTCCGGAAGCCGAGAATCTGCTCCCCCACTGCTATTGCACCTGGAAGTATTCTCTCGGCTTGGGTGCAGACAGACATGGTGGATTTCAGCACCAAAAAGCAACATTTTGCATTTCACGCCAGAATCCACCCTGCCTTCAGAATACACAGGGAGAAGCAGGGCAGTGGACTCTCCATTGTCTGGCCCTAGCCTTACGTTCAAGAAGGACTATATTTATTTACTGTAAAAAAAAAAAAACACCAAATATTGACCCTTTAAAACAATGGTACACTATTTAAAATTTTAAGGTTTGTATCACATAGTAAGTTAGGTTAAAAAAAAAAAAAAAAAAAAAAAAAAAAACACGTCCATCAAGCTCAACCTTTAAAGTCTATAAATAACCTGGCTAACCGCTAGTTGATCCAGAGGAAGGCAAAAAACTCCATTTGAAGCCTCTCTAATTTGCCTCAGAGAGAAAAAAAATCCTTCATAACTCCAAGATGTCAATCAGACCAGTCCCTGGATTAATTTATCCTATGAGCTATCTCCCATAACCCTGTATTCCCTCACTTGCTAAAAAGCCATCCAACCCCTTCTTAAAGCTATCTAATGTATCAGCCTGTATGACAGCTCTCAACAGTCATGATAGGTATTCTGCAGATTTTGTGTCATTAATTGAGGCTTGTTCCAAATAATATCAGTGTTCAAAATAATAATAGTTGTTCCAAATAATAGCAGTGTGGAGTTCAATTAGTGAGGTCATTCATTCTGTGAAAAAACAGGTGTCAATTACGGCCCTTATTTAAGGAAGAAAGAAGCAAATGTTGTGCATGCTGGTTATAGTGCATTTCTCTCTGAAAATATGAATAAAATGTGAAGCCAAGCTATCCCATTGTTAAAAAAAAAGTTAAAAAAAATTAAAAAAAACACGCTGAAGAGGTTCCATTTTGCCAAAAAACGCTTTGACTGGGCTAAAGAGAAATGGCTTAACATTTTGTGGACTGATGAAAGCGAGATTGTCCTTTTTGGGTCTAGGGGCTGCAGACAGTTTATCAGATGACCCCCAAACACTGAATTTAAGCCACAGTACAGTGTGAAGACAGTGAAACAGTGACATAAGCATCATGATATGGGGATGTTTCTCATACTATGGTGTTGGGCCTATTTATCACATACAAAGAATCATGGATCAGTTTCAATACATCAAAATACATGAAGAGATTATGTTGCCTTATGCTGAAGAGGAAATTCCCTAGAAATGGGGGTTACAACAAGACAACGACCCCAAACACATCAGTAAATTAGCAACATCTTGGTTCCAGACCAACAAGATTGACGTTATGGAGTGGCCAGCCCAATTTAATCCAATAGAAAACTTGTGGGGTGACATAAAAATACTGTTTCTGACGCAAAACCAAGAAATGCAGTATTGAAGAAGAATTGTGGAATGTAACTCCATTGGTTCCATCCACTGAAATGCACTGTAAGTTATATGTGTGATCTGACAACCAGCAATACGCAATATGATGGCGCTCTAAACAAAATACTTGGTAATAATAATATGATTAGACTCTGTCAAAAGAACTAATTATCTGATATATCACATAGCCAAAGGCTGGAGTGTATTAAAAGTATGCTATATAAATACATTTTGTCCTAGTAGAATCAAAGAGCATGTAATGCACCAACATTACAGACCCTGAATATCTTTTCACCAGTATGTATGTGTGTTTTTATGCAAGGAAATGTTTGTCAAAACACACTAAACACAAAACATTTTTGTTTTTTTGTTTACTTCTCCCAAAAACAGAAATGCTTATCTTAAAGCAAATATAAACCTAGAGTGACTGTTATATTATATCCACTCCAGCAGAAATCTAAATTATTTTCCTCTCTTCCCTAAGGCAGAAAATAGTATTCAAACTTTAGTTACAAGAAATATCAACAGTATATCAGAGTTATAGTTTGCTAACAGTTCCAGTAAGCAGGGCCTATTTTTCTATATTTATCTTTGCGTACTAAATTAAATATATAGCAAAAGGGATAACACTTATTTAGGGGGGGATTTACTAAAACTCACATTTTCTTACTATTTAAATTAAAAAAAAAAAACACCCAAACCGAATTTGAGAAGTTGTGCTCTTCTGATTTGTCAGCACTGCGAATGTGATTACTTTTGATGTTAACATTCACTCTCCCTATGTGAGTACAGACAACATTCCATGTCATGCACAATGAGCCTAGTCAGCGACTCCTTGAATTATTAATTTGAGTTAAGATACAATCAAGATATTCAAGGCTAGTGGAAAATTCCCTTGGAAATCCCTAGGATTCTCTCACCGTTTAGGACTTGTGTGACAGGAGAGCACCAATGCAGACCAAAGGACCTACACCAATAGTAACTACATTCTATGAATAAAGTTTATTCGCATTTGAGAAAATTCTACACTGAACCATAGTTTGGTGTAAACTGTCCTGAAGACTCAAATGTAGACACTGTAACTCTCTGCATTTTGCTTTTAATGTGTCCTACTAGAAAGCAGTAAAAGTTAACTGCTGATTGATGGTTGCTGCAGGTTACTGAATAACTTCACCCATGTTTCCACAAATCATTTGAGTACATTTTTAGTTTTATGCAAGTACTTAGTGAAACCAACACACCATGTTTTGATATGAATTTGAGCAAGTGAATGAAAGACAAAAGCAATACATAAGACAAGTCAAGGTGTGGTATATTTGGGCACGTTTCTAAATATTCTAACAGTTGTGTTTATTGTGGTTTCATTTTAAATTGTTTACTCAGCAGTGCAACTACAATGTTTGCCTCTGAATGGTTGGCTATTGCAGTGTCTGTACTCTAATATCAGGCAGGTTTGCTGCAATGTTTTTTGTTAACTTCCTTTCGTCTCCTTCCCTTTTTTAAGTACTAATTATAGAACTCTCTGTTGGCTTTGAAATGATCTAAAGCCAGAAACAGTAAAATATAAGCCAGTCAAAAGGATCACACACACACACACACATATATGTATATATATATATATATATATATATAGATAGGTGTGTGTGTGTGTGTGTGTGTATACACACACCTCTCTCTCTCTCTCTCTCTCTATATATATATACACACATACATATATATATATACACACATACAATTACAAGAGATATATCTATCTCTCTCTCTCTCTCTCTCTATATCTATCTCTCTGTCTATCTCTATCTATATCTACACACAAAAGCCATGAATATCCTGTAAATTATATCCTTATAAACAGTGAGTTCTGATGTCATCAGTTATAAACGGTGAGTTCTGATGTAATTTCTGTCACATGACTCACTGAAATTTATGTATTATAATAAATAAAGTACCCCCAGTTGCAAAATATGAGGATATTTGAAGTTACTTCAGAGTTCCATGACCTGTCTAAACCACTCGCCCTTCGGCCTCGTGTTTTTTATATGGTCATGAAACTCCTCGGTAACCTATAATATCCTTATATTTTACAAGAGGGGGTACTTTATTCACTATATATACAGTTAGACACTCATTTGTGAGCTAACTGGGTGCAGCACCCATACCAGCTGAAACCTTCTTCTACAACAGTTAAAATAATCCTACTTGTGCATAAATGAAGAATTTCCCACTAAATAGTGAAAAGGAGGTCAAGAAGGATAAATATTTGGGATGCAATCTCACATCATTTGTCTAATGTGCAGCCATGACTTTTCATTTTAAATTAAATTTTTATGTTTATTTTATGTATAAGGGGTTGGATAAAAGTAACTAATCCGTTCAAACCCTGAAATGAGCAATTTTAAGAACAAAAAGGCTCTTACATGTAATTGCAGAACAACTATGGGATTGTTTTACTGTTGCCATCTGAATCACCCAAAATGAGCGTGGGCTGGAGGTACAAGCACAGCCAATTAAAGCCATTACTGAAGAGCTCTGCATTACATAAACATTCCCCACTTGCTCAAGCTTGTGAATTATAGGATTTGCTGGAGAACGGATGACAGTACCTGTATCTATTCATGGCTAGGTGGAAAGCTGTGCTCGAGTGTATAAATGTTACTTTCCCCTAAGAAAGTTTTTTATTTATATAACCCAGTCTGGATTGTAATGGAAATGTCACCTTCATCTACCCCTGAAAGTTTGGGTTTAGACAAGCCAGTCATTTTGGAACAAAGTGCTTTGGACTGATGAGACAAAAATGGAGTTATTTGGTCATAACAAAAAGATCTTTGCATGGCTGGAAGAACACTGCATTCCAAGAAAAACACCTGCTGCCTACTGTCAAATTTGGTGGAGGTTCCATCATGCTGTGGGGCTGTGTGGCTAGTTCAGGGACTGGGGCCCTTGTTAAAGTCGAGGGTCGGATGAATTCAACCCAAGATCAACAAATTCTTCAGGATAATGTTCAAGCATTAGTCATGAAGTTGAAGTTAAAGGAATACCGTCATGGGAAAATATAATTTTTTTCAAAATGAATCAGTTAACAGTGCTGCTCCAGCAGAATTCTGCACTGAAATCCATTTCTCAAAAGAGCAAACAGGATTTTTTTATATTCAATTTTGAAATCTGACATGAGGCTAGACATATTGTCAATTTCCCAGCTGCCCAAGTCATGTAACTTGTGCTCTGATAAACTTCAATCACTCTTTACTGCTGTACTGCAAGTTGAAGTTGGAGTGATATCAGCCCCTCCCTTCCCCCCCCCCCCCCGCAGCCAAACAAAAGAACAATGGGAAGGTAACTAGATAACAGTTCCCTAACACAAGATAACAACTGCCTGGTAGATCTAAGAACAACACTCAATAGTAAAAACCCATGTCTCACTGAGACACATTCAGTTACGTTGAGAAGGAACAACAGCAGCCTGCCAGAAAGCATTTCTCTCCTAAAGTGCAGGCACAAGTCACATGACCAGGGGCAGCTGGGAAACTGACAAAATGTCTAGCCCCGTGTCAGATTTCAAAATTAAATATAAAAAAAATCTGTTTGCTCTTTTGAGAAATGTATTTCAGTGCAGAATTCTGTTGGAGTAGCACTATTAACTGATGCGTTTAAGCAGGGGTTGGATATTCCAAAAAAGACAATGGGGGACATTTACCAACACTGGGCAAAATTGCCTGTGGGCAGTTACCTGTGGCAACCGATTAAATTGTTGCATTCATTGTTCTACCTGCAGCTGCCTGAAAAAAGCCTAGCATTGA
>CM076673.1:33482820-33700252 GCA_038501925.1 Xenopus petersii | reverse complement strand
TTCAAGATTTACTTTTTTTTTTTTATGCTTGGCACAGAACACTGTCCTCATTAAGCAATTTGCCAAGGTCAACTTCAGGCTGATGCTAGGCAACCCCCAAAAAGAGTTCTGTATGGGGAAAAAATACCCAAGTTGATGCTAAGGTAAGGGCAAGGTGCCAGATAGGGAAGCCCTGGCCTGAAGTAGAAGTACATACAGGCATAGCTTAGAAGGACAACCCCAGTTGAAGAAGGGGGCAAGCCAAATGGAAGGCGGATGATGGACTTCTGGCACTTGCCCTTCCATCACTCTAGAGAGTTGGTTAAAGCACAGTGGACCAGAGCTGGCCTGGAGTTGAGTTCCTGGCAGAGGTGGGAATCGAACCCACAACCTTTTGGATCAGGTTATCGACCAAAGCCCTGTGCTCTACCAACTGAGCAATTCAGGCAGGCCCTTTTTGGAAAGGGCCTCGGGTTGGTATTGACTTTATTAGGCAGAAGATGAACTTCCGGCAGTGCCGGTCAGTGTAGGAACAAGGGAACAATGAGTTATTACCGACTGAGCAATTCAGGCAGGCCCTTTTTGGAAAGGGCCTCGGGTTGGTATTGACTTTATTAGGCAGAAGATGGACTTCCGGCAGTGCCGGTCAGTGTGAGAACAAGGGAACAATGAGTTATTACAGTCATCCGGAACCTTTCCCAACAGGTCTAGTTTGCTGTGGTGTAATGGTTAAAGCACCTGTTTCTGCCCATGGGTTCCTGAGTTCAAATCCTGGTTGGCTGACTTTTCAGGTTTCTTTATGTCTGTACAGAACCCTTTATTGTGTGCAGGCTCGCCAATGGCATTTTCTTCATGCTGCATTCAGGAGCGACTGCTATTTTGGAGACAGCAAAATCAGCAGCCCCACATGGTTGTTCTATGGCGCATGCAGCAAATCACCTTGTTTCTTTCAACAAAGGGACCAGTGAGCGAGTCCCAGGGGTGAATTTCAGGGAAAGGTGCCTTTTCTTCTGGCTACATTAATGAGTAACCAATATTTCACATTTGTTAAAGCACCAAAACTTCCTTCGCTAATCAGCTTCTCAAAGGCTTAATTTCAAGAAGGTTCACCTGTGCCATCTTCTGCATCTGCATTCAAGAGTGACCTCTACTTTCTTTTTGGCAGAATTGCACCATAGCTGCCCTCGCTAGTCAGCTTCTCAAATCATCATTTATTTATATAGCTCTGTCAAGATTTGCTTATGTTTTTTTTATGCTTGGCACAGAACACTGTCCTCATTAAGCAATTTGCCAAGGTCAACTTCAGGCTGATGCTAGGCAACCCCCAAAAAGAGTTCTGTATGGGGAAAAAATACCCAAGTTGATGCTAAGGTAAGGGCAAGGTGCCAGATAGGGAAGCCCTGGCCTGAAGTAGAAGTACATACAGGCGTAGGTTAGAAGGACAACCCCAGTTGAAAAAGGGGGGCAGCCAAATGTAAGGCGGATGATGGACTTCTGGCACTTGCCCTTCCATCACTCTAGAGAGTTGGTTAAAGCACAGTGGACCAGAGCTGGCCTGGAGTTGAGTTTCTGGCAGAGGTGGGAATCGAACCCACAACCTTTTGGATCAGGTTATTGACCAGAGCCCTGCGCTCTACTGACTGAGCTATTCAGGCAGGCCCATTTTGGAAAGGGCCTCGGGTTGGTATTGACTTTATTAGGCAGAAGATGGACTTCCGGCAGTGCCGGTCAGTGTGGGAACAAGGGAACAATGAGTTATTACAGTCATCCGGAACCTTTCCCAAAAGGTCTAGTTTGCTGTGGTATAATGGTTAAAGCACCTGTTTCTGCCCATGGGTTCCTGAGTTCAAATCCTGGTTGGCTGACTTTTCAGGTTTCTTTATGTCTGTACAGAACCCTTTATTGTGTGCAGGCTCGCCAATGGCATTTTCTTCATGCTGCATTCAGGAGCGACTGCTATTTTGGAGACAGCAAAATCAGCACCCCCACATGGTTGTTCTATGGCGCATGCAGCAAATCACCTTGTTTCTTTCAACAAAGGGCCCAGCGTGTGAGTTCCAGGGGTGCATTTCAGGGAAATGTGCCTTTTCTTCTGGCTACATTAATGAGTAACCAATATTTCACATTTGTTAAAGCACCAAAACTTCCTTCGCTAATCAGCTTCTCAAAGGCTTAATTTCAAGAAGGTTCACCTGTGCCATCTTCTGCATCTGCATTCAAGAGTGACCTCTACTTTCTTTTTGGCAGAATTGCACCATAGCTGCCCTCGCTAGTCAGCTTCTCAAATCATCATCATTTATTTATATAGCTCTGTCAAGATTTGCTTATGTTTTTTTTATGCTTGGCACAGAACACTGTCCTCATTAAGCAATTTGCCAAGGTCAACTTCAGGCTGATGCTAGGCAACCCCAAAAAGAGTTCTGTATGGGGAAAAAATACCCAAGTTGATGCTAAGGTAAGGGCAAGGTGCCAGATAGGGAAGCCCTGGCCTGAAGTAGAAGTACATACAGGCGTAGCTTAGAAGGACAACCCCAGTTGAAAAAGGGGGGCAGCCAAATGGAAGGCGGATGATGGACTTCTGGCACTTGCCCTTCCATCACTCTAGAGAGTTGGTTAAAGCACAGTGGACCAGAGCTGGCCTGGAGTTGAGTTTCTGGCAGAGGTGGGAATCGAACCCACAACCTTTTGGATCAGGTTATCGACCAGAGCCCTGTGCTCTACCGACTGAGCTATTCAGGCAGGCCCTTTTTGGAAAGGGCCTCGGGTTGGTATTGACTTTATTAGGCAGAAGATGGACTTCCGGCAGTGCCGGTCAGTGTGGGAACAAGGGAACAATGAGTTATTACAGTCATCCGGAACCTTTCCCAAAAGGTCTAGTTTGCTGTGGTGTAATGGTTAAAGCACCTGTTTCTGCCCATGGGTTCCTGAGTTCAAATCCTGGTTGGCTGACTTTTCAGGTTTCTTTATGTCTGTACAGAACCCTTTATTGTGTGCAGGCTCGCCAATGGCATTTTCTTCATGCTGCATTCAGGAGCGACTGCTATTTTGGAGACAGCAAAATCAGCACCCCCACATGGTTGTTCTATGGCGCATGCAGCAAATCACCTTGTTTCTTTCAACAAAGGGCCCAGCGTGCGAGTCCCAGGGGTGCATTTCAGGGAAATGTGCCTTTTCTTCTGGCTACATTAATGAGTAACCAATATTTCACATTTGTTAAAGCACCAAAACTTCCTTCGCTAATCAGCTTCTCAAAGGCTTAATTTCAAGAAGGTTCACCTGTGCCATCTTCTGCATCTGCATTCAAGAGTGACCTCTACTTTCTTTTTGGCAGAATTGCACCATAGCTGCCCTCGCTAGTCAGCTTCTCAAATCATCATCATTTATTTATATAGCTCTGTCAAGATTTGCTTATGTTTTTTTTATGCTTGGCACAGAACACTGTCCTCATTAAGCAATTTGCCAAGGTCAACTTCAGGCTGATGCTAGGCAACCCCCAAAAAGAGTTCTGTATGGGGAAAAAATACCCAAGTTGATGCTAAGGTAAGGGCAAGGTGCCAGATAGGGAAGCCCTGGCCTGAAGTAGAAGTACATACAGGCGTAGCTTAGAAGGACAACCCCAGTTGAAAAAGGGGGGCAGCCAAATGGAAGGCGGATGATGGACTTCTGGCACTTGCCCTTCCATCACTCTAGAGAGTTGGTTAAAGCACAGTGGACCAGAGCTGGCCTGGAGTTGAGTTCCTGGCAGAGGTGGGAATCAAACCCACAACCTTTTGGATCAGGTTATCGACCAGAGCCCTGCGCTCTACCGACTGAGCTATTCAGGCAGGCCCTTTTTGGAAAGGGCCTCGGGTTGGTATTGACTTTATTAGGCAGAAGATGGACTTCCGGCAGTGCCGGTCAGTGTGGGAACAAGGGAACAATGAGTTATTACAGTCATCCGGAACCTTTCCCAAAAGGTCTAGTTTGCTGTGGTGTAATGGTTAAAGCACCTGTTTCTGCCCATGGGTTCCTGAGCTCAAATCCTGGTTGGCTGACTTTTCAGGTTTCTTTATGTCTGTACAGAACCCTTTATTGTGTGCAGGCTCGCCAATGGCATTTTCTTCATGCTGCATTCAGGAGCGACTGCTATTTTGGAGACAGCAAAATCAGCAGCCCCACATGGTTGTTCTATGGCGCATGCAGCAAATCACCTTGTTTCTTTCAACAAAGGGCCCAGCGTGCGAGTCCCAGGGGTGCATTTCAGGGAAAGGTGCCTTTTCTTCTGGCTACATTAATGAGTAACCAATATTTCACATTTGTTAAAGCACCAAAACTTCCTTCGCTAATCAGCTTCTCAAAGGCTTAATTTCAAGAAGGTTCACCTGTGCCATCTTCTGCATCTGCATTCAAGAATGACCTCTACTTTCTTTTTGGCAGAATTGCACCATAGCTGCCCTCGCTAGTCAGCTTCTCAAATCATCATCATTTATTTATATAGCGCTGTCAAGATTTACTTATTTTTTTTTATGCTTGGCACAGAACACTGTCCTCATTAAGCAATTTGCCAAGGTCAACTTCAGGCTGATGCTAGGCAACCCCCAAAAAGAGTTCTGTATGGGGAAAAAATACCCAAGTTGATGCTAAGGTAAGGGCAAGGTGCCAGATAGGGAAGCCCTGGCCTGAAGTAGAAGTACATACAGGCGTAGCTTAGAAGGACAACCCCAGTTGAAAAAGGGGGGCAGCCAAATGGAAGACGGATGATGGACTTCTGGCACTTGCCCTTCCATCACTCTAGAGAGTTGGTTAAAGCATAGTGGACCAGAGCTGGCCTGGAGTTGAGTTTCTGGCAGAGGTGGGAATCGAACCCACAACCTTTTGGATCAGGTTATCGACCAGAGCGCTGCGCTCTACCGACTGAGCTATTCAGGCAGGCCCTTTTTGGAAAGGGCCTCGGGTTGGTATTGACTTTATTAGGCAGAAGATGGACTTCCGGCAGTGCCGGTCAGTGTGGGAACAAGGGAACAATGAGTTATTACAGTCATCCGGAACCTTTCCCAAAAGGTCTAGTTTGCTGTGGTGTAATGGTTAAAGCACCTGTTTCTGCCCATGGGTTCCTGAGTTCAAATCCTGGTTGGCTGACTTTTCAGGTTTCTTTATGTCTGTACAGAACCCTTTATTGTGTGCAGGCTCGCCAATGGCATTTTCTTCATGCTGCATTCAGGAGCGACTGCTATTTTGGAGACAGCAAAATCAGCAGCCCCACATGGTTGTTCTATGGCGCATGCAGCAAATCACCTTGTTTCTTTCAACAAAGGGCCCAGCGTGCGAGTCCCAGGGGTGCATTTCAGGGAAAGGTGCCTTTTCTTCTGGCTACATTAATGAGTAACCAATATTTCACATTTGTTAAAGCACCAAAACTTCCTTCGCTAATCATCTTCTCAAAGGCTTAATTTCAAGAAGGTTCACCTGTGCCATCTTCTGCATCTGCATTCAAGAGTCACCTCTACTTTCTTTTTGGCAGAATTGCACCATAGCTGCCCTCGCTAGTCAGCTTCTCAAATCATCATCATTTATTTATATAGCGCTGTCAAGATTTGCTTATTTTTTTATGCTTGGCACAGAACACTGTCCTCATTAAGCAATTTACCAAGGTCAACTTCAGGCTGATGCTAGGCAACCCCCAAAAAGAGTTCTGTATGGGGAAAAAATACCCAAGTTGATGCTAAGGTAAGGGCAAGGTGCCAGAAAGGGAAGCCCTGGCCTGAAGTAGAAGTACATACAGGCGTAGGTTAGAAGGACAACCCCAGTTGAAAAAGGGGGGCAGCCAAATGGAAGGCAGATGATGGACTTCTGGCACTTGCCCTTCCATCACTCTAGAGAGTTGGTTAAAGCACAGTGGACCAGAGCTGGAGTTGAGTTTCTGGCAGAGGTGGGAATCGAACCCACAACCTTTTGGATCAGGTTATCGACCAGAGCCCTGCGCTCTACCGACTGAGCTATTCAGGCAGGCCCTTTTTGGAAAGGGCCTCGGGTTGGTATTGACTTTATTAGGCAGAAGATGGACTTCCGGCAGTGCAGGTCAGTGTGAGAACAAGGGAACAATGAGTTATTACAGTCATCCGGATCCTTTCCCAAAAGGTCTAGTTTGCTGTGGTGTAATGGTTAAAGCACCTGTTTCTGCCCATGGGTTCCTGAGTTCAAATCCTGGTTGGCTGCATTTTCAGGTTTCTTTATGTCTGTACAGAACCCTTTATTGTGTGCAGGCTCGCCAATGGCATTTTCTTCATGCTGCATTCAGGAGCGACTGCTATTTTGGAGACAGCAAAATCAGCACCCCCACATGGTTGTTCTATGGCGCATGCAGTAAATCACCTTTTTTCTTTCTACAAAGAGCCCAGTGTGCGAGTCCCAGGGGTGCATTTCAGGGAAAGCTGCCTTTTCTTCTGGCTACATTAATGAGTAACCAATATTTCACATTTGTTAAAGCACCAAAACTTCCTTCGCTAATCATCTTCTCAAAGGCTTAATTTCAAGAAGGTTCACCTGTGCCATCTTCTGCATCTGCATTCAAGAGTCACCTCTACTTTCTTTTTGGCAGAATTGCACCATAGCTGCCCTCGCTAGTCAGCTTCTCAAATCATCATCATTTATTTATATAGCGCTGTCAAGATTTGCTTATGTTTTTTTTATGCTTGGCACAGAACACTGTCCTCATTAAGCAATTTGCCAAGGTCAACTTTAGGCTGATGCTAGGCAACCCCCAAAAAGAGTTCTGTATGGGGAAAAAATACCCAAGTTGATGCTAAGGTAAGGGCAAGGTACCAGATAGGGAAGCCCTGGCCTGAAGTAGAAGTACATACAGGCGTAGCTTAGAAGGACAACCCCAGTTGAAAAAGGGGGGCAGCCAAATGGAAGGCGGATGATGGACTTCTGGCACTTGCCCTTCCATCACTCTAGAGAGTTTGTTAAAGCACAGTGGACCAGAGCTGGCCTGGAGTTGAGTTTCTGGCAGAGGATGGAATCGAACCCACAACCTTTTGGATCAGGTTATCGACCAGAGCCCTGCGCTCTACCGACTGAGCTATTCAGGCAGGCCCTTTTTGGAAAGGGCCTCGGGTTGGTATTGACTTTATTAGGCAGAAGATGGACTTCCGGCAGTGCCGGTCAGTGTAGGAACAAGGGAACAATGAGTTATTACAGTCATCCGGAACCTTTCCCAAAAGGTCTAGTTTGCTGTGGTGTAATGGTTAAAGCACCTGTTTCTGCCCATGGGTTCCTGAGTTCAAATCCTGGTTGGCTGACTTATCAGGTTTCTTTATGTCTGTACAGAACCCTTTATTGTGTGCAGGCTCGCCAATGGCATTTTCTTCATGCTGCATTCAGGAGCGACTGCTATTTTGGAGACAGCAAAATCAGCACCCCCACATGGTTGTTCTATGGCGCATGCAGCAAATCACCTTGTTTCTTTTAACAAAGAGCCCAGTGTGTGAGTCCCAGGGGTGCATTTCAGGGAAAGCTGCCTTTTCTTCTGGCTACATTAATGAGTAACCAATATTTCACATTTGTTAAAGCACCAAAACTTCCTTCGCTAATCAGCTTCTCAAAGGCTTAATTTCAAGAAGGTTCACCTGTGCCATCTTCTGCATCTGCATTCAAGAGTGACCTCTACTTTCTTTTTGGCAGAATTGCACCATAGCTGCCCTCGCTAGTCAGCTTCTCAAATAATCATCATTTATTTATATAGCGCTGTCAAGATTTGCTTATTTTTTTTTATGCTTGGCACAGAACACTGTCCTCATTAAGCAATTTGCCAAGGTCAACTTCAGGCTGATGCTAGGCATCCCCCAAAAAGAGTTCTGTATGGGGAAAAAATACCCAAGTTGATGCTAAGGTAAGGGCAAGGTGCCAGATAGGGAAGCCCTGGCCTGAAGTAGAAGTACATACAGACGTAGCTTAGAAGGACAACCCCAGTTGAAAAAGGGGGGCAGCCAAATGGAAGGCAGATGATGGACTTCTGGCACTTGCCCTTCCATCACTCTAGAGAGTTGGTTAAAGCACAGTGGACCAGAGCTGGCCTGGAGTTGAGTTTCTGGCAGAGGTGGGAATCGAACCCACAACCTTTTGGATCAGGTTATCGACCAGAGCCCTGCGCTCTACCGACTGAGCTATTCAGGCAGGCCCTTTTTGGAAAGGGCCTCGGGTTGGTATTGACTTTATTAGGCAGAAGATGGACTTCCGGCAGTGCCGGTCAGTGTGAGAACAAGGGAACAATGAGTTATTACAGTCATCCGGATCCTTTCCCAAAAGGTCTAGTTTGCTGTGGTGTAATGGTTAAAGCACCTATTTCTGCCCATGGGTTCCTGAGTTCAAATCCTGGTTGGCTGACTTTTCAGGTTTCTTTATGTCTGTACAGAACCCTTTATTGTGTGCAGGCTCGCCAATGGCATTTTCTGCATGCTGCATTCAGGAGCGACTGCTATTTTGGAGACAGCAAAATCAGCACCCCCCACATGGTTGTTCTATGGCGCATGCAGCAAATCACCTTGTTTCTTTCAACAAAGGGCCCAGCGTGCGAGTCCCAGGGGTGCATTTCAGGGAAAGGTGCCTTTTCTTCTGGCTACATTAATGAGTAACCAATATTTCACATTTGTTAAAGCACCAAAACTTCCTTCGCTAATCAGCTTCTCAAAGGCTTAATTTCAAGAAGGTTCACCTGTGCCATCTTCTGCATCTGCATTCAAGAGTGACCTCTACTTTCTTTTTGGCAGAATTGCACCATAGCTGCCCTCGCTAGTCAGCTTCTCAAATCATCATCATTTATTTATATAGCGCTGTCAAGATTTACTTATTTTTTTTTATGCTTGGCACAGAACACTGTCCTCATTAAGCAATTTGCCAAGGTCAACTTCAGGCTGATGCTAGGCAACCCCCAAAAAGAGTTCTGTGTGGGGAAAAAATACCCAAGTTGATGCTAAGGTAAGGGCAAGGTGCCAGATAGGGAAGTCCTGGCCTGAAGTAGAAGTACATACAGGCGTAGGTTAGAAGGACAACCCCAGTTGAAAAAGGGGGGCAGCCAAATGGAAGGCGGATGATGGACTTCTGGCACTTGCCCTTCCATCACTCTAGAGCGGGGATCAGGAACCTTGGCTCTCCAGCTGTTAAGGAACTACAAGTCCCACAATGCAATAATGGAGCCTTTTGAAGGAGTCTAAAGGCAAATGAATTGTGGGACTTGTAGTTCCTTAACAGCTGGAGAGCCAAGGTTCCTGATCCCTGCTCTAGAGAGTTGGTTAAAGCACAGTGGACCAGAGCTGGCCTGGAGTTGAGTTTCTGGCAGAGGTGGGAATCGAACCCACAACCTTTTGGATCAGGTTATCGACCAGAGCCCTGCGCTCTACCGACTGAGCTATTCAGGCAGGCCCTTTTTGGAAAGGGCCTCGGGTTGGTATTGACTTTATTAGGCAGAAGATGGACTTCCGGCAGTGCCGGTCAGTGTGAGAACAAGGGAACAATGAGTTATTACAGTCATCCGGATCCTTTCCCAAAAGGTCTATTTTGCTGTGGTGTAATGGTTAAAGCACCTGTTTCTGCCCATGGGTTCCTGAGTTGAAATCCTGGTTGGCTGACTTTTCAGGTTTTTTTATGACTGTACAGAACCCTTTATTGTGTGCAGGCTCGCCAATGGCATTTTCTTCATGCTGCATTCAGGAGCGACTGCTATTTTGGAGACAGCAAAATCAGCACCCCCACATGGTTGTTCTATGGCGCATGCAGCAAATCACCTTGTTTCTTTCAACAAAGGGTCCAGCGTTCGAGTCCCAGGGGTGTATTTCAGAGAAAGGTGCCTTTTCTTCTGGCTACATTAATGAGTAACCAATATTTCACATTTGTTAAAGCACCAAAACTTCCTTCGCTAATCAGCTTCTCAAAGGCTTAATTTCAAGAAGGTTCACCTGTGCCATCTTCTGCATCTGCATTCAAGAGTGACCTCTACTTTCTTTTTGGCAGAATTGCACCATAGCTGCCCTCGCTAGTCAGCTTCTCAAATCATCATCATTTATTTATATAGCGCTGTCAAGATTTGCTTATTTTTTTTTATGCTTGGCACAGAACACTGTCCTCATTAAGCAATTTGCCAAGGTCAACTTCAGGCTGATGCTAGGCAACCCCCAAAAAGAGTTCTGTATGGGGAAAAAATACCCAAGTTGATGCTAAGGTAAGGGCAAGGTACCAGATAGGGAAGCCCTGGCCTGAAGTAGAAGTACATACAGGCGTAGCTTAGAAGGACAACCCCAGTTGAAAAAGGGGCAGCCAAATGGAAGGTGGATGATGGACTTCTGGCACTTGCCCTTCCATCACTCTAGAGAGTTTGTTAAAGCACAGTGGACCAGAGCTGGTATGGAGTTGAGTTTCTGGCAGAGGATGGAATTGAACCCACAACCTTTTGGATCTGGTTATCGACCAGAGCCCTGCGCTCTACCGACTGAGCTATTCAGGCAGGCCCTTTTTGGAAAGGGCCTCGGGTTGGTATTGACTTTATTAGGCAGAAGATGGACTTCCGGCAGTGCCGGTCAGTGTAGGAACAAGGGAACAATGAGTTATTACAGTCATCCAGAACCTTTCCCAAATGGTCTAGTTTGCTGTGGTGTAATGGTTAAAGCACCTGTTTCTGCCCATGGGTTCCTGAGTTCAAATCCTGGTTGGCTGACTTATCAGGTTTCTTTATGTCTGTACAGAACCCTTTATTGTGTGCAGGCTCGCCAATGGCATTTTCTTCATGCTGCATTCAGGAGCGACTGCTATTTTGGAGACAGCAAAATCAGCACCCCCACATGGTTGTTCTATGGCGCATGCAGCAAATCACCTTGTTTCTTTCAACAAAGAGCCCAGTGTGTGAGTCCCAGGGGTGCATTTCAGGGAAAGCTGCCTTTTCTTCTGGCTACATTAATGAGTAACCATTATTTCACATTTGTTAAAGCACCAAAACTTCCTTCGCTAATCAGCTTCTCAAAGGCTTAATTTCAAGAAGGTTCACCTGTGCCATCTTCTGCATCTGCATTCAAGAGTCACCTCTACTTTCTTTTTGGCAGAATTGCACCATAGCTGCCCTCGCTAGTCAGCTTCTCAAATCATCATCATTTATTTATATAGCGCTGTCAAGATTTGCTTATTTTTTTTTATGCTTGGCACAGAACACTGTCCTCATTAAGCAATTTGCCAAGGTCAACTTCAGGCTGATGCTAGGCAACCCCCAAAAAGAGTTCTGTATGGGGAAAAAATACCCAAGTTGATGCTAAGGTAAGGGCAAGGTACCAGATAGGGAAGCCCTGGCCTGAAGTAGAAGTACATACAGGCGTAGCTTAGAAGGACAACCCCAGTTGAAAAAGGGGGGCAGCCAAATGGAAGGCAGATGATGGACTTCTGGCACTTGCCCTTCCATCACTCTAGAGAGTTGGTTAAAGCACAGTGGACCAGAGCCGGCCTGGAGTTGAGTTTCTGGCAGAGGAGGAAATGGAACCCACAACCTTTTGGATCAGGTTATCGACCAGAGCCCTGCGCTCTACCGACTGAGCTATTCAGGCAGGCCCTTTTTGGAAAGGGCCTCGGGTTGGTATTGACTTTATTAGGCAGAAGATGGACTTCCGGCAGTGCCGGTCAGTGTAGGAACAAGGGAACAATGAGTTATTACAGTCATCCGGAACCTTTCCCAAAAGGTCTAGTTTGCTGTGGTGTAATGGTTAAAGCACCTGTTTCTGCCCATGGGTTCCTGAGTTCAAATCCTGGTTGGCTGACTTTTCAGGTTTCTTTATGTCTGTACAGAACCCTTTATTGTGTGCAGGCTCGCCAATGGCATTTTCTTCATGAAGCATTCAGGAGCGACTGCTATTTTGGAGACAGCAAAATCAGCACCCCCACATGGTTATTCTATGGCGCATGCAGCAAATCACCTTGTTTCTTTCAACAAAGAGCCCAGTGTGCGAGTCCCAGGGGTGCATTTCAGGGAAAGGTGCCTTTTCTTCTGGCTACATTAATGAGTAACCAATATTTCACATTTGTTAAAGCACCAAAACTTCCTTCGCTAATCAGCTTCTCAAAGGCTTAATTTCAAGAAGGTTCACCTGTGCCATCTTCTGCATCTGCATTCAAGAGTGACCTCTACTTTCTTTTTGGCAGAATTGCACCATAGCTGCCCTCACTAGTCAGCTTCTCAAATCATCATCATTTATTTATATAGCGCTGTGAAGATTTGCTTATGTTTTTTTTATGCTTGGCACAGAACACTGTCCTCATTAAGCAATTTGCCAAGGTCAACTTCAGGCTGATGCTAGGCAACCCCCAAAAAGAGTTCTGTATGGGGAAAAAATACCCAAGTTGATGCTAAGGTAAGGGCAAGGTGCCAGATAGGGAAGCCCTGGCCTGAAGTAGAAGTACATACAGGCGTAGGTTAGAAGGACAACCCCAGTTGAAAAAGGGGGGCAGCCAAATGGAAGGCAGATGATGGACTTCTGGCACTTGCCCTTCCATCACTCTAGAGAGTTGGTTAAAGCACAGTGGCCAGAGCTGGCCTGGAGTTGAGTTTCTGGCAGAGGTGGGAATCGAACCCACAACCTTTTGGATCAGGTTATCGACCAGAGCCCTGCGCTCTACCGACTGAGCTAGTCAGACAGGCCCTTGTTGGACAGGGCCTCGGGTTGGTATTGTCTTTATTAGGCAGAAGATGGACTTCCGGCAGTGCCGGTCAGTGTGGGAACAAGGGAACAATGAGTTATTACAGTCATCTGGAACCTTTCCCAAAAGGTCTAGTTTCCTGTGGTGTAGTGGTTAAAGCACCTGTTTCTGCCCATGGGTTCCTGAGTTCAAATCCTGGTTGGCTGACTTTTCAGGTTTCTTTATGTCTGTACAGAACCCTTTATTGTGTGCAGGCTCGCCAATGGCATTTTCTTCATGCTGCATTCAGGAGCGACTGCTATTTTGGAGACAGCAAAATCAGCAGCCCCACATGGTTGTTCTATGGCGCATGCCGCAAATCACCTTGTTTCTTTCAACAAAGGGCCCAGCGTGTGAGTCCCAGGGGTGCATTTCAGAGAAAGGTGCCTTTTCTTCTGGCTACATTAATGAGTAACCAATATTTCACATTTGTTAAAGCACCAAAACTTCCTTCGCTAATCAGCTTCTCAAAGGCTTAATTTCAAGAAGGTTCACCTGTGCCATCTTCTGCATCTGCATTCAAGAGTCACCTCTACTTTCTTTTTGGCAGAATTGCACCATAGCTGCCCTCGCTAGTCAGCTTCTCAAATCATCATCATTTATTTATATAGCGCTGTCAAGATTTGCTTATTTTTTTTATGCTTGGCACAGAACACTGTCCTCATTAAGCAATTTACCAAGGTCAACTTCAGGCTGATGCTAGGCAACCCCCAAAAAGAGTTCTGTATGGGGAAAAAATACCCAAGTTGATGCTAAGGTAAGGGCAAGGTGCCAGAAAGGGAAGCCCTGGCCTGAAGTAGAAGTACATACAGGCGTAGGTTAGAAGGACAACCCCAGTTGAAAAAGGGGGGCAGCCAAATGGAAGGCAGATGATGGACTTCTGGCACTTGCCCTTCCATCACTCTAGAGAGTTGGTTAAAGCACAGTGGACCAGAGCTGGAGTTGAGTTTCTGGCAGAGGTGGGAATCGAACCCACAACCTTTTGGATCAGGTTATCGACCAGAGCCCTGCGCTCTACCGACTGAGCTATTCAGGCAGGCCCTTTTTGGAAAGGGCCTCGGGTTGGTATTGACTTTATTAGGCAGAAGATGGACTTCCGGCAGTGCAGGTCAGTGTGAGAACAAGGGAACAATGAGTTATTACAGTCATCCGGATCCTTTCCCAAAAGGTCTAGTTTGCTGTGGTGTAATGGTTAAAGCACCTGTTTCTGCCCATGGGTTCCTGAGTTCAAATCCTGGTTGGCTGAATTTTCAGGTTTCTTTATGTCTGTACAGAACCCTTTATTGTGTGCAGGCTCGCCAATGGCATTTTCTTCATGCTGCATTCAGGAGCGACTGCTATTTTGGAGACAGCAAAATCAGCACCCCCACATGGTTGTTCTATGGCGCATGCAGCAAATCACCTTGTTTCTTTCAACAAAGGGTCCAGCGTGCGAGTCCCAGGGGTGTATTTCAGAGAAAGGTGCCTTTTCTTCTGGCTACATTAATGAGTAACCAATATTTCACATTTGTTAAAGCACCAAAACTTCCTTCGCTAATCAGCTTCTCAAAGGCTTAATTTCAAGAAGGTTCACCTGTGCCATCTTCTGCATCTGCATTCAAGAGTGACCTCTACTTTCTTTTTGGCAGAATTGCACCATAGCTGCCCTCGCTAGTCAGCTTCTCAAATCATCATCATTTATTTATATAGCGCTGTCAAGATTTGCTTATGTTTTTTTTATGCTTGGCACAGAACACTGTCCTCATTAAGCAATTTGCCAAGGTCAACTTCAGGCTGATGCTAGGCAACCCCCAAAAAGAGTTCTGTATGGGGAAAAAATACCCAAGTTGATGCTAAGGTAAGGGCAAGGTGCCACATAGGGAAGCCCTGGCCTGAAGTAGAAGTACATACAGGCGTAGGTTAGAAGGACAACCCCAGTTGAAAAAGGGGGGCAGCCAAATGGAAGGCGGATGATGGACTTCTGGCACTTGCCCTTCCATCACTCTAGAGAGTTGGTTAAAGCACAGTGGACCAGAGCTGGCCTGGAGATGAGTTCCTGGCAGAGGTGGGAATCGAACCCACAACCTTTTGGATCAGGTTATAGACCAGAGCCCTGCGCTCTACCGACTGAGCTATTCAGGGAGGCCCTTTTTGGAAAGGGCCTCGGGTTGGTATTGCCTTTATTAGGCAGAAGATGGACTTCCGGCAGTGCCGGTCAGTGTGAGAACACGAGAACAATGAGTTATTACAGTCATCTGGATCCTTTCCCAAAAGGTCTAGTTTGCTGTGGTGTAATGGTTAAAGCACCTGTCTCTGCCCATGGGTTCCTGAGTTCAAATCCTGTTTGGCTGACTTTTCAGGTTTCTTTATGTCTGTACAGAACCCTTTATTGTGTGCAGGCTCGCCAATGGCATTTTCTTCATGCTGCATTCAGGAGCGACTGCTATTTTGGAGACAGCAAAATCAGCAGCCCCACATGGTTGTTCTATGGTGCATGCAGCAAATCACCTTGTTTCTTTCAACAAAGGGTCCAGCGTGCGAGTCCCAGGGGTGCATTTCAGAGAAAGGTGCCTTTTCTTCTGGCTACATTAATGAGTAACCAATATTTCACATTTGTTAAAGCACCAAAACTTCCTTCGCTAATCAGCTTCTCAAAGGCTTAATTTCAAGAAGGTTCACCTGTGCCATCTTCTGCATCTGCATTCAAGAGTCACCTCTACTTTCTTTTTGGCAGAATTGCACCATAGCTGCCCTCGCTAGTCAGCTTCTCAAATCATCATCATTTATTTATATAGCGCTGTCAAGATTTGCTTATTTTTTTTATGCTTGGCACAGAACACTGTCCTCATTAAGCAATTTGCCAAGGTCAACTTCAGGCTGATGCTAGGCAACCCCCAAGAAGAGTTCTGTATGGGGAAAAAATACCCAAGTTGATGCTAAGGTAAGGGCAAGGTGCCAGATAGGGAAGCCCTGGCCTGAAGTAGAAGTACATACAGGCGTAGCTTAGAAGGACAACCCCAGTTGATAAAGGGGGGCAGCCAAATGGAAGGCGGATGATGGACTTCTGGCACTTGCCCTTCCATCACTCTAGAGAGTTGGTTAAAGCACAGTGGACCAGAGCTGGCCTGGAGTTGAGTTTCTGGCAGAGGTGGGAATCGAACCCACAACCTTTTGGATCAGGTTATCGACCAGAGCCCTGCGCTCTACCGACTATGCTATTCAGGCAGGCCCTTTTTGGAAAGGGCCTCGGGTTGGTATTGACTTTATTAGGCAGAAGATGGACTTCCGGCAGTGCCGGTCAGTGTGAGAACAAGGGAACAATGAGTTATTACAGTCATCCGGATCCTTTCCCAAAAGGTCTATTTTGCTGTGGTGTAATGGTTAAAGCACCTGTTTCTGCCCATGGGTTCCTGAGTTCAAATCCTGGTTGGCTAACTTTTCAGTTTTTTTTATGACTGTACAGAACCCTTTATTGTGTGCAGGCTCGCCAATGGCATTTTCTTCATGCTGCATTCAGGAGCGACTGCTATTTTGGAGACAGCAAAATCAGCACCCCCACATGGTTGTTCTATGGCGCATGCAGCAAATCACCTTGTTTCTTTCAACAAAGGGTCCAGCGTGCGAGTCCCAGGGGTGTATTTCAGAGAAAGGTGCCTTTTCTTCTGGCTACATTAATGAGTAACCAATATTTCACATTTGTTAAAGCACCAAAACTTCCTTCGCTAATCAGCTTCTCAAAGGCTTAATTTCAAGAAGGTTCACCTGTGCCATCTTCTGCATCTGCATTCAAGAGTCACCTCTACTTTCTTTTTGGCAGAATTGCACCATAGCTGCCCTCGCTAGTCAGCTTCTCAAATCATCATCATTTATTTATATAGCGCTGTCAAGATTTGCTTATTTTTTTTATGCTTGGCACAGAACACTGTCCTCATTAAGCAATTTGCCAAGGTCAACTTCAGGCTGATGCTAGGCAACCCCCAAAAAGAGTTCTGTATGGGGAAAAAATACCCAAGTTGATGCTAAGGTAAGGGCAAGGTGCCAGATAGGGAAGCCCTGGCCTGAAGTAGAAGTACATACAGGCGTAGCTTAGAAGGACAACCCCAGTTGATAAAGGGGGGCAGCCAAATGGAAGGCGGATGATGGACTTCTGGCACTTGCCCTTCCATCACTCTAGAGAGTTGGTTAAAGCACAGTGGACCAGAGCTGGCCTGGAGTTGAGTTTCTGGCAGAGGTGGGAATCGAACCCACAACCTTTTGGATCAGGTTATCGACCAGAGCCCTGCGCTCTACCGACTATGCTATTCAGGCAGGCCCTTTTTGGAAAGGGCCTCGGGTTGGTATTGACTTTATTAGGCAGAAGATGGACTTCCGGCAGTGCCGGTCAGTGTGAGAACAAGGGAACAATGAGTTATTACAGTCATCCGGATCCTTTCCCAAAAGGTCTATTTTGCTGTGGTGTAATGGTTAAAGCACCTGTTTCTGCCCATGGGTTCCTGAGTTCAAATCCTGGTTGGCTAACTTTTCAGTTTTTTTTATGACTGTACAGAACCCTTTATTGTGTGCAGGCTCGCCAATGGCATTTTCTTCATGCTGCATTCAGGAGCGACTGCTATTTTGGAGACAGCAAAATCAGCACCCCCACATGGTTGTTCTATGGCGCATGCAGCAAATCACCTTGTTTCTTTCAACAAAGGGTCCAGCGTGCGAGTCCCAGGGGTGTATTTCAGAGAAAGGTGCCTTTTCTTCTGGCTACATTAATGAGTAACCAATATTTCACATTTGTTAAAGCACCAAAACTTCCTTCGCTAATCAGCTTCTCAAAGGCTTAATTTCAAGAAGGTTCACCTGTGCCATCTTCTGCATCTGCATTCAAGAGTGACCTCTACTTTCTTTTTGGCAGAATTGCACCATAGCTGCCCTCGCTAGTCAGCTTCTCAAATCATCATCATTTATTTATATAGCGCTGTCAAGATTTGCTTATGTTTTTTTTATGCTTGGCACAGAACACTGTCCTCATTAAGCAATTTGCCAAGGTCAACTTCAGGCTGATGCTAGGCAACCCCCAAAAAGAGTTCTGTATGGGGAAAAAATACCCAAGTTGATGCTAAGGTAAGGGCAAGGTGCCAGATAGGGAAGCCCTGGCCTGAAGTAGAAGTACATACAGGAGTAGCTTAGAAGGACAACCCCAGTTGAAAAAGGGGGGCAGCCAAATGGAAGGCAGATGATGGACTTCTGGCACTTGCCCTTCCATCACTCTAGAGAGTTGGTTAAAGCACAGTGGACCAGAGCTGGCCTGGAGTTGAGTTTCTGGCAGAGGTGGGAATCGAGCCCACAACCTTTTGGATCAGGTTATCGACCAGAGTCCTGCGCTCTACCGACTGAGCAATTCAGGCATGCCCCTTTTGGACAGGGCCTCGGGTTGGTATTGACTTTATTAGGCAGAAGATGGACTTCCGGCAGTGCCGGTCAGTGTGAGAACAAGGGAACAATGAGTTATTACAGTCATCCGGATCCTTTCCCAAAAGGTCTAGTTTGCTGTGGTGTAATGGTTAAAGCACCTGTTTCTGCCCATGGGTTCCTGAGTTCAAATCCTGGTTGGCTGACTTTTCAGGTTTCTTTATGTCTGTACAGAAAACTTTATTGTGTGCAGGCTCGCCAATGGCATTTTCTTCATGCTGCATTCAGGAGCAACTGCTATTTTGGAGACAGCAAAATCAGCAGCCCCACATGGTTGTTCTATGGCGCATGCAGCAAATCACCTTGTTTCTTTCAACAAAGGGCCCAGCGTGCGAGTCCCAGGGGTGCATATCAGGGAAAGGTGCCTTTTCTTCTGGCTACATTAATGAGTAACCAATATTTCACATTTGTTAAAGCACCAAAACTTCCTTCGCTAATCAGCTTCTCAAAGGCTTAATTTCAAGAAGGTTCACCTGTGCCATCTTCTGCATCTGCATTCAAGAGTGACCTCTACTTTCTTTTTGGCAGAATTGCACCATAGCTGCCCTCGCTAGTCAGCTTCTCAAATCATCATCATTTATTTATATAGCGCTGTCAAGATTTGCTTATTTTTTTTATGCTTGGCACAGAACACTGTCCTCATTAAGCAATTTGCCAAGGTCAACTTCAGGCTGATGCTAGGCAACCCCCAAAAAGAGTTCTGTATGGGGAAAAAATACCCAAGTTGATGCTAAGGTAAGGGCAAGGTGCCAGATAGGGAAGCCCTGGCCTGAAGTAGAAGTACATACAGGCGTAGCTTAGAAGGACAACCCCAGTTGATAAAGGGGGGCAGCCAAATGGAAGGCGGATGATGGACTTCTGGCACTTGCCCTTCCATCACTCTAGAGAGTTGGTTAAAGCACAGTGGACCAGAGCTGGCCTGGAGTTGAGTTTCTGGCAGAGGTGGGAATCGAACCCACAACCTTTTGGATCAGGTTATCGACCAGAGCCCTGCGCTCTACCGACTATGCTATTCAGGCAGGCCCTTTTTGGAAAGGGCCTCGGGTTGGTATTGACTTTATTAGGCAGAAGATGGACTTCCGGCAGTGCCGGTCAGTGTGAGAACAAGGGAACAATGAGTTATTACAGTCATCCGGATCCTTTCCCAAAAGGTCTATTTTGCTGTGGTGTAATGGTTAAAGCACCTGTTTCTGCCCATGGGTTCCTGAGTTCAAATCCTGGTTGGCTAACTTTTCAGTTTTTTTTATGACTGTACAGAACCCTTTATTGTGTGCAGGCTCGCCAATGGCATTTTCTTCATGCTGCATTCAGGAGCGACTGCTATTTTGGAGACAGCAAAATCAGCACCCCCACATGGTTGTTCTATGGCGCATGCAGCAAATCACCTTGTTTCTTTCAACAAAGGGTCCAGCGTGCGAGTCCCAGGGGTGTATTTCAGAGAAAGGTGCCTTTTCTTCTGGCTACATTAATGAGTAACCAATATTTCACATTTGTTAAAGCACCAAAACTTCCTTCGCTAATCAGCTTCTCAAAGGCTTAATTTCAAGAAGGTTCACCTGTGCCATCTTCTGCATCTGCATTCAAGAGTGACCTCTACTTTCTTTTTGGCAGAATTGCACCATAGCTGCCCTCGCTAGTCAGCTTCTCAAATCATCATCATTTATTTATATAGCGCTGTCAAGATTTGCTTATGTTTTTTTTATGCTTGGCACAGAACACTGTCCTCATTAAGCAATTTGCCAAGGTCAACTTCAGGCTGATGCTAGGCAACCCCCAAAAAGAGTTCTGTATGGGGAAAAAATACCCAAGTTGATGCTAAGGTAAGGGCAAGGTGCCAGATAGGGAAGCCCTGGCCTGAAGTAGAAGTACATACAGGAGTAGCTTAGAAGGACAACCCCAGTTGAAAAAGGGGGGCAGCCAAATGGAAGGCAGATGATGGACTTCTGGCACTTGCCCTTCCATCACTCTAGAGAGTTGGTTAAAGCACAGTGGACCAGAGCTGGCCTGGAGTTGAGTTTCTGGCAGAGGTGGGAATCGAACCCACAACCTTTTGGATCAGGTTATCGACCAGAGTCCTGCGCTCTACCGACTGAGCAATTCAGGCATGCCCCTTTTGGACAGGGCCTCGGGTTGGTATTGACTTTATTAGGCAGAAGATGGACTTCCGGCAGTGCCGGTCAGTGTGAGAACAAGGGAACAATGAGTTATTACAGTCATCCGGATCCTTTCCCAAAAGGTCTATTTTGCTGTGGTGTAATGGTTAAAGCACCTGTTTCTGCCCATGGGTTCCTGAGTTCAAATCCTGGTTGGCTAACTTTTCAGTTTTTTTTATGACTGTACAGAACCCTTTATTGTGTGCAGGCTCGCCAATGGCATTTTCTTCATGCTGCATTCAGGAGCGACTGCTATTTTGGAGACAGCAAAATCAGCACCCCCACATGGTTGTTCTATGGCGCATGCAGCAAATCACCTTGTTTCTTTCAACAAAGGGTCCAGCGTGCGAGTCCCAGGGGTGTATTTCAGAGAAAGGTGCCTTTTCTTCTGGCTACATTAATGAGTAACCAATATTTCACATTTGTTAAAGCACCAAAACTTCCTTCGCTAATCAGCTTCTCAAAGGCTTAATTTCAAGAAGGTTCACCTGTGCCATCTTCTGCATCTGCATTCAAGAGTGACCTCTACTTTCTTTTTGGCAGAATTGCACCATAGCTGCCCTCGCTAGTCAGCTTCTCAAATCATCATCATTTATTTATATAGCGCTGTCAAGATTTGCTTATGTTTTTTTTATGCTTGGCACAGAACACTGTCCTCATTAAGCAATTTGCCAAGGTCAACTTCAGGCTGATGCTAGGCAACCCCCAAAAAGAGTTCTGTATGGGGAAAAAATACCCAAGTTGATGCTAAGGTAAGGGCAAGGTGCCAGATAGGGAAGCCCTGGCCTGAAGTAGAAGTACATACAGGAGTAGCTTAGAAGGACAACCCCAGTTGAAAAAGGGGGGCAGCCAAATGGAAGGCAGATGATGGACTTCTGGCACTTGCCCTTCCATCACTCTAGAGAGTTGGTTAAAGCACAGTGGACCAGAGCTGGCCTGGAGTTGAGTTTCTGGCAGAGGTGGGAATCGAACCCACAACCTTTTGGATCAGGTTATCGACCAGAGTCCTGCGCTCTACCGACTGAGCAATTCAGGCATGCCCCTTTTGGACAGGGCCTCGGGTTGGTATTGACTTTATTAGGCAGAAGATGGACTTCCGGCAGTGCCGGTCAGTGTGAGAACAAGGGAACAATGAGTTATTACAGTCATCCGGATCCTTTCCCAAAAGGTCTAGTTTGCTGTGGTGTAATGGTTAAAGCACCTGTTTCTGCCCATGGGTTCCTGAGTTCAAATCCTGGTTGGCTGACTTTTCAGGTTTCTTTATGTCTGTACAGAAAACTTTATTGTGTGCAGGCTCGCCAATGGCATTTTCTTCATGCTGCATTCAGGAGCAACTGCTATTTTGGAGACAGCAAAATCAGCAGCCCCACATGGTTGTTCTATGGCGCATGCAGCAAATCACCTTGTTTCTTTCAACAAAGGGCCCAGCGTGCGAGTCCCAGGGGTGCATATCAGGGAAAGGTGCCTTTTCTTCTGGCTACATTAATGAGTAACCAATATTTCACATTTGTTAAAGCACCAAAACTTCCTTCGCTAATCAGCTTCTCAAAGGCTTAATTTCAAGAAGGTTCACCTGTGCCATCTTCTGCATCTGCATTCAAGAGTGACCTCTACTTTCTTTTTGGCAGAATTGCACCATAGCTGCCCTCGCTAGTCAGCTTCTCAAATCATCATCATTTATTTATATAGCGCTGTCAAGATTTGCTTATTTTTTTTATGCTTGGCACAGAACACTGTCCTCATTAAGCAATTTGCCAAGGTCAACTTCAGGCTGATGCTAGGCAACCCCCAAAAAGAGTTCTGTATGGGGAAAAAATACCCAAGTTGATGCTAAGGTAAGGCCAAGGTGCCAGATAGGGAAGCCCTGGCCTGAAGTAGAAGTACATAAAGGCGTAGGTTAGAAGGACAACCCCAGTTGAAAAAGGTGGATGATGGACTTTTGACACTTGCCCTTCCATCACTCTAGAGAGTTGGTTAAAGCACAGTGGACCAGAGCTGGCCTGGAGTTGAGTTTCTGGCAGAGGTGGGAATCGAACCCACAACCTTTTGGATCAGGTTATCGACCAGAGCCCTGCGCTCTACCGAATGAGCTAGTCAGGCAGGCCCTTTTTGGAAAGGGCCTCGGGTTGGTATTGACTTTATTAGGCAGAAGATGGACTTCCGGCAGTGCCGGTCAGTGTGAGAACAAGGGAACAATGAGGTATTACAGTCATCCGGATCCTTTCCCAAAAGGTCTATTTTGCTGTGGTGTAATGGTTAAAGCACCTGTTTCTGCCCATGGGTTCCTGAGTTCAAATCCTGGTTGGCTGACTTTTCAGGTTTTTTTATGACTGTACAGAACCCTTTATTGTGTGCAGGCTCGCCAATGGCATTTTCTTCATGCTGCATTCAGGAGCGACTGCTATTTTGGAGACAGCAAAATCAGCACCCCCACATGGTTGTTCTATGGCGCATGCAGCAAATCACCTTGTTTCTTTCAACAAAGGGTCCAGCGTGCGAGTCCCAGGGGTGTATTTCAGAGAAAGGTGCCTTTTCTTCTGGCTACATTAATGAGTAACCAATATTTCACATTTGTTAAAGCACCAAAACTTCCTTCGCTAATCAGCTTCTCAAAGGCTTAATTTCAAGAAGGTTCACCTGTGCCATCTTCTGCATCTGCATTCAAGAGTGACCTCTACTTTCTTTTTGGCAGAATTGCACCATAGCTGCCCTCGCTAGTCAGCTTCTCAAATCATCATCATTTATTTATATAGCGCTGTCAAGATTTGCTTATGTTTTTTTTATGCTTGGCACAGAACACTGTCCTCATTAAGCAATTTGCCAAGGTCAACTTCAGGCTGATGCTAGGCAACCCCCAAAAAGAGTTCTGTATGGGGAAAAAATACCCAAGTTGATGCTAAGGTAAGGGCAAGGTGCCAGATAGGGAAGCCCTGGCCTGAAGTAGAAGTACATACAGGCGTAGGTTAGAAGGACAACCCCAGTTGAAAAAGGGGGACAGCCAAATGGAAGGCGGATGATGGACTTCTGGCACTTGCCCTTCCATCACTCTAGAGAGTTGGTTAAAGCACAGTGGACCAGAGCTGGCCTGGAGTTGAGTTCCTGGCAGAGGTGGGAATCGAACCCACAACCTTTTGGATCAGGTTATAGACCAGAGCCCTTCGCTCTACCGACTGAGCTATTCAGGGAGGCCCTTTTTGGAAAGGGCCTCGGGTTGGTATTGACTTTATTAGGCAGAAGATGGACTTCCGGCAGTGCCGGTCAGTGTGAGAACACGGGAACAATGAGTTATTACAGTCATCTGGATCCTTTCCCAAAAGGTCTAGTTTGCTGTGGTGTAATGGTTAAAGCACCTGTCTCTGCCCATGGGTTCCTGAGTTCAAATCCTGTTTGGCTGACTTTTCAGGTTTCTTTATGTCTGTACAGAACCCTTTATTGTGTGCAGGCTCGCCAATGGCATTTTCTTCATGCTGCATTCAGGAGCGACTGCTATTTTGGAGACAGCAAAATCAGCAGCCCCACATGGTTGTTCTATGGCGCATGCAGCAAATCACCTTGTTTCTTTCAACAAAGGGCCCAGCGTGCGAGTCCCAGGGGTGCATATCAGGGAAAGGTGCCTTTTCTTCTGGCTACATTAATGAGTAACCAATATTTCACATTTGTTAAAGCACCAAAACTTCCTTCGCTAATCAGCTTCTCAAAGGCTTAATTTCAAGAAGGTTCACCTGTGCCATCTTCTGCATCTGCATTCAAGAGTGACCTCTACTTTCTTTTTGGCAGAATTGCACCATAGCTGCCCTCGCTAGTCAGCTTCTCAAATCATCATCATTTATTTATATAGCGCTGTCAAGATTTGCTTATTTTTTTTTATGCTTGGCACAGAACACTGTCCTCATTAAGCAATTTGCCAAGGTCAACTTCAGGCTGATGCTAGGCAACCCCCAAAAAGAGTTCTGTATGGGGAAAAAATACCCAAGTTGATGCTAAGGTAAGGCCAAGGTGCCAGATAGGGAAGCCCTGGCCTGAAGTAGAAGTACATAAAGGCGTAGGTTAGAAGGACAACCCCAGTTGAAAAAGGGGGGATGATGGACTTTTGACACTTGCCCTTCCATCACTCTAGAGAGTTGGTTAAAGCACAGTGGACCAGAGCTGGCCTGGAGTTGAGTTTCTGGCAGAGGTGGGAATCGAACCCACAACCTTTTGGATCAGGTTATCGACCAGAGCCCTGCGCTCTACCGAATGAGCTAGTCAGGCAGGCCCTTTTTGGAAAGGGCCTCGGGTTGGTATTGACTTTATTAGGCAGAAGATGGACTTCCGGCAGTGCCTGTCAGTGTGAGAACAAGGGAACAATGAGTTATTACAGTCATCCGGATCCTTTCCCAAAAGGTCTATTTTGCTGTGGTGTAATGGTTAAAGCACCTGTTTCTGCCCATGGGTTCCTGAGTTGAAATCCTGGTTGGCTGACTTTTCAGGTTTTTTTATGACTGTACAGAACCCTTTATTGTGTGCAGGCTCGCCAATGGCATTTTCTTCATGCTGCATTCAGGAGCGACTGCTATTTTGGAGACAGCAAAATCAGCACCCCCACATGGTTGTTCTATGGCGCATGCAGCAAATCACCTTGTTTCTTTCAACAAAGGGTCCAGCGTGCGAGTCCCAGGGGTGTATTTCAGAGAAAGGTGCCTTTTCTTCTGGCTACATTAATGAGTAACCAATATTTCACATTTGTTAAAAGCACCAAAACTTCCTTCGCTAATCAGCTTCTCAAAGGCTTAATTTCAAGAAGGTTCACCTGTGCCATCTTCTGCATCTGCATTCAAGAGTGACCTCTACTTTCTTTTTGGCAGAATTGCACCATAGCTGCCCTCGCTAGTCAGCTTCTCAAATCATCATCATTTATTTATATAGCGCTGTCAAGATTTGCTTATGTTTTTTTTATGCTTGGCACAGAACACTGTCCTCATTAAGCAATTTGCCAAGGTCAACTTCAGGCTGATGCTAGGCAACCCCCAAAAAGAGTTCTGTATGGGGAAAAAATACCCAAGTTGATGCTAAGGTAAGGGCAAGGTGCCAGATAGGGAAGCCCTGGCCTGAAGTAGAAGTACATACAGGCGTAGGTTAGAAGGACAACCCCAGTTGAAAAAGGGGGACAGCCAAATGGAAGGCGGATGATGGACTTCTGGCACTTGCCCTTCCATCACTCTAGAGAGTTGGTTAAAGCACAGTGGACCAGAGCTGGCCTGGAGTTGAGTTCCTGGCAGAGGTGGGAATCGAACCCACAACCTTTTGGATCAGGTTATAGACCAGAGCCCTTCGCTCTACCGACTGAGCTATTCAGGGAGGCCCTTTTTGGAAAGGGCCTCGGGTTGGTATTGACTTTATTAGGCAGAAGATGGACTTCCGGCAGTGCCGGTCAGTGTGAGAACACGGGAACAATGAGTTATTACAGTCATCTGGATCCTTTCCCAAAAGGTCTAGTTTGCTGTGGTGTAATGGTTAAAGCACCTGTCTCTGCCCATGGGTTCCTGAGTTCAAATCCTGTTTGGCTGACTTTTCAGGTTTCTTTATGTCTGTACAGAACCCTTTATTGTGTGCAGGCTCGCCAATGGCATTTTCTTCATGCTGCATTCAGGAGCGACTGCTATTTTGGAGACAGCAAAATCAGCAGCCCCACATGGTTGTTCTATGGCGCATGCAGCAAATCACCTTGTTTCTTTCAACAAAGGGCCCAGCGTGCGAGTCCCAGGGGTGCATATCAGGGAAAGGTGCCTTTTCTTCTGGCTACATTAATGAGTAACCAATATTTCACATTTGTTAAAGCACCAAAACTTCCTTCGCTAATCAGCTTCTCAAAGGCTTAATTTCAAGAAGGTTCACCTGTGCCATCTTCTGCATCTGCATTCAAGAGTGACCTCTACTTTCTTTTTGGCAGAATTGCACCATAGCTGCCCTCGCTAGTCAGCTTCTCAAATCATCATCATTTATTTATATAGCGCTGTCAAGATTTGCTTATTTTTTTTTATGCTTGGCACAGAACACTGTCCTCATTAAGCAATTTGCCAAGGTCAACTTCAGGCTGATGCTAGGCAACCCCCAAAAAGAGTTCTGTATGGGGAAAAAATACCCAAGTTGATGCTAAGGTAAGGCCAAGGTGCCAGATAGGGAAGCCCTGGCCTGAAGTAGAAGTACATAAAGGCGTAGGTTAGAAGGACAACCCCAGTTGAAAAAGGGGGGATGATGGACTTTTGACACTTGCCCTTCCATCACTCTAGAGAGTTGGTTAAAGCACAGTGGACCAGAGCTGGCCTGGAGTTGAGTTTCTGGCAGAGGTGGGAATCGAACCCACAACCTTTTGGATCAGGTTATCGACCAGAGCCCTGCGCTCTACCGAATGAGCTAGTCAGGCAGGCCCTTTTTGGAAAGGGCCTCGGGTTGGTATTGACTTTATTAGGCAGAAGATGGACTTCCGGCAGTGCCTGTCAGTGTGAGAACAAGGGAACAATGAGTTATTACAGTCATCCGGATCCTTTCCCAAAAGGTCTATTTTGCTGTGGTGTAATGGTTAAAGCACCTGTTTCTGCCCATGGGTTCCTGAGTTGAAATCCTGGTTGGCTGACTTTTCAGGTTTTTTTATGACTGTACAGAACCCTTTATTGTGTGCAGGCTCGCCAATGGCATTTTCTTCATGCTGCATTCAGGAGCGACTGCTATTTTGGAGACAGCAAAATCAGCACCCCCACATGGTTGTTCTATGGCGCATGCAGCAAATCACCTTGTTTCTTTCAACAAAGGGTCCAGCGTGCGAGTCCCAGGGGTGTATTTCAGAGAAAGGTGCCTTTTCTTCTGGCTACATTAATGAGTAACCAATATTTCACATTTGTTAAAGCACCAAAACTTCCTTCGCTAATCAGCTTCTCAAAGGCTTAATTTCAAGAAGGTTCACCTGTGCCATCTTCTGCATCTGCATTCAAGAGTGACCTCTACTTTCTTTTTGGCAGAATTGCACCATAGCTGCCCTCGCTAGTCAGCTTCTCAAATCATCATCATTTATTTATATAGCGCTGTCAAGATTTGCTTATGTTTTTTTTATGCTTGGCACAGAACACTGTCCTCATTAAGCAATTTGCCAAGGTCAACTTCAGGCTGATGCTAGGCAACCCCCAAAAAGAGTTCTGTATGGGGAAAAAATACCCAAGTTGATGCTAAGGTAAGGGCAAGGTGCCAGATAGGGAAGCCCTGGCCTGAAGTAGAAGTACATACAGGCGTAGGTTAGAAGGACAACCCCAGTTGAAAAAGGGGGACAGCCAAATGGAAGGCGGATGATGGACTTCTGGCACTTGCCCTTCCATCACTCTAGAGAGTTGGTTAAAGCACAGTGGACCAGAGCTGGCCTGGAGTTGAGTTCCTGGCAGAGGTGGGAATCGAACCCACAACCTTTTGGATCAGGTTATAGACCAGAGCCCTTCGCTCTACCGACTGAGCTATTCAGGGAGGCCCTTTTTGGAAAGGGCCTCGGGTTGGTATTGACTTTATTAGGCAGAAGATGGACTTCCGGCAGTGCCGGTCAGTGTGAGAACACGGGAACAATGAGTTATTACAGTCATCTGGATCCTTTCCCAAAAGGTCTAGTTTGCTGTGGTGTAATGGTTAAAGCACCTGTCTCTGCCCATGGGTTCCTGAGTTCAAATCCTGTTTGGCTGACTTTTCAGGTTTCTTTATGTCTGTACAGAACCCTTTATTGTGTGCAGGCTCGCCAATGGCATTTTCTTCATGCTGCATTCAGGAGCGACTGCTATTTTGGAGACAGCAAAATCAGCAGCCCCACATGGTTGTTCTATGGTGCATGCAGCAAATCACCTTGTTTCTTTCAACAAAGGGTCCAGCGTGCGAGTCCCAGGGGTGCATTTCAGAGAAAGGTGCCTTTTCTTCTGGCTACATTAATGAGTAACCAATATTTCACATTTGTTAAAGCACCAAAACTTCCTTCGCTAATCAGCTTCTCAAAGGCTTAATTTCAAGAAGGTTCACCTGTGCCATCTTCTGCATCTGCATTCAAGAGTCACCTCTACTTTCTTTTTGGCAGAATTGCACCATAGCTGCCCTCGCTAGTCAGCTTCTCAAATCATCATCATTTATTTATATACCGCTGTCAAGATTTGCTTATGTTTTTTTTATGCTTGGCACAGAACACTGTCCTCATTAAGCAATTTGCCAAGGTCAACTTCAGGCTGATGCTAGGCAACCCCCAAAAAGAGTTCTGTATGGGGAAAAAATACCCAAGTTGATGCTAAGGTAAGGGCAAGGTACCAGATAGGGAAGCCCTGGCCTGAAGTAGAAGTACATACAGGCGTAGCTTAGAAGGACAACCCCAGTTGAAAAAGGGGGGCAGCCAAATGGAAGGCGGATGATGGACTTCTGGCACTTGCCCTTCCATCACTCTAGAGAGTTGGTTAAAGCACAGTGACCAGAGCTGGCCTGGAGTTGAGTTTCTGGCAGAGGTGGGAATCGAACCCACAACCTTTTGGATCAGGTTATCGACCAGAGCCCTGTGCTCTACAGACTGAGCTATTCAGGCAGGCCCTTTTTGGGAAGGGCCTTGGGTTGGTATTGACTTTATTAGGCAGAAGATGGACTTCCGGCAGTGCCGGTCAGTGTGAGGACAAGTGAACAATGAGTTATTACAGTCATCCGGAACCTTTCCCAAAAGGTCTAGTTTGCTGTGGTGTAATGGTTAAAGCACCTGTTTCTGCCCATGGGTTCCTGAGTTCAAATCCTAGTTGGCTGACTTTTCAGGTTTCTTTATGTCTGTACAGAACCTGTACAGAAGCTTACTAGTGAGGGCAGCTATGGTGCAATTCTGCCAAAAAGAAAGTAGAGGTCACTCTTGAATGCAGATGCAGAAGATGGCACAGGTGAACCTTCTTGAAATTAAGCCTTTGAGAAGCTGATTAGCGAAGGAAGTTTTGGTGCTTTAACAAATGTGAAATATTGTTTACTCATTAATGTAGCCAGAAGAAAAGGCATCTTTCCCTGAAATGCACCCCTGGGACTCGCACACTGGTCCCTTTGTTGAAAGAAACAAGGTGATTTGCTGCATGCGCCATAGAACAACCATGTGGGGGTGCTGATTTTGCTGTCTCCAAAATAGCAGTCGCTCCTGAATGCAGCATGAAGAAAATGCCATTGGCCAGCCTGCACACAATAAAGGGTTCTGTACAGACATAAAGAAACCTGAAAAGTCAGCCAACCAGGATTTGAACTCAGGAACCCATGGGCAGAAACAGGTGCTTTAACCATTACACCACAGCAAACTAGACCTTTTGGGAAAGGATCCGGATGACTGTAATAACTCATTGTTCCCTTGTTCTCACACTGACCGGCACTGCCGGAAGTCCATCTTCTGCCTAATAAAGTCAATACCAACCCGAGGCCCCTTTCCAAAAAGGGCCTGCCTGAATAGCTCAGTCGGTAGAGCGCAGGGCTCTGGTCGATAACCTGATCCAAAAGGTTAAGGGTTCGATTCCCACCTCTGCCAGAAACTCAACACCAGCTCTGGTCCACTGTGCTTTAACCAACTCTCTAGAGTGATGGAAGGGCAAGTGCCAGAAGTCCATCATCCGCCTTCCATTTGGCTGCCCCCTTTTTCAACTGGGGTTGTCCTTCTAAGCTACGCCTGTATGTACTTCTACTTCAGGCCAGGGCTTCCCTATCTGGCACCTTGCCCTTACCTTAGCATCAACTTGGGTATTTTTTCCCCATACAGAACTCTTTTTGGGGGTTGCCTAGCATCAGCCTGAAGTTGACCTTGGCAAATTGCTTAATGAGGACAGTGTTCTGTGCCAAGCATAAAAAAAAATAAGCAAATCTTGACAGCGCTATATAAATAAATGATGATGATTTGAGAAGCTGACTAGCGAGGGCAGCTATGGTGCAATTCTGCCAAAAAGAAAGTAGAGGTCACTCTTGAATGCAGATGCAGAATATGGCACAGGTGAACCTTCTTGAAATTAAGCCTTTGAGAAGCTGATTAGCGAAGGAAGTTTTGGTGCTTTAACAAATGTGAAATATTGGTTACTCATTAATGTAGCCAGAAGAAAAGGCATCTTTCCCTGAAATGCACCCTTGGGACTCGCACGCTGGGCCCTTTGTTGAAAGAAACAAGGTGATTTGCTGCATGCGCCATAGAACAACCATGTGGGGGTGCTGATTTTGCTGTCTCCAAAATAGCAGTCGCTCCTGAATGCAGCATGAAGAAAATGCCATTGGCGAGCCTGCACACAATAAAGGGTTCTGTACAGACATAAAGAAACCTGAAAAGTCAGCCAACCAGGATTTGAACTCAGGAACCCATGGGCAGAAACAGGTGCTTTAACCATTACACCACAGCAAACTAGACCTTTTGTGAAATGATCCGGATGACTGTAATAACTCATTCTTCCCTTGTTCTCACACTGACCGGCACTGCCGGAAGTCAAATGGAAGGCGGATGATGGACTTCTGGCACTTGCCCTTCCATCACTCTAGAGAGTTGGTTAAAGCACAGTGGACCAGAGCTGGCCTGGAGTTGAGTTCCTGGCAGAGGTGGGAATCGAACCCACAACCTTTTGGATCAGGTTATAGACCAGAGCCCTGCGCTCTACCGACTGAGCTATTCAGGGAGGCCCTTTTTGGAAAGGGCCTCGGGTTGGTATTGACTTTATTAGGCAGAAGATGGACTTCCGGCAGTGCCGGTCAGTGTGAGAACACGGGAACAATGAGTTATTACAGTCATCTGGATCCTTTCCCAAAAAGTCTAGTTTGCTGTGGTGTAATGGTTAAAGCACCTGTCTCTGCCCATGGGTTCCTGAGTTCAAATCCTGTTTGGCTGACTTTTCAGGTTTCTTTATGTCTGTACAGAACCCTTTATTGTGTGCAGGCTCGCCAATGGCATTTTCTTCATGCTGCATTCAGGAGCGACTGCTATTTTGGAGACAGCAAAATCAGCAGCCCCACATGGTTGTTCTATGGTGCATGCAGCAAATCACCTTGTTTCTTTCAACAAAGGGTCCAGCGTGCGAGTCCCAGGGGTGCATTTCAGAGAAAGGTGCCTTTTCTTCTGGCTACATTAATGAGTAACCAATATTTCACATTTGTTAAAGCACCAAAACTTCCTTCGCTAATCAGCTTCTCAAAGGCTTAATTTCAAGAAGGTTCACCTGTGCCATCTTCTGCATCTGCATTCAAGAGTCACCTCTACTTTCTTTTTGGCAGAATTGCACCATAGCTGCCCTCGCTAGTCAGCTTCTCAAATCATCATCATTTATTTATATAGCGCTGTCAAGATTTGCTTTTTTTTTTTATGCTTGGCACAGAACACTGTCCTCATTAAGCAATTTGCCAAGGTCAACTTCAGGCTGATGCTAGGCAACCCCCAAAAAGAGTTCTGTATGGGGAAAAAATACCCAAGTTGATGCTAAGGTAAGGGCAAGGTGCCAGATAGGGAAGCCCTGGCCTGAAGTAGAAGTACATACAGGCGTAGCTTAGAAGGACAACCCCAGTTGATAAAGGGGGGCAGCCAAATGGAAGGCGGATGATGGACTTCTGGCACTTGCCCTTCCATCACTCTAGAGAGTTGGTTAAAGCACAGTGGACCAGAGCTGGCCTGGAGTTGAGTTTCTGGCAGAGGTGGGAATCGAACCCTCAACCTTGTGGATCAAGTTATCGACCAGAGCCCTGCGCTCTACCGACTGAGCTATTCAGGCAGGCCCTTTTTGGAAAGGGCCTCGGGTTGGTATTGACTTTGTTAGGCAGAAGATGGACTTCCGGCAGTGCCGGTCAGTGTGAGAACAAGGGAACAATGAGTTATTACAGTCATCCGGATCCTTTCCCAAAAGGTCTATTTTGCTGTGGTATAATGGTTAAAGCACCTGTTTCTGCCCATGGGTTCCTGAGTTCAAATCCTGGTTGGCTGACTTTTCAGGTTTTTTTATGACTGTACAGAACCCTTTATTGTGTGCAGGCTCGCCAATGGCATTTTCTTCATGCTGCATTCAGGAGCGACTGCTATTTTGGAGACAGCAAAATCAGCACCCCCACATGGTTGTTCTATGGCGCATGCAGCAAATCACCTTGTTTCTTTCAACACAGGGTCCAGCGTGCGAGTCCCAGGGGTGTATTTCAGAGAAAGGTGCCTTTTCTTCTGGCTACATTAATGAGTAACCAATATTTCACATTTGTTAAAGCACCAAAACTTCCTTCGCTAATCAGCTTCTCAAAGGCTTAATTTCAAGAAGGTTCACCTGTGCCATCTTCTGCATCTGCATTCAAGAGTGACCTCTACTTTCTTTTTGGCAGAATTGCACCATAGCTGCCCTCGCTAGTCAGCTTCTCAAATCATCATCATTTATTTATATAGCGCTGTCAAGATTTGCTTATGTTTTTTTTATGCTTGGCACAGAACACTGTCCTCATTAAGCAATTTGCCAAGGTCAACTTCAGGCTGATGCTAGGCAACCCCCAAAAAGAGTTCTGTATGGGGAAAAAATACCCAAGTTGATGCTAAGGTAAGGGCAAGGTACCAGATAGGGAAGCCCTGGCCTGAAGTAGAAGTACATACAGGCGTAGCTTAGAAGGACAACCCCAGTTGAAAAAGGGGGGCAGCCAAATGGAAGGCGGATGATGGACTTCTGGCACTTGCCCTTCCATCACTGTAGAGAGTTGGTTAAAGCACAGTGACCAGAGCTGGCCTGGAGTTGAGTTTCTGGCAGAGGTGGGAATCGAACCCACAACCTTTTGGATCAGGTTATCGACCAGAGCCCTGTGCTCTACAGACTGAGCTATTCAGGCAGGCCCTTTTTGGAAAGGGCCTTGGGTTGGTATTGACTTTATTAGGCAGAAGATGGACTTCCGGCAGTGCCGGTCAGTGTGAGGACAAGTGAACAATGAGTTATTACAGTCATCCGGAACCTTTCCCAAAAGGTCTAGTTTGCTGTGGTGTAATGGTTAAAGCACCTGTTTCTGCCCATGGGTTCCTGAGTTCAAATCCTAGTTGGCTGACTTTTCAGGTTTCTTTATGTCTGTACAGAACCTGTACAGAAGCTTACTAGTGAGGGCAGCTATGGTGCAATTCTGCCAAAAAGAAAGTAGAGGTCACTCTTGAATGCAGATGCAGAAGATGGCACAGGTGAACCTTCTTGAAATTAAGCCTTTGAGAAGCTGATTAGCGAAGGAAGTTTTGGTGCTTTAACAAATGTGAAATATTGTTTACTCATTAATGTAGCCAGAAGAAAAGGCATCTTTCCCTGAAATGCACCCCTGGGACTCGCACACTGGTCCCTTTGTTGAAAGAAACAAGGTGATTTGCTGCATGCGCCATAGAACAACCATGTGGGGGTGCTGATTTTGCTGTCTCCAAAATAGCAGTCGCTCCTGAATGCAGCATGAAGAAAATGCCATTGGCCAGCCTGCACACAATAAAGGGTTCTGTACAGACATAAAGAAACCTGAAAAGTCAGCCAACCAGGATTTGAACTCAGGAACCCATGGGCAGAAACAGGTGCTTTAACCATTACACCACAGCAAACTAGACCTTTTGGGAAAGGATCCGGATGACTGTAATAACTCATTGTTCCCTTGTTCTCACACTGACCGGCACTGCCGGAAGTCCATCTTCTGCCTAATAAAGTCAATACCAACCCGAGGCCCCTTTCCAAAAAGGGCCTGCCTGAATAGCTCAGTCGGTAGAGCGCAGGGCTCTGGTCGATAACCTGATCCAAAAGGTTAAGGGTTCGATTCCCACCTCTGCCAGAAACTCAACACCAGCTCTGGTCCACTGTGCTTTAACCAACTCTCTAGAGTGATGGAAGGGCAAGTGCCAGAAGTCCATCATCCGCCTTCCATTTGGCTGCCCCCTTTTTCAACTGGGGTTGTCCTTCTAAGCTACGCCTGTATGTACTTCTACTTCAGGCCAGGGCTTCCCTATCTGGCACCTTGCCCTTACCTTAGCATCAACTTGGGTATTTTTTCCCCATACAGAACTCTTTTTGGGGGTTGCCTAGCATCAGCCTGAAGTTGACCTTGGCAAATTGCTTAATGAGGACAGTGTTCTGTGCCAAGCATAAAAAAAAATAAGCAAATCTTGACAGCGCTATATAAATAAATGATGATGATTTGAGAAGCTGACTAGCGAGGGCAGCTATGGTGCAATTCTGCCAAAAAGAAAGTAGAGGTCACTCTTGAATGCAGATGCAGAATATGGCACAGGTGAACCTTCTTGAAATTAAGCCTTTGAGAAGCTGATTAGCGAAGGAAGTTTTGGTGCTTTAACAAATGTGAAATATTGGTTACTCATTAATGTAGCCAGAAGAAAAGGCATCTTTCCCTGAAATGCACCCCTGGGACTCGCACGCTGGGCCCTTTGTTGAAAGAAACAAGGTGATTTGCTGCATGCGCCATAGAACAACCATGTGGGGGTGCTGATTTTGCTGTCTCCAAAATAGCAGTCGCTCCTGAATGCAGCATGAAGAAAATGCCATTGGCGAGCCTGCACACAATAAAGGGTTCTGTACAGACATAAAGAAACCTGAAAAGTCAGCCAACCAGGATTTGAACTCAGGAACCATGGGCAGAAACAGGTGCTTTAACCATTACACCACAGCAAACTAGACCTTTTGTGAAATGATCCGGATGACTGTAATAACTCATTCTTCCCTTGTTCTCACACTGACCGGCACTGCCGGAAGTCCATCTTCTGCCTAATAAAGTCAATACCAACCCGAGGCCCTTTCCAAAAAGGGCCTGCCTGAATAGCTCAGTCGGTAGAGCGCAGGGCTCTGGTCGATAACCTGATCCAAAAGGTTGTGGGTTCGATTCCCAGCTCTGCCAGGAACGCAACTCCAGGCCAGCTCTGGTCCACTGTGCTTTAACCAACTCTCTAGAGTGATGGAAGGGCAAGTGCCAGAAGTCCATCATCCACCTTCCATTTGGCTGCCCCCCTTTTTCAACTGGGGTTGTCCTTCTAAGCTACTCCTGTATGTACTTCTACTTCAGGCCAGGGCTTCCCTATCTGGCACCTTGCCAGGATTGCCAGGATTGTCTAAAAAAAGCTTATAAAAGAGCTCTTGAATGTGATCGAAACCAGTTACTGATTCCTAGGAGGCACACAGAATCTAAAAAATTTACTAACACTGATAGACATCGGATCAGACTCATAGGTGATTATAGTTCACAACACAAAGAAATTACCAATATTCTCCAAATACATTGGCACATTCTAAGACAGGACTCTTCAAGAAATTATTGGTAAAAAAACCACTGATTACTTATAGACGCAGTCACAATCTACATGACAGATTGATACACAGTCATTACACGAGCTCTATTAAAAAGACCTGGCTCTCACACAACACTAAGGGATGCTACAAATGTGGGAATTGTGTGGCATGCCCATTTGTTTCTAAAAGAACTACTTTTATTGGCCGACTAGATATTAAAGAATTCTCCATCAAACATTTCATTAATTGTAAGACCACTGGCGTTATATACGTCATGGAATGTATATGTGGCAAGAGATACGTCGGCAAGACGACGAGAGAATTCAGGAGACGTATCATGGAACACGTGGGCGATGTCAAACATAAAAGAAATACCTCTATTGCCAACCATATCAATGATCACCATAAAGGTGACTGTAACGTGATGAAATTCATTGCAGTCGACCACATTATGTCCACCACAAGAATAGGTGACATTGATAGAAAATTATTACAACGTGAAGCCCAATGGATATACTGGCTTAATAGTAAAACACCTGTGGGCCTGAATGAAGGGTTCACATTCAGCCCTTTTCTGTAACATCGTTAATTTAATTTCAATTTAATTTTTCCTCATTTAATTTTATTTTTCTAAACTTATTTTCATCTGAACACAATTTAACCGATATTGGTTTGGGTCCAAGACAATTTGGATTAGTCAGAAGCCCCTTCCCTTCCTCCCTATAAGAGGCAATTGTAGCAATTTATTTCTTGATTTCCTCCCTTTCAAGTGACCTTACGAAACTTTAGGATGTCACCGATTGGATACAATTGTAAATCCAATACTTAGCCCTGCTGTGTCAAAATCTTTGACACTACAGTGAACTACTTAGCGCAGCGAAGCGATTCACGCATGCACAGTGCGAATCTCCATACGACATGGAATACTTCCCTGATGGGCGCATACTCGTCACGTGACCAGAATGACGTATGCAGAAGTACGCGCACAATAGCTAACGGCTTAGAAGCCTATTTATACCGCACAGAGAACACGCGCAAATCACTTATGCCCCTGAAGAAGCCGGTGCTACCGGTGAAACGCGTCGGTGTGCATAGCTGGATGGTGGGAGATCAGCTCCTATCCGCTCCCTACGTAGCCAGGTAGAATTTCTGGGGAACAATAGAACGAAACAGAAGGGAGGTGCGGGTAGCAGCGGTCTTGTGTGGGCACTTTGTATGGTTGCATTTACAACCAAATTTGCTATTAATGGAGCAACTGTGAATGGATAACAGTTGACCTGACCAATACTAGTGGGCAGCTATTTGGATACTTCTTCACTTTGTATGTACGCCTCAGTGGGGGCGAAATTAAACTAAAGTGCACTACCCTTACTTTACACCAATCCACCTATGTGGTTTTAATGAGTTTATATGTTTTTTAAGGGCACAGCCCTGCATCTCTGTAGCATTCAGACTTTGGTCTCAGAGATTTATTTGTGTGTTTGTTCGTATTCGGCTAGTGCAGTTTTTTAATGAAAACAATTAAAAGTTAAGTTTTAATGACTAATTTACTACAGCACCTGAACTAGTTACCTTGTGAACTATTGAGTGAATCTGGGAGTTACCCAGTATTCTACCTCATGAATTCTCAATTGTTTATTTTCGTTCTAGCTTCCTGGGCCTGAAGCATATGTTCTCTCACAAGGGGCATTACCTTTGCAAGATGGTCCTGCATGTATATAACATGCTCTACCACACTTTTGTGTGGATTGGCTTCAGATTCCCATGTCTCCTCAAGATTTCAGGCTTCAGCTTGTCATAGTCCCTTGCGTCCTCGGAGGACAGGTCATAAAAAGCTTTCTGGGCATCCCCCACTAGTAGTGGTGCAACAATCATTGCCCATTGCTCCTTCAGCCAGGCTTGCTGCTCTGCCGTTCTCTCAAAGGTACAGAGGAAGGCCTCCACATCATCCTGCCCAGTCATTCTCCGCTCTCCTGAAGCTGAGAACATCAGCAGTTTGTCTCACACACATTCAGCACTGCTGCTCAGCATCGGGTGTACTAAATAGGGCCTAGGGCCTCTTGAAAAACCTTGCCTACTGATTTGGGAATCTGTGGCCCAACATAAATTTCATCAATCACTTTTCCCCAGGAGACCTTTTTGTCACCATACCACAATGTGTGTGTGTATATATATATATATATATATATATATATACTATATACACACACAAATGTAGCATATACTGTAATTAAAAGCATGACTAAATACAATTTTTCCAACTTTTTAAATAGTCCTCTTTCATATTGTACACAGGTCTATACAGTGGTGTGGATACCGTGATATAGTTTTCTATTATCCATGACAATTTAGCATGATAATCCTTGCAGTCATGTCAAGACTTGCAATACCCTCATCCCAACTTACACCACCCCATCAACAACTCAGCATGTGAGACCATGACTGCAGGTATTTATTAATAAAATACTTAAATATTTTAACATATCACCAACCAAAAATATTGTAAGAGAACCATTTGCACTACAAACTAACAGTAGTACAGGTATGGGACCTGTTATCCAGAATGGGACCTAGGGTTTTCCAGATATTGGATCTTTACGTAGTTTGGATCTTCGTACTTTGTCTACTAGAAAATCATGTAAACATTAAATAAACCCAATAGGCTGGTTTTGCTTCCAATAAGAATTAATTACCTTATAAACTCGTGTATAAGCCAACCCGTGTATAAGCTGAGGTACCTAATTTTACCTACAAAAACTGGGAAAACTTATTGACTTGCGTATAAGCCTAGACACAACTACAGCCCTGTCTCCCAGCAGCGCACATTCTGCCAAAGCGACCCCCCCCAACGATCAACCGGACTTCTTTGCAAAGCTGATGGTGACAGAGAATTGCCAAACGGATTACTGTGTGCATTGTCCCACTGTCCCACTACCGTGTGCAGAGGGTGCTGTTTGATATTGCCATCACTGTTAATCTTTTGTATAACCAACAGAGGGTGCTGTGTGATATTGCAGTCACTGTTATTCTTTCATATAACCAACAGAGGGCACTGTGTGATATTGCAGTCCCTGTTATTCTTTCATACAACCAACAGATGGTGCTGTGTGATATTGCAGTCTCTGTTATTCTTTCATACAACCAACAGATGGCGCTGTGTGATATTGCAGTCACTGTTAATCTTTCATATAACCAACAGAGGGCGCTGTGTGATATTGCAGTACCGGTTATTCTTTTATACAACCAACAGATGGCACTGTGTGATATTGCAGTCCCTGTTATTCTTTCATACAACCAACAGATGGTGCTGTGTGATATTGCAGTCTCTGTTATTCTTTCATACAACCAACAGATGGCACTGTGTGATATTGGAGTCCCTGTTATTCTTTCATACAACCAACAGATGGCGCTGTGTGATATTGCAGTCACTGTTAATCTTTCATATAACCAACAGAGGGTGCACTGTTATTCTTTCATATAACCAACAGAGGGCATTGTGGGATATTGCAGTCTCTCCCCAAGTGAACTGTTGGTATAGGAATGATTAAAAGTGACTGCAATCTCAGCTACAGGGTCGGGTACCGCTGACCCGCGTATAAGCCGAGGTAGACTTTTTCAGCACATTTTGGATGCTGAAAAACTCGGCTTATACGCGGGTATATACGGTATATCTTAGATCAAATAGAAGGTACTGTATTGTTATTACAGAGAAAAATCATTTTAAAAAATTTGGATTATTTGATAAAGGAGTCTATGGGAGACATCCTTTCTGTAATTCTGAGCTTTGTGGATAATGGGTTTCCAGATAACAGATCCCATACCTGTAAAATAATGATAGCAAATCCTCCAAGAACACGAAGCATGGGCCAAGCACCTTTTATAAATCTCCAAGGACCACATACCTATACAGCTACTCCCTCACCTTATCAACTACGCCGTTGGTTTACCCCTGTGGCTCAAAGTAAAGCCAGCCTCCACCAACTGCAACATTAATTCTCTTCACCTTTAACCTTTGGCAAACCCACTTAGTCCCAAGAAAAACGAGGCAATCAAATCAGTAAGGAAGGGGAAAGGGTCATGTCATGACCTTTATCCATTAACTGCTCTCCAGGACATTGGGTTTTCAAGAAACCTCATACTACAATTTTAGAGTTACTGGGGCTCATTTATGAACACTGGGCAAATGTGTAACCCACAGCAACCAATCAATATTTAGCTTTTTTTTCAGCCAGCTTTAGGTTGAGCACTGAAAGTAATCATCTGATTGGTTGTAATGGGTTACGGCCCAGAAGCATATTTGCCCACTGTTTATAAATGACCCACACTGTGTTTCTGCTCTAAAAAATTAAGTAATTAAGTTATATACACAATAGAAGGTAGTGGATACAATTATATTGTGGCTACATAGAGACCTTTTAAAGGACAAGGAAAGTCTAAAATAGAATAAGGCTAGAAATGCTGTATTTTGTATACTAAACATAAACATGAACTTACTGCACCACAAAGCCTAATCAAACAAATGATTTATGCTTTAAAGTTGGCTACAGGAGGCTGTCATCTTGTAACTTTGTTAAACATTTTTGCAAGACTAAGACAAAGTGCACATGCTCAGTGTGGTCTGGGCTGCTTAGGGATCGTCATAAACAAAGCTGTTTGAATTCTGCTTGGCTGGTAAGTAAGGCGGGGGCTCCCCCTGCTGTTCATAAGTATGATTATATATGATTGTTTTCCTGCTCAGTGGTTCGGGACCATCTGACCATTCCTATCCACAGCAGTAAATGAAGGGAGAATTTCACTGCATACAGTCAGGTTTCTTATAAAAACGGTACACATTTTTTAATTAAAGTATAATGGAGATAGGTTTCTTTTTCATTAAAGAAAGTAAAAATGGGATTGTATTTTTTTGCCTTTCCTTGTTCTTTAATAAAAAAAAAATATATAGACTTGTTATGATGTCAATTGCAAGAAAACAGAATTGAGACTTGATTAGTGGAGCACAAGCATACAACATCTACTTCCCAAGCTATTGCGAACAATAAATTCCTTAATAATTTGTGGAACCCAGGACTCGCTTACTGGAAACTGTAAAGGGATCAATACTTCCTTGACTAAAGAGTAGAGTATTCCTTGAGCAAGCATTGGTTTAATAAATATATTATGCTCGGCAATGATTTTTGTAACTAAGTCTTATGTTTGCATTTGACCTTTGAGTTTGCAAAAAAATGGAAATATTAATATATGCAAAGCTTGGAACTGGGCACTTACTTCAAATAGAATAAAATAATTTCTGTTATTTTAGCTGCCTTTCAATGTCAGTTGCATGAATTTACTGAAAGTACACCTTTTAAGCCTATACTTCTTTTACTTCCTCTAGATGAAACAACAACTTGTAGTAAAAAAAAAAAACATTTTATGCCAAAGAAATAAATTCCACTTCTCAAAAGAAAATTAAGTGTGTAATATAATCCATTCACTTGAAAGAAAATATAATGTACAATTAAGAATATAATATTCCCTGGGATCTTTTCAAAATTACAATTTTATCACTGTGATAATTTCAGTTATCATACAAATGAATTTCTCATAGCAGGAATTTATTCATGTTCTGCCTAAACTTAAATTGAAATGAGCCTGAGCGTTTATTGGTGTTTAATTTAAATGAGCATGCCAGAATACTCCTCTCGATATAATAAAACTTCAGTATATACCATATAAAGTAACCATAATTCCAATCAGTCATTTTCTTTGCAACTACTGTACATATTTATGTATCATATTATTTTCACAATATTATTTTGGGCAAATACTCTAAGGGCTGCCAATTTTTGTCCTTCAGAGGATCATAGTTCATAGAGAAAACCTTAAAAGTGTCACTAGACACTTTTTAATTAAGTTATTGTCTCTTCCCATGTTCTGTCACCTTCCTTTATAATTGATTTGTTTTAATATTTTTGGTGCTGGACATCATCTAGAATAACACTAATTTTGGACATCTGATTGTCTTCTCCAGGAGAACATGGGATACAGCTACACATACACACAATGATAGGGGTTCCTTTGGTTCTTAAAGATGTTAATTTATTTGATACTCTAGTGGTACAGATGTCAATCAACTTCTCCAAAATGCCACAGAGTTATTAGTTGCAATCTAAAATGCACCCATTCTGAGATTCCAGCCAGAGTTGCCAAGGTTCTCCAATACCCTGAGTCTATGTACTTTCTCTCTACACTGGTGGATCACATCATGTGTGCTAACCCTTGAAATGCTTTGGTAGAGCCTCAGACCACTTCACTAAGGGGCAGATTTAGATAGGGTCGAATGTAAATCCTTCGACTTCGAATATTGAAGTCGAAGGATTTACCGCAAATAGTTTGATCGAACGAAAAATCGTTTGATCGATCAATAAAATTCTTTGAATCGTTCGATTTCAAGGATTTTAATCCAACGATTTTTCTTCGTCCAAAAAAACATTAGAAAGCCAATGGGGACCTTCCCCATTGGCTAATATTGCACTTCGGTAGGTTTTAGGTGGTGAAGTAGGGGGTCGAAGTTTTTTTTAAAGAGACAGTACTTCGACTATCGAATGGTTGAATAGTCAAACGATTTTTAGTTTGAATCGTTAGATTCGAAGTCGAAGTCGTAGTCGAAGGTCGAAGTAGCCAAAAAAAAATTTGAAATTCAAAGTTTTTTTTATTCTATTCCTTCACTCGAGCTACGTAAATGGGTCCCTAAATGTAGGATCTAGCGACCATCATGAGCTAATCCATGTTCATGTGGTTCTTCTTCACCAACTTTCACTGTGGAATTCTTTTAGTCTCTTTATTGTGGTCATCCTTACAGTCCTTCTTAATAGCAACTATAGAATATTAAAGATCATTTATGTTGGAGAATGCATCATTCAAATGCAAGCATCAATTTTTTTTGCACGAGTGTAATGGCCTCAGCTCTCCATTTCAAAGTGAAAAGAGACCTGCAGCGTGCCCCTGGAATAGAGTGTTACATGCATTAGGTATTGTGTTTTCTTCTGAGACTTCTAGACAGTGAATTGCTGAATACTAGATCACGTACCGGGTACTCTTTTTCTGACAAACATTTTAGTGTGTATTTTAAAAATTAGTTTGAGCAAATTTGCAGTGTAAAATTAAGATATAATTATTTTACGTGACATTTCTGTGTTGTTTATAGTAATAAGGAACATTTTCATTACGAGCCTACATGCACGAGTAGCCTTCACTGCTCCAGTGACAGCTTTTTCATTATGCAATTAGTATTTTACATTTGTCTCTGTCTCATTATACAAGTGTAATCATTACCTTTCTCCATGATGATGCTGAAATCATAGCAAAACTGCATTTTTGTTCAGTATACCTAAACTAGAATAACTTTTTAAACATATCTATACAGGTTATGTTGGCTTCTGTCAAACAAGCTGAAGATCATTTCCTCCTTCAAATTATTACCTGCTTTTTAATAGTTAGCTATTTTCATATTTCATAAATATAGACATTTCTTGTTGTTGACATACTAACAAACAAAATAATAGTCGTTATAGTTGCTACATATGTTAATACAATTTAAATAAGAAAGGTAAAAGCTTGGAAAGATGTCATAAAACAGTATTTGTATTTTTACCTTTTTTTTTACAACCTTATTTTAACATTTACAGAGAAATTAGGATCTTGGAGCTTTCAGTAAACCCAGATTTAACATTTTTGATCTTCTTAGATAACCTTCAAATATTTAGGATACATTTTTTTTCTTCTGTCTATACAGGAACCAAGGAATGAAGGAATAGCCCCAATTCTGTAAATACAACAAATGATGCATGGTTCATACAAGGGGAAATTCAAAAGAGACTATAACATGTAAACATAAATAAGGGTCCAGGACTGGATGGTATTTATCCCAGGGCACTAAACAAGCTTATCTCTGTGATTGCCAAACCTCTTTACTTAATTTTTCAGGATTCATTGAGGTCTGGCATGGTGCCGAGAACTTTATAAGTACATTAGAAAGCATTATAGGCCACTAGTGGGAGATCTATTTTTCCATAAAATGGACCACCACACCAGAGATTGCCAGTTTAGACTAGAAGAAAAGAACTTTAATTTGAATCAACGTAGGTGGTTCTTCACAGTGAGGACAGTGAGGTTATAGAATGCACTGCTGATTCAGTTAATGCCTTTAAGAGTGGCTTGGATGATTTCTTGGACAAACATAATATCAAAGACTATTGTGATACTGAAATCTACAGTTAATATTGATATTGGTATATATATATATATATATATATATAGATACCATAAGCAATGTCCAAATGCTGGGTGCCAGTCTGTAAAATTATACAAATATCCCATAGGTGACGGCACTCCAAAAATAGTCAGGATACACAGATCATCTAGTCATAATCGAGGTTTATTGGTGGACCAACGTTTCGATTCCGTATTGGAATCTTCGTCAGGGTGAGAACAGTGCCCAAACACAAACAGCCAGTTTAAATACACAAAATGGCGCCAAAACCCTTGTTGCTAGGGTGCCTAGCAACCACCGTGAGGTAAAGAAAGAAGTGTAGAGTGAAACAGAAAGATAAGAATAGAGTACGCAAAGCCCTATCAGGCCCCCTTACCGTATAGAGAAAGATCTGCCAGATATTGCGCTTCAGATCGGATAAAAACCCTGGTGGTTAGTGGAGTATTGTGGGACCGCCACTTCCTACAGGCTAAGCAGCGGTGAGTACGCAACCCGGAAGTTGCAGGCAGGGTCAGTGACAGCGAGCGCTGTTTACCGTTGCCTGGTAACCAATGCAGTTCGCTCATAGCGAGGCGCTGTTGTCAGGCAGGGAGACGTAGCTGGTAGGCGCATCCCTGCGAAGTGTCGCAGGCAGCCCCCACCAGTGTCCGTCCGAGTCCTGCTAGTCTCATGTGTTGCGCCGAGGCTGGCTGGCTGTCAGTGGAAGCCCGTTCAGACACAGGCACCGTACACCAAAGGCGCACTGGTGTGTATCCCAGGCAACCACAGAGCCGGATGCAAAAATGAATAGCAAAATCAAAGCGCTGTGTCACATCGTCCTGTCACCTCACTTAAAAAGCCACCGGTGTCGGTCCTCCCTCCGTTGCCATAGCGGGTTTGTCCAAAAAATGTAATAGCCTCATTATTGAGGTATTCTGGGGTACGCCTGCTACCTATTTGGGCGATTTGTTGGGTACACCTGCTACCCATTTGGGCAATATCTGGGTACACCTGCTACCCATTCAGGCATGATCTGGATGTATATACATTCCAGAGACAGATGGGGGGGCATCTATCATAAGGCAAATTGCGTAAGAAGGAGAGTTAAAAACAAGTTTGTGTTAGAAGCAGAAAGGTAGCCAGGGAGATGGAAGTAAGTAACTGGGGTATTTACCAATGGCATATATTTATCATGGAAGTCATAGAGGGAGGCACAAATAACAGTTTATACAGGCTTACACAGTGGTCAATGTTAAACAGTAGGCAGTATTCAGAGTTCTTGGTCGGCTGGAACAACCTAAGGGAATCCCTCTGGATGTGTTCCAGGAACTATTATAGGAAGCATCCTAAGGGAAGTGTCTCATTGAGCCCGCGAGGGGCTACAGTGTCAAGTTTGTAAATCCATCTTGATTCGAGTCTCAACAGGGCTTGGTTTCGATTGCCACCACGAGCTAGAGGGGGTTGAAAGTCAATCGCCATACATCTAAAAGCGGGTAGCGGATGGCCTTTCATTAAGAAATGTTTTGCCACAGGTTGCAGTGCTTTGCCTTCCTTCAGTGCTTTGCTAATGGATGATCGATGGTTAGCTATTCTTTCCTTTAGGGGAGTACTGGTTTTTCCTACATAGTATAGGCCACATGGACATGTTATGATGTACACCACGAATGTTGACGTGCAACTTAGTCTATATTTGATGTTGAATCTTTTCCCTGTGTGTGGGTGGGGAAAATCCGCGCCAGTCAGAAGGCTCCTGCATGTAGTGCAATCTGGGCATTTGTAACAACCCGGTTTCTTGTGTGTGGTGAGCCAATTCGTGTCTGTGTTTGCTGTTTTCACAAAATCTGTTTGTACTAATATATCTCTAAGACTCCTGTCCCTCCTGTAGCCAAACATAGGTTTGGGCGCCCAGGGGAAGGGCGAGGGATTTATCCATGTTCAGCATTGGCCAATGTTTCCTCACACTTGTAGCCAAATCCAGAGATGCTTTAGAGAATGTTGTAGTGAAAATCATCTGATTAGCCTGGTCGTTGTGTATATATATATATATAGTGTCAGTGTGTGAGTGTAGGTATGTGCACTTGGTTTCATTTGGAGGGGTTGAACTTGATGGACTTAGAACTTTTTTCAACCCAACTTAACCATGTAACTATGTAATTATCTGAGCAACCCTTTTTACCATCTCTATTTATTTATGTTCCAGTCTCTGTTATCGTGACCCAGAGTTTGCTGTCCAGTTCTTAAGCATAGTGCAAGAGAACCAACCTGTCTATCAATGTCAGTCAATGACAACCATATCTTTTGTTCTTTGACATTTTATCCAAGGAATACAAGGTTTAAATGTTCTTTGTTTCTTCACCTTATTTTATGATCTGGATTGGAGAGCAGATTAGAAAGGCTGGCAGTTTGACTATTTACTAGAGTGAATGTTTTGAAACTCTGCCGCAGCTGAATGCACACACAATCTCCTAAGGAGCTGGCCAGAAACATTTTTTATTTTTTTGCTGTGTTTTCACTTACATTTTCAGATTCAGTCACATCCACTCCCTTTGCTTAAATTTGAATAAAATTAAAATTGAATGTAAGCTTCATCATACAGAATAAGAACATTTATAAATATAATCAATTAAAAACGCTGACCTAAAATATTCAAGTTACTCTGTTTCAGTATATGTCTTTCTTTATTCTCTATTAAAGTAGGTGTTGGGAGTCTAATTTTGATTAGCAGATCTAATATTTCTTTTGTGGGGGATCCCTTTCCCAGGAGAAAATGTTCATTTTATCAATAGTTCCCCTTTAAGGTCCAAAGAGAAAGACCTATGGGATCCCTTAATTTTTGCAAATCAAGCAAGACCATTAATAGTACTTGGCTAATGAATGTACATCACTCACACAGGGCAAAGGTTAAACTTTACACAGAAAATGGGGTGGTCTTTACAAGTTTACAACCTGTATTATATATTTCAAACTATATCTATGGTGGTCATTGTTATACAGATTTACATATGTTTCCATATGCAGTTTACTGCTAGTGATGGACGAATTTATTCGCCATGCGCAAATTCACAAAATTCGCCGGCGTCCAAAAAAATTGACGCCAGCGTCAGTTTTTTTTATGCCGAGATGCTTGCACCGTTTCGCAAATGTTTTGAGAATTTCACAGGAAATTCGCAAATTTTTCGGCGAAGCAAATCACCCTAAATTCGCCCATCACTATTTATTGCACCTCTTGCACTGTGCTTTTACTCCTAAAACAATAACCCAACTCATAAAAGACAAATAATGCTAGTAGCTAGTAGCTAGTAGCTAGATAAGTATTGTTAAATCTGAAATTTATGCCCAATGCCCCAGTTGCCTTCTGGCATAAAGAAAAATAAATCATTTCACAGAATTGCGAGCCTACAATGAAGGAAATGAACACAACCACCTGGCACTGCACAATCCTTTAGTCCTCACCTTAACATTGCTGCGACTCCACCATAATGCACATTTCACCCATAGCTTTCTCAAAGGGGAAATAGTTGCAAAATAAAAAATGTTGCGTGTCAAAATTATTCGGGCGCCCATCGACTTTAATACATTTGGACCAAATAGTCGCATGTATAAAAATTGTCACTCGCGTCAAAATTGATGCACGTCAAAATTATTTTGATGCCCTTTGACTTCAATGCTGTTTCACAAATGTTTCCCCGTTTCTCGAAACAGTGCAGATTCTCACATCACTGGTCACCCTATATGTGTATAATCTGCATATATATTTGCAACATACTGTAGGTTATTATACAAAAAATACATATCATGTATACTCTTTGTTACCTTGCATAACACTATACATAAAGCAGAAAGGTAAACATGAATTTCCTGCTATTCCAGCATGAACACTATAAAAAAGCAGATTTACACATGAATTCTGAAATGTTCTAAGATCCTAAATGAGAGTGTAGGATTAGTGTGTTACTGTATATTCTGCCAGATTAAAATTCATCCAAGTAATCAAAATCAGGGTCTGAATAACTATTTAAAGATTTTGGGGCTGAGGTTTTTGCCAAATGAAAGTTTAAGCAAACTACTCAAACTGTAATATTACCTTTATAAACTGAACACTGGATGTCATGTCATCAGCAAGAAACCATGGAAACATACAGAATTCTGGATGTAAAATGGGGGATTTACAGTATATATATGAAAAATTATTAGCAGAAGTTTGGGGTTTGCAAAGCAAATAGGAAATCATTTTAGGGAGAACAAGGCATGTTATGGTCCCTTCAAAGGGTGCAGGATAAATTCCCATCCATCAGGGTAGCCCTTCAGTAGTATTTCAAGGTTCCCCACACCCATTAGTGTTTTAAGTGTCAAACGCAGAGGAGTAATGCAATTGGTCAGACAGGAGATCAACTTGGGGTTGGGAAGCTGCAGAGGATGCTGGGAGAATAGTAGGACCTGAAAAGGCTCCTTCCAGATTTTGTGCCCAGGACCAGAGTGTCTCAATAAAAGGAAAGGTGGAAAAAAATATTCTCATACAGGATTGATTTTGAATAAAGCTATGGGATCCATTACTCAGAAATCCATTATCCAAAAAATGCACTGAATCCACTATTATGGATTTGGCCAAACCCCCGAATCCTTCGCTGAATACCGAACCGAATCTGAATTCTTATTTACATAAGCAAATTAGGGTGGGAAAAATATTTTTCACTTGCTTGTTTTGTGACAAAAAGTCACAGGGTTTCCCTCCCTGACCCTTATTTGCATATGCAAATTAGGATTTAGATTCAGTTCGGCCGGGCAGAAGGATTTGCCTGAATCCGAATCCAGCTGAAAACAGTTGAATCCTGGCAGAATCCTGGATTCGGTACATCCCTACCAAAGATCTCAGAATTATAGAAAGTTTGCCTCCCATAGACTCCATTTATTCCAAATAATCAGAATTTATAAAAATGATTTCCTCTTTCTCTGTAATAAAACAGTACATTGTACTTGATCCCAACTAAGTTATAATTAATCCTTATTGAAAGCAAAAAAAAAAAATTTTTATTTGGTTTATATAGGGGCCGATTCACGAAGGGTCGAATATCGAGGGTTAATTAACCCTCGATATTCGACTAGGAACTAAAATCGTTCGACTTTGAATATCGAAGTCAAACGATTTTGCGCAAATCCTGCGATCGATCGAAGGATTTTTCATTCAATCGAACGATTAAATCCTTCGAATCGAACGATTCGAAGGATTTTAATCCAACGATCGAAGGAAAATCCTTCGATCAAAAAATCCCAGGCAAGCCTATGGGGACCTTCCCCAGCTTTTAGCTGCCAAAGTAGGGGGTCGAAGTTTTTCTTAAAGGGACAGTACTTCGACTATCGAATGGTCGAATAGTCGAACGATTTTTAGTTCGAATCCTTCGATTCAAAGTCATAGTCGTAGTCGAAGGTCGAAGTAGCCCATTCGATGGTCGAAGTAGCCCAAAAAAAACTTCGAAATTCGAAGTTTTTTTCATTCGAACCCTTCACTCGAATTTAGTGAATCGGCCTCTTTATGTTTACATGATTTTCTTGAAGTTGCAATTTATAGAAAGATCTGTTATCCGGAAGAGCCCAGGTCCCAAGCATTCTGGATACCAGGTCCCATACCTGAAATAACCCATGTGGTATTTGTATCAACATTTATTTTAGAGCTCATTAGAAGTTTATAGGAATATGGGTTGATACAGATAAAACATTCACAATGTCAAGGTTATGGTTTGCCTCCTACTTATTCAAAGCAACAGCTATTATGTTACTGTATCTTATAACTGGAAACATGTGATTCAGGTATTGTACAGAATGTAAATAATGTGTAATCCTTATGCTATTTTGTGAAGGGAAAACCTAATCCTTTTTTTTTTTTTCAAAACTGTACTTTTTTTTAACTCTTTTACCTGACTTGGACACTGAATGACTGAATGTTGTTAAACCTCGTTAGAGACATCTGTTTCAGATTTCTGTTCTGTGTGGTTTTTCCACTGATGGAAAGAAAATTAGAATGAGCATTTTTCCATCTGGATGATATTCAGGAGGCTGGGCGTGGTGTCAAATCCTGCTAAATAAAATCACTGAATCGAGAAGATATGACCCATTTTATTTAGGGAATGTAGGGTTATAAATTGTTAAATAATGCTTTCTGTGCTTGAAATGTCCATGCTTTTCTTGCAATCTGTATAACACAGTAATTGCTGATCTGTAACTTGTCCAAAAGTGAAACAAAAAAGCAAAACGTTTAGGATATCCTTTAATGCATTTGTCAAATGGATATTTTAACCAAACCTTTTGAATATGCTCCATTGGGAATACATTTAGAGATCGCTATATCTTAATCTTTTCAATTATGTTTGTATTGTTCAAATGGAACGTTAGGAGTTTAATGTGTTTTTATTTCCTTCCTCATCTTCTAAGAAGGTGATGCAAACAGCTTGCAGTTCAGTCTTGTCTAAGCTACAATGTGTTCTTGATCTTTTAATGCCAACCCAGATGCTCTGTCTGTTTTCTGAATACACTACCCTGTTCCAGCTGCCTCTAACATGCATAACTATTTTCTAACATATCTGTCTACTCCAGCCTAAATAAGGTAACTAACCTGCTGGAAATCAGACGGACCTAGGAACTATATCCAGTACTAGTGGTAGAGATAGGGAAACCTGGGAATTACTTGCACTGTGCCTTTCATCTAATCAGGTCTGTATTTACCTTATAGACACTGGATGGATTGTGAATAGGGCGGCAGCTTTAAAGGACTAAAACCTTAAAATGACCATAGCTAAAAATACTAAAACATTATATATACCAGTTTAAAGTTTCAGCTTGTCAATAGCAGCAATGATCCAGGACTTCAAACTTGTCACAGGGGGTCAACATCTTGGAAAGTGTCTGCGACACTCACATGCTCAGTGGGCTCTGAGCTGCTGTTGAGAAGCTAAGCTTAGGGGTCGTCACTAATTATACAAAATTTTCTCTTTGGAGACACAGATCTTTACTGCTTAAAAAACCTTTCCCCCTGACCCACGTTGGTTGGGTCTGGGTTTGCAAGAGAGTGACGTCATGTGCATGCGCAGTACATTGTGATGTCACTTACATCATGTACAAAGAGGTCCGGTGCCTAGGGCAGTACCAGACCAGAATAAAACGCTGCACCTGATGGTGCAAAAAAATTTTAATAATTCAAAAATCACAAGTAAATTAAAACTATTTGCCAATTAGGTGAACGACTCCTTTAAAAGTCCATTTCAGTTTTTGGCAAGGTTCCCAGGGTTGATTAAAGGGGATGTAAACCCAGCTGTAAGGCCATCCCACAGCGCCCTCTAGTTTACTAAAAAAAAAGTTATCAAAGAGCTTAATTGTAGATGCCAGAAAATTCACCAATGAGAAATCTACTGATCAAACACTTCATTATAAATGCAAAAGAACTGACCAGTGAGAATGCTGATTCCCAGCATTATATCAGCCATCTTGCTGTTATCTTACATATAGAGATAATTATGTCATTTTTTCTTTTCTTCATAACTGCATATGACAATACAGTGCTGGGAAAAATGTACTTAAAGCTTCCAACTCCAACTGCAGGAACAAAGAACAGGGAGACAGATTTACACAGCTCAACTGGGACTCTCATTGGAGGATTGTTTGCATTTTAAAGCAGTCACTGGAAAAGTTTTGTATAGGGTTCTATACATTTATATATATTGCATTAAGAGTACAAACATGATGTTGCTGGACTATAACTCCCAGCAGGCCTCAACCTTCATTATGGGGCACATTTACTAAGCTCGAGTGAAGGATTCGGATATAAAAAACTTCGAATTTCGAAGTATTTTTTTGGATACTTCGACCATCGAATAGACCTTCGACTCAAACGGTTTGAACTAAAAATCGTTTGACTATTCGACCATTCGATAGTCAAAGTACTGTCTCTTTAAAAAAAACTTTGACTACATACTTTGGCAGTTTAAAACTACCGAGGTACAATTTTAGCCTATGGGGACCTTCCCCATCAGTTTTCTAAGCTTTTTTTGATCAAAGTAAAATCCTTTGATCGATCGATTAAAATCCTTCGTATTTGAAGGATTATACTTCGAAGGTCGAATTTGAGGGTTTATTAACCCTCGTTATTTGACACTTAGTAAATGTGTCCACCAACATATAATAATAATAATATATAATAATATAACCAGCATATTAAAGGGATACTGTCCTGAGAAATTTTTTTTTTCAAAATGAATCAGTTAATAGTGCTGCTCCAGCAGAATTCTGCACTAAAATCAATTTCTCAAAAGAGCAAACGGATTTTTTTATATTCAATTTTGAAATCTGACATGGGGCTAGACATTTTGTCAATTTCCCAGCTGTCCCTGGTCATCTTGCAGCTTGGCAGGAAGTAGGCTGATATTTCTTATTTCTGTTGGAGCTCCAGGCCTGCCATGCCAGATTTATGCCCATAAACTTCTCTTTACCATATCATGAATTAGAGGGAAATGGTATTCTCAGATTACTAAACCTGTAACTTCTGGTTTGACTCAGAAACGATTTGGATAGCCCATAAAAAGTAGAGAGTAACATATTCTCACTGCATTATCATCTTATCAGGATGTTATGCAGCAGGCAGACCATGCTCTTACTCTTCATCATCCTTCTGCTTCCTAGATTTTGATTTAAAGATACTGCTGAACTTAACCTTTCTGCTCCTTAACAGTTGCTATCCACTCTGTCTTGCAGAGACACGACACTGTCAAGTTCCCCAGTCACTACCATGCCTAGGGAAAACTTTAGGGGGAATTCACAAAAGTGTCAGTAAAATAAGTAACCCAGAAGTGGCGGTCGACAAATTTGTAAAATGTTGTACGAACTGGAAATTCACAAAGGCAGATGTCACTGTCTCTGAATGTCTCGTAAGTCTGACAATTTTCTAAAATGTCATATATCTTTTAGTAGGAAGAACGACATTTTACCGAGCATTTTCAAAAGACAATTTGACCAATATTTTCATTTTGGAGAGCCTAGTGTTTTGGATACATTTTTAGCAAATCAAACGAGTTTACGAGCAATTCATAAAAATGTCAATAAAAGTGGCACTGAAAAAACAAGCCCACATTTAATGACACTATTTCAAAAGTGTTGTATGTGTCGGAAAATTGGCGGGTAAATGCTCTGTGAATTTGTTGGCTGTTACTAGGACACTTTCTACGCCATTTAAGAAATTTTTTCACATCCAACACTTTTGTGAATTCCCCCCTTTGACTTTTATTCTTATTTGGGAGACTTTAAAGGAGATTGTAGGTAAATCTCAAGTTTTAAAAATGTTGACATGCAAACTCAGTATTCTTGTGAAAATTTTTTTCTTGGTTAATGTCTCAAAAATGTTCCCGTAAAATGGAAAGTTAAACATTTGCACATATTCAGCATATAAATGGTCCCCCAACACACTCCAAATGTGCAACGATGCACTCCTACACAGCATATTACATTACACTGCCAAGCCAAATAATTATGTGCTTGTTATTGTATTAATATGAATTATCTCCAGTTCACACATTCACAAGCTCAATCAAGCTGTTATATAAATGTTCTGACATACCCAATTATACATTGTAATGAAGACTTTAATCAAATACTTTATCGTACTGAGATTACCGGTCCAACTTTTTTTTGGGTGGTTAATTACTAATACATTTAAAACTCCATGCTAATGCATGTATCTTCTTCTACCCTCTATATAAATCACTTCTGCGGTAAAAATATCTTTAATGAAAGTAGCACTGGGGAAAACTCAATATTTTGAAAACAAACACAAGCATATAAAGGTCCTCTGCTATATAACCATAAAAAGCATGTTTATTATACATTAGAATCGGACAGAGTGACTCCTAATGAAAGGGTACTGTATGGTGGTATGGTCACATGCCAATTTTATGATCATAACCTTGTAACTAAAAACCTCTGTTTTTGAAAATGTCTGAACTAGCACAGTATAGATTACTAATAAAAACAGGGGACCAGAGAATGTAAATTGAGCAATTCCTTCTACTATATGTTTGTAGTAAACATGGACAGATTATTTTACTTTTACATTTTCTTTAGCCTTGGAAAGTCAACAATTAAAAGGTCAAATTTTTTTTGGTCAAACCTCACAAATTAGAATTTTAAATCACCAACGCTAATTTGAATTCTAATGTTAGATTTATCATACATCAACCCTAAAAACACTTTTGATTCAAATATTCGCCACTTAAAATCTGCTGACTTCATTTAGAAGTCAATGTCAGAGGTTTGTTGAACCATTTAAAAAATTTTAATTGCCTACCTGAGATTTGAGGGGTTTTTTTCGATTCTAATTTTAGGGTATTTTTCGTATTCAATCGAATATTAGACATTCAAGTTTTTTTATTAATAAACTCCCATTCGTGTTGTGAGTACATTCTAATTTATTAGAGCAAAATTCACATAGCGACATCACCAAAAGAGCAGATCTTTTCCCCGATATGCCACTAACGGCAGGGCTATATCGGGGGTAATCTGAACGTTCTGCCCTAAGGCCGAACGATCGGATTACGACGAGCGCAATGGGCTCCGACGGGCTCTGTCGTGTATGGGGTTTTCCATTGTACCTATCTCAATGCTGGACCTAGTGACCTAGGTGAGCCTTTCTGCTATAAATTTTCAGTGGGGTGTATTTCCCAACGGATGGAAAACCTTTAAAGGGTGTTGGCAATTGTAGTATGGGTATGGGTATGTTATCCAGAATGCTTGGGACCTAGAGTTTTCCCAATATGGGGATCCAAATTAGTAGAATTTTATCTACTTAAAAATAATTGAAACATTAAGATTGCTATGCCTCCAAAAATGATTAATTTTTTCTTACTTTGGATCAAATACAATGTACAATGTTTTATCATTACAGAGAAGAAAAAAGACATTTTTAAAAATGTTAATTATTTAATTAAAATGAAGTCTATGGGAGATGGCCTTCCTGTTATTCCGAGCTTTCAGGATAGTAGGTTTCCACATAAGGGATCCTATACCTGTACAACAACATTTTGAAGTACCTTGGCTGCCTATCCATGATATTTACACACAAATTCCACATACTGTATTCCATTTTTTTATTCCCTGTTTCTGTATATATTTCATTACCACCTATACTAACATTCACGGAGAAATACACTGACTCAGGCTGCCCACAGCTTTCTGCAGCCATCCACACTATCCTGAGATGTGTCTACATTGAACACCATGTAAAAAAAGTGACCTTTAGAAACACAGGTTCTTTATACATTATTTTTTCATTCTTTCATCTCTGTATTTGATGCCACTTGTGTTCAGAACATTTTATCCTTCCCCAGGATATCATATGAAATTGAGTTTTCAGGTTTAACTCAAACAGATCTTTGAAAACAATATGCAGCGTGATTTGCCACTTTTTGACTCTAACGAATAGAGATGAAAACCCTCTAAATCATCCCTGAATGACTTGTGGATATTTTCAATGGCAGAATTTATTCCCTCTTAATTACAGCTTTGACTTTTTGTACAGTGTGATGAGATTAGATTAATTTAAAGAATCCATTTCATTTAAAGCAGAATTCTTTACCCTAGAGAAAGAGATTTAATGATAATTGGAGACAAATTGGCCCTTTAAGACAAGAACAAACTATTTTGGACATAAAAAGGCATAAAAGCAGTACCTTTGTAGATAATGTTGGAGTTAATTTATCAGGGTTATCAGATTATTGTAATCAGTGTTTTTTTCTTAAATCTAATGCTTCTTATAGGGTCCAGTTTCTCCTCATAGGTCATCCTTCCAATCAACACTGATTTCTAAAGGCATAAGACCACCATTAACAGGATGGGTGTAGGGGTGACAGGGCCGCCATTAGAAATCACGGGGCCGTACAATAAAATTGCCCAAAGCCCCCAAACCCCAACCCAAATCCCACCCACACCACAGTTAGAAGACCACACAGACGCCAGCGCTGAAAATGATCACCCCCCACACACAAGTTATAAAAACCCATTGATGGTCAGGGCCCCACTATAAGTTAAAAAAAAGTTGTTTTTTTAAAAAAAAATTGGAGGTCAAGTTAAAAAAAAATAATTGTTGATCAGGGTCCTCCTATAAGTTAAAAAAAAAACATTGGTACCAGAACCCCAAATAAAAGTTTTTTTAAAAAATCATTGGTGGTTAGTTAAAAAGAAATATAGGTGCCAGGGCCCTCCATACAAGTTAAAAAAAAACATTAGGCCCCAGAGAATATTTTTTTTAAAGAAAAACATTGGTGGCAGGGGTCTATAGAGTATTAAAATAATACATTGGTGGCTAGGAGTTTAATAAAATAAAAAAAACACATTGGTGTTCAGTAGAAATTAACTTGTGGCTTCAGGACTTCAACTTCGGCTCGTTTCGTGGCTTCAGGTCTTTCCGCAGCTTGGGCACTTTGGCTGTTCGGGACTTCGCTATTCGGCTCTTTGGCGGTTACGGACTTCGGAAGAGGCGGCGTGGCTTCGGCGATGTCAAGGGGAGCTCAGCTATTTTGAAATGGCAGAACAGCTGGGCCCCTTTAGGCCCAGGCCCAGTAGAGCAGTACCCCCTGTGCCCCCCTGATGGCGGCCCTGGGGGTTTCTACAACCACATGGATGTTTGGACATTATTCCTGTAGTATAACTACAGCAAAATCCAGGCCACACAGAATCCTTTACTTGTTTGTTGTATCAAAAGGCAGTACAAAAGATTGACATTTCAGGGTCACACAGTTCCACTTTCTCAAAGGCAAACACAAAAAGCCTTGGACTACTCCTACATTGTGTACAACAGAGAACTTCTCTACTGTACACATACTGAAAGGAATCCAGTAGATTCTGACCAAACAGCCTGTGCCAACAGAAAATAGCCAACATGTATTTTTCTTAATTTTTAATCGCATTTCCCCAACATGGGACACATATTCCCAGGCAAAAATATACTGTACAAATGTTTTCAAATGTTATCAAATATTTACAAATGTTTTCTTATGAAGTATTATTTTTAAACCCTATTGTTATTGTCTTTTCTTTTTCATTTTTAAAATTAACATTTTCACTCTCATTGCTACAAATTCTGACCTCTGAACTGGATTATGAATTGTGTACTGTAGTTCCTGAATCCCTATTATCTGCATTCTCTGTTCAATGGTTCAATGCATTTATCACAATACTTGTCAATATAATGACCTTTGACATTTTTTAACTATGGGGATACACAGTTCTAGACAAGGAAATGTTTGTTACTGATGAATTGTTTATCATACTAGCGTCTATTTTTATGAAATACCTAAGGAACTTCAGACTCTTGGACAAGTGAGTGTTACCCCTTCCAACAAAACCAAGATGTATAATTTAATAAGGAAATACATTTATCCCCATCTATTAATTATATAGTATACATTTATGTTATGTGCGGTTCAAACGACTGAAGAAGGAAGCCATTATATTACAGAGGAATTGTTCAGTCAGAAGGGAGCTGTAATTATAAAAATATCTGGAACGGTCCAATTCCTATGACGGACGAATGGCTAGTGTCAGAGGGTTGATATTTGTCACCCCCGCCCTCTATGACGCCATAACGCTATAGGGCCCAAGGCAGGATGGACTAATGGTCTACTGTGGACAATGGTCAATAATATAGCTTATACTAGGCCATACAAACAAAAGATCATCACTCTGTTTCTTAAATTCCAGAGTATCAGCAAAATGCCAGTCTGTCTGGTGTGGCCCCCTCCTGCAGACGTGCGGCTCGAATTACTTGAAATACCACAATGGCCTTGGTTAGCCATAGCTGATTGCGAGGCTGTGGACCGTTGGAGCTAGGCACAGTATGTTACCACATTCCTTTGCTAACATGTAAGACTAAGTAAATCATTTAGACATTAATTGTACAAGGAGGAGTCAGACTATGTATGGTATTGGCATACTCTCATTTGTTATCATAACCATCTATGACATCAAAATGGGTATATAAACTTATGTTATATGGGAGTATCCTTGGAAAGCATTCGGGTACCACCTAGGTGACACACGACTACTTCCCCAGGCAAAACCTATTGTCTTCTATTTTGGACACAATAAACTACCTCATTGTATTTGAACTTGCACTATTTCGTGGTTTTGCTTTACGTACGAGGTCATAGAGGTACAAATATAACAACAGAGCTTGCTCTGAACATTGAGTTGTTAAAGAGAATGCTTCCATTTCTGATCACAAACTGAAACAAAATGCATGTATTGAAAATCTATACTGAAAAAACATAACATCGAAGTTATATCAGAATTTTCTGCTTCATAAATTGAAATAGTTTAATTTAGCCCATTTAGCTCAACACTTTTACCCAAAATACCTTATTTTGCTTAGGATTCCCCTTTGATTTATCAAATGCAATAGGTGCATTTCTATCCAGCATGATGTATGCTGAGAAAGAATGTGGGAGTGAGCCATGATATGGAGAACAACAAACCTTGACAGGATTAGAAAGTAGGGAACTGGATGATTTTAAGACAGGATTTATGGTTTATAGTTTGGTGGTAGCCTGTTAGGAGAGGTGGTGGCACAAGTTGTTAAAGGGGGAAGGTGTTCTCTATTTCCTTGAACAGCTTATTTCCCCAGAACAATGGTGTTAAAGGCTTGATAAAGGACCCGGAGGGGTCCAAAACGTTGCCCTTTTGTGATGTATATTTGGGCTCAATAAACCACTCTTGATGCAACTTCAACAAATTGCTGAGCATCCACATTTTTTTGCAATTACTCTACTGACCCCAATGCAAGGGAAGGGTCTTCTGGCTAAGCACCCTGCACTAACAACAAGTGTTTTTTTTGGGATTGGGTTGAGCTCTCCATTATCGTGCATCAGAACAAGGGGGTAGTGAATTAGGGGGTTGTATTGGTATATTCACAGTTCAGTGGGCCGGTTATGGTCAGGCCTGAAGCCAAAATGACGAGGGGGAGGGGAGGCAGCAGCAGCAAGCGGCCTGAGGCAGCCGAGGGTCCCAGTTCGCATTTGTTCAGAGGCTATTGAAGGTTACAATAAATTGGATATATTACATTGGCTGTACGCTTTACTCATGTTAATATTCATGCATTAGTTGCTATTTATGTACATTTCTTAATAAATAAGCTGCAGACTTTTTCACCCAAAGTATTTCATGTAATCCAGTATCTTATTTTAAAAAAAGAATGGGGGGATTTTATTTAAAATATTAAAAAAATACAATTATAACAAAATTAAAACACAGGGATTTACAATTCCAATCACACAATAAGCTGTAAATCCTTTCAATATAGATCAGCTGCTGAACTTTTGCCAGATATTTATTCAGGTTGTCTTCAAAATCTGATTTAGCAAGATCTCCCTTCCCAAATGTAATCCCCAGAATTCTAACCTCTACTTCTTAGGGTCACTGGGACCTCTAATTAACCTGGGGCCACTGGGAATTTCTCATGCCTGAAGCTTGGTTCCCCCTCAACAGTCCTAAGAAGGCATCCTGACCCCCTCTTGCACAGTTTGCCATCCCTCTGCCTCCTCTCAGCCACCACCTGTATCTGAAACAGTATTTTCTCGGGGGGAACCACTCTCACCTTCCCATTTTCCTGAATGTCTGGCACACTTCCGGTCATCTCTTCCCTCATTTGCTCTGCCAAATTAGGGCAAGATTTCTTAAAATTGTGCCAGGCTTTGGGGCAATTCCTTTAGACATGAGCCATTTTTAAACACAAATTACACCTAGGGGAACATTTACTAAGGGTCGAAGTGAATTTTCAATTCAAAAACTTCGAATTTCAAAGTAATTTTTGGGTACTTCAACCATCGAATAGGCCAAATTCGACTTCGACTTTGATTCGAATTGAAAATACTTTGAATGTTTGACCATTCGAAAATCAAAGTACTGTCTCTTTAAAAAACTTCGACATTTCGCCACCTTAAACCTGCCGAATTGCTATGTTAGCCTATGGGGACCTCCTAGAACCTATAGCCAACATTTGGCTAAGTTTTTAGAAGTGCGATTTATCGATTGATTCGTTGAAATAATTTGATTCAAACTATTCTACAATCGATCTAGCGATTTTAATTCGATCGAAAACTGCTAAATTTAATTAAAAAAAACTTTGACTATTTAATTTTTTTAATTCGAATTTGAAGTTTTAGCACTTCGAAATTCGACCCTTAGTAAATGTGCCCCTAATCTGCTTGACACAATCCTTAAAACACAGCTTGGGCTGCCCAATATAGTAGCAAACCCCCCTTTCTTTACCAAAAGAATGAGGTGAACAGGTGTCTCTGTAAGTAGACTTTTGAGTTTCATTTACCTTATAACCTTCCACCCAAAAATCCTCTTTATCAAATAATTAGGCTTTGGAGACAGTTATTACTTTAACATTTTGTCATTCTTCAATTCCCTTTTCAAGTAGTAGCACCTCCAACCCCAGGGGCAGCTTGAAACTTAACTGCCCCCTGCCCCAACATTCCCACAGGAGCTCTGAGCATTAGACACAACCTGCTGTACATTTGCACTCCCACCTGCAAGATGCACCTTACTCACACTTTGGGCTTTTGAACTCACAACATTTTTCAAGAAAAAGAAGGAGAAAAAAAGGAGAAGAAAAGAAAGAGAAAGAGAGAGAAAGGGAAGAAAAAAAGATAAGGCAAGGGTAAATATTATATTGTGACAAGGTAAGATTCAAGTACAGTCAAATATTTTGCAGATCCAGCCAGGTCCTCCATGTGGCCTCACATTTCTCCTCTTGCTAGATAGATGAGTTTCTGACTTGGAAGTGAATCGTTCACAAATGTTTGACAAAACTGTTGGGGAGTGGGGTCAAGGGATTTTCAGCACATTAGAATAGCCTTTTTAGCACATTCTGGAATAGGACTGGAGTTGTAAGCCCCCTGTTACACCTAACAAACAGAGTCCTGGGGAGCAGATACTTGGGAGAGCAAGCTTCATTCATGTACAGGAGAACATTGCTTCAAAATCTTTGTATTACCAGACATATCCAAAACACATGAATTAGAGAACCTATTTTGTCTCTGCATTTAGGACATTGATGAAGCACATTGTCGTATATTTTGGCTAAATGGTAGGGAGATAAATATCCCCTGTTTAAGAACTTTATTTGTATTTATCTATCCATCATAAAGATGGATAGCATTGGGAACAACTTGAGAATGATATTCCAAATCTCCTCATTTAGCTCAGGGATATCTCTTTGCCATTTTATTATAGTTTTCTCTAAGGGCGCAGGGCCCAATGTAGACAGTACAATGCATAGCCAGGATCTGGAGCTTACCTTTAAGTAGGCACTGAGCACAATTAAAAAAATGTAATAATTATAAATATCAAAATATTACTTGAAATGTATATTTTAATTTTCTAATTTTTATTTCACTTCCATTTTATTACATTTTCCGTAAATATTGGCCTTAACCATTCAGAAAGATTGACTAGATATTATTAAATCAACCTTTTGTTCAAGGCAAAATAAATCTCAGTTTGCTGTGTGATACAAAAATTTCATCCTTGCCAATGTTATCCTGTTAGTGACATAAATATTCAGTTAACACCTGGTACTATAGCTCAAGTCATTTGAATGTTATTTTACTTTCTCTACACATCTCGTGGTGCATTACTGTGAAATCAATACATTTCTTGTAACAGGACCTCGTTTATTTAAAGAACTAGTGATATTATTTTGGTGCCACAAGTATTATGTATGAACTTATAGATTTTATATTTGATAATGCAAGTCAGAAATTTCATAAAATTTAACAGGGAAACATGATGGCAATAAAACCACAAACCCACAGATGTGAAGATATAAATGTTTAAATATATATTTGTGTTTAACAAAATGTTCAAGGCCTATAGATGGAAAGTAAGACACTCGTAATTCCAAATGGAAATCCCACAGTATACTGTAGCTACTTAAGTGCACTGTGTTTCTGCAAACAGCTTATGGGAAAATTCAACATCTAGCACTTGCCCACAAGTCTGAATCCTATAGTGATTTCATGCTGCCACAAGGCAACTAGATTAAAACCAATATTATCTACTAAGAGGAAGAGTATGGATAGGAAAAAAACATCAACCATCAGACAGGAAAAACACATCATACTTGAAAGGTCCCTAGACTTGGTCCAAAATTAAAGTCATGCAAGGACAAAGGGATACTGTCATGGGAAAATTTTTTTTTTCAAAATTAATCAGTTAATAGTGCTGCTCCAGCAGAATTCTGCACTGAAATCCTTTTCTCGAAAGAGTGAACAGATTTTTTTATATTTAATTTTGAAATTTTACATGGGGCTAGACATAGTCAATTTTCCAATCATATGACTTGTGCTCTAATAAACTTCAATCACTCTTTACTGCTGTACTGCAAGTTGGAGTGATATCACCCCCTCCCTTCCCCCCCCCAGCAGCCAAACAAAAGAACAATGGGAAGGTAACCAGATAACAGCTCTCTAACACAAGATAACAGCTCTCTAACACAAGATAACAGCTGTCTGGTAGATCTAAGAACAACACTCAATAGTAAAAACCCATGTCCCACTGAGACACATTCAGTTACATTGAGAAGGATAAACAGCAGCCTGCCAGAAAGCATTTTTTTCCTAAAGTGCAGGCACAAGTCACATGACCAGGGGCAGCTGGGAAATTGACAAAATGTCTAGCCCCATGTCAGATTTCAAAATTGAATATAAAAAAATCTGTTTGCTCTTTTGAGAAATGGATTTCAGTCTGCTGGAGTAGCACTATTAACTGTTGCCTTTTGAAAAAAAACATGTCTTCTGATGACAGGATCCCTTTAAGCTCAGACTGATGCCATTGGATGGGAGATGCAGGGAAGGCTGTGCTCTACTGGATGACCTAGTGCTGAAGATGTGAAAAGAACTGAGCTATACCTGCAAAGATTGTATTTCAACATCCATAGCACTTCCTTCTAAATAGTGCCAGGAAACGTTAGGTAATTTATGCAACATGTGTATGTAGTATAACCTAGACTGTATATGATCGTGAAAGCAGTTGTACTGCAGGACTGGCCTGAATGATCAAATAAAAGACCTGCGTTACCACCTACTCAACCTGAATTAGATTAGAGGTAACAGAACTTTATGGTTAATAAAACCCTGGCTGAGGGGCACTGTGTTCAATTATGGACATAAAATGAGATGCTTGAACTGTCACCAAACAGGGCCTATAAATGTCTAACTAAAACTAGTAAAAGAGACATTTCAAAGTTTTCAACTCTAAAACAGCATTATGGACACTTCAAAAAACTGAAACAGTGTTATTTTGAAACATTTTGGAAGACCTTTCTAAGAGACTTACATTGAATTGGACATTTTTAAAACTACTCTCAAGAAATCTGTGTGGAAAGGTTATCCGTGCATTGGAACTTGGGGATGGACACTTCTGTCTCATCAAAAGAAATTAGATTTCTCATATTTGCTTTTTCAGTAAAATGTATAAAAATGATACAGTATTGTATTTATTTTAAAATGTGTTGTGTTTGTATTGCATTTTGTAGCAGCCAATGACTCCCACAAACATATTAAGACATGCTTAAAGAGGGCCTGTCACCCTAAGAAATAATTTCAAATTATTTTCCATCATGTTAGTTGAGCAAAATAAACTCTACTTACACTACATTTATTATTTACATTTTGTTTCCTTCAGTCTTGAAAATACACAATCACAGCATGCAGGCAGGAGCCATTTTGTAAACACTATTATTAAGTTGTGTAATACGCCCAAAATTGTGTGTATGCTTTAGAATGAGGAGGGGAATGTGGAGAGTGCAGTGATATCTCGCAAGTGTTGAATGGAAAATTAAAGTAATTGACGGCCCCACCTCTATGCCTCAGGCATAGAGATGGGGCAGGTATTATATGATTGACAGCTCAGATATTGAAATACCTTTATAACAGGCATGGATGTTTTAATGAAAACAAGGATTTGGGTTCCATGTTTAATTTACAAATTATTTTTATTATACCACTTTTAATGTGTAGGTGACTAGTGATGGTCAAATTTGCGCCGTTTGGCTTTGGCGGAAAATTCGAGAAATTCACGCAGAAATTTTTTTTAATGCCGGCAAATTTTTTCACTGGCGCCGAATCGCGCAAATTTGCGCCTGGCGAATAAATTCGCCCATCACTATAGGTGACAGGTCCGCTAACTAAATTGAAGAATCATACCATCGCCAATATAGGGGATCATGTCTAGGGCATTAGATGATTTCTTCTGTCTTTATTATGGCTCATTGGACATGTGTTTGAAAAAGTGGCCACTTAAAGCATTTGCACCAACATGACTAATGATGACCATATTACTTTTAGTTAACCGCCCTATTCAAATTAACCTAAGAGTTTCACTAGGCAGAAATGAACGCTAGCGAAAATTCACTGTGAAATACTTGTCTAGCTGAAGTAATGCTAGGGAAAATTCGCCAGAGTTTAGCTCCTGAGACACAACTTTGCATTTTAGTGAATTCGCTTGGTAGCGGATTTGCTCCTGGCGAAGTGGTACGGAGTGTGGTAAAGCAGTCGCTGGTGAAAATAAACCCTTTAGTGAATTTGCCCCTAAGTGTGCTTGTTCCATTAAAGGAAAGCTTAACTAAAGAAGTAGGCTAGAAATGTTGTACATTCTTTTTTGAGTTTGTGTACCAGTCCAATGCAATCACAGCACTTTAGCAGTAAAGATCTGTGTCTCCAAAGATGCCCCAGTAGCTCCCCATCTTCTTTTCTGCTGATTCACTGCACATGCTCTGTGCTGCTGTCAGTTACTGAGCTTAGGGGCCCACTCACAACATACAGTACACATAGAATAGAAATGTCACAATATAAGGCTGATTAGTAATTAGTACAGATAATTACTACATGGCAGCACAGAAACCAGTGCAAATAGAGTCAGAATCTAATAATCAGCCCTGTAGCATCAGCTTATATTACAGGTCAAACTAACTTTTTGCTTGATGATTTTCAACAACCCCTAAGCTTAGCTTCTCAACAGCTGCTCAGAGCCCACTGAGCATGTGAGTGTCGCAGACACTTTCCAAGATGGTGACCCCCTGTGACAAGTTTGAAGTCCTGGATCATTGCTGCTATTGAGAAACTGAAACTTTAGGCTGGTGCAATAAGTATATAAAATATGGCATTTTTAGCCATATTAATTTTTAGGGTTTAGTTATCCTTTAAATATATGTTTCGTTTAGCTATTTCTTTTGTGGCAGGTATAATATGAATGCAAACATTAGGGGAATGCTAATTTCAATGTTCAGAAAAGTCAAGGGGGGGGAAGTACATTTTAGAAATTGTACATTTTTATATTGCCAATTTGTTTAAATGAATACATTTAAGAATTTCAATTGGGCATTTCTAAAAATGATATTTAGAATTATATATTAAATACACTGAGCAAATAAACATTCAATCTGTTGTAAATATTTTAGATAATTAGCCTTAGGCTAATGGCATCTGCGGCATTTTATTCGGACAACACAAATCAACCATCAAGGCAGTTAAGGCTACTTCTTTATTGCACCAGAATTGCCGTTTATAAAGCATCAAAACATTAGTGTTGAAAAACAATGGATGTCAAAGAACTAAAGTAAATGTCAGCAAAGTAGTAAAATTCAGCTGTGTTTTCAGTGTTGTCTTGACCAGGCTTTTGACAGGTATTAAAACATTGATGACTTATTGTCGTAATCTGCCACTAAAGTTTTTTTTCCTCTCCTATGAAACAATGGGATTTCACCCTGTCTGAGCAATCTAACAGATTTCACTCTAGTCTAAAGCAAAAAATGTTTCATCACTCATCCGAGCAACTTCTTCAGTTGGGATGACTACCGAAACATTTTCAAGAAAATTCAGAAAGTGCAGTAGCTTTAGACTTAACTCTAGTAGATACTGTATATCAGGACTGGGTTGAATGAGAATCTCCATAGACAATAGTGCCTCTATTTTCAAATTGAACAGTCTGACTTGGGTGCCATCATTTCCACTCCCTTCTCCTTGCAGTTGTCGCAAATCCACACTGCAAAAGGACCTTTCCTTCTGATGTGACTTCTGTCCAAGAACTAACTGAAAATGTCAGTTGTTTGAAATGCAGATACTGTATAAAAGATAGTCTCCATTTTAAAATCAATACATGCTGTACAAGTATGGCTCAACTCCTCATTGTCTTTTTTCTGTGGGTGCTGTTTTTTTTAAAGTTATATGAGTAAGTGCCTGCTTCGGCACAAAATGCGTTAGGCTAATGTATGTCTTAATAAAGATTTTTTCTTTTAAAATAATATTTAGGCTACTTTTTCACTAAACAGTAGGCCATTCTCGACTTTTTGTTTTTAGCTTGCTTTAGTTCTCCTTTAAAGATACAAAAATTCTAAATATTCCCATTTTTTTTAACATTTTCAACTTTGATGTTATAATGAATGTAACAATGTGCAGTAGAGCACATATCATATCATCATATCATACCTTTATGTATGAGCTTGGGAGTGACAATTTGTAGAATTGCACAGAAAACCTATGCAATAAAGACAATGAAATATGACATATGCAAACACCTGAGGTCTTGCAGTGTGTATAAAATTTCAAAAGAACAGATTTTATAAATGAAAGCTTTTATAAAAAATATCGAACATTGCATAGTCACTCATAAGAAATAGGGTAGGATTAACACCATCATAACATTTACATTGTCTTGTAGCAATCATGTAGAAAAATCACCCATAGTCAGCCTTGGCTTTTAGAAACTGTATTTATCCTTTGGCATTGACTTCGTCTGGTTAAAGTTGAATTTGAAACTGTAGGAAGAAAACATTTTGGTTTATAGTTGTGGAATAAATGACTTCTCGGAGCAAACATGCAAAAATTGCAAGATTGAGTCCAATCAAGCTCTTTGGAATGCTTGTCGTGCGTTGCGATCTCATGAATCGTACAATAAAATAAGGCTGGAAATTTGATGTGTGGGACTATTTATAAAGTTATCAAACCAAAATAAATTGTTTGTGTATTAATATTGATAGATCCATGGTGTTATGAAATGAATACACATATATAGTCTATAAGGATATGTTTTTTTTATACAGGTATGGGATCCGTTATCCGAAAACTCATTATCCATAAAGCTCCAAACTACGGAAGGTCCAGCCATCTCCCATAGACTCCATTTTATCCAAATAATTGAAAAATTATTTCCCTTTTCTCTGTAATAATTAAACAGTTCCTTGTACATGATTGAACCTTAGATATAATTGATCCGAATTGGTAGTAAAACCAGCTTATTGTGTTCATTTAATGTCTACATGATTTTCTGGTAGACTTAAGCTATGAAGATCCAAATTATGGAAAGATCCCTTATCCGGAAACACCAGGTCCTGAGCATTCTGGATAACAGGTCCCATACCTGTATAGTTAGTATCCTGCCACCAGTATAATGCTTCAATTCAGCAGCAGAAATATTAACAATTAGTGATGGGCGAATTTGCGCCGTTTCGCTTCGCCGGCAAATTTGCGAATTTCGTGTGAAATTTGCGAAACGGCGAAAAATTCGCGAAACTGCGCCGGCGTCTCGTTTTTGACGCCGGCATCCCGTTTTTCGACGCCGGCGCCCGTTTTTTCGACGCCGGCGTCCGTTTTTTCGAAAAAAATTTTTGACGCCGACGAATTTTTTCCGCAAATTTTCGCGGGTGATTCGCGAATTTATTCGCTGGCGGCGAATCGCGCAAATTTGCCGCGAATTCGCGCCTGGCGAATAAATTCGCCCATCACTATTAACAATTATATTGTTAACTCACTTTTTTTTACAGTGGATTCTCACCTATATTAGTCTTCAAAAGGAATAAAAGTCAGGTGTATGAATCTTTTTAGTGAATAAATTGAATGAGTATGATGAATTTCAATGTGGGGCACACATCCCCCAGAACAACTGATCCAGGAGCTTTGGTGTTGGGGCTAAGCTAGTGATGAGATTTTGATTAAATTACTTTTTGATGTATATTGGTGTATTGCTGTAAGGGGCAGATTTATCAAGGGTCTAATTTCGAAGTGGAAAATACTTTGAAATTCGACCATCGAATAGAATCCTCCGACATTCGAATTCAAAGTTGAGGATTTTATTCATCGTACGATCGTACTCCGATTGTACTCAGATTGTACTCCGATCGTACTTTGAATCGTATGATTGGAAAGATTTTATCGTACGTTTTTCCTTAGAATAAAAAAAACTTTGAAAATTGCTCTCGAAGGTCCCCATAAGCTAACATAGCACTTCGGCAGGTTTAAGCTGGCGAAGTATTGAAGTCAAAATTTTTTTTAAAGTGACAGTACTTCGATTATCGAATGGTCGAATAGTGGAACAATTTTTACTTCGAATCGAAGTCTAAGTAAATTCGAAGTCGTAGTATCCTATTCGATGGTCAAAGCCATCAATATTGGACTTTCATGGATACACAGTAGAAAATATTAAACCAGAAGGGGCATATATATAAAGATATGTAAAAATATGCATGCAACATCAATTCCTTTACCCCGGAATTGGTATGAAAAGAGGTAAATATGGCACTTTTTACACAGCACTAAGCACTAAGGTGGTTATTACTAAAACTTTTTTTCGCTCTTTTAAAAAAAAAAAAAAAATCAGACCAAATTCCTATACCTGAATCCCCTTTATTTATTCATGAATTTTCTTGAAAAATGTTGCGGTACAATAGAGCATCATTTTGAATCACACAATTGTTTCGAAATGACCGTTTGAAAAATCAACTTTTTTGAGTTGTCGTCCAAAAAAACCGAAAATATTTTTGATTATTGAATAGTGATGGACGAATAAATTCACAAGGTGTGAATTTGCTGTGAATTCACCACCGGCAAATAAATTTGCGAAAGTGCCACGAAAATTTTGGACGCGTGTTGGAAAAGTTACCCAAGCCAAAACCGTCACGCATTAACATTATTCGGACGCCGGCTTCATATTTGACACGAACTTCAGAATTGACAAATTCGCCCATCACTATTATTGAATGAAAACCAGTGCAAACAGCCCGAAAAACATTCAAGGACCCTGACGGCATAAGCATCCTGCCATTAACTTTTACTGGTTTCAACAGGTTCTAGCTGGAGTATTTTCAGATTACAATTGTTACTAGCTTCGGTGTATAATTAATATCGAAAAACTAGAGGTTTTTTCCCTCTAAAAATGTTTGTTTTTTTCGCCTATAAAACACTACTAGAAAATTCAAGTTTTAGTAAATAACCCCCTCAGTGGTGGAACTACCGGGGGAGCAGGGGGTGCGAGCGGGCCAGGGCCCGCACCCCCTCAGGGCCCCCCGACAGTCCACGCGCCGCTTTGCGGCGCATATTCCTGGCCAGTTCCGGGTGTATGGAGGGGGGCGGGGGGCCCGGCTGCGCGTCCTGCGCCAGGGCACGCCCCCCTCTAGTTACGTTTCTGAACCCCCTAAATGTAAAAGTGATGAAATAAAAAAAAATATGCACCTTTGTAAAAGCACAGATCAGCAGGGATTTTGATATTTCACAGTTAAGGACTCCAACAGAGCTTTATCAATATGCCGTGCCTTTCTTCTTTTGCTCAGATTACTTGGACTGTATGAGCTTTCATTAAAGGGCATGTAAAGTCTAAAATAGAATAAGGCTAGAAATGCTGTATTTTGTATACTAAATATAAACCTGAACTTACTGCACCACAAGCCTAATCAAACAAATAATTTATTCTTTCAAAGTTGGCTACAGGGGGTCACCATCTTGTAACTTTGTTTGCAAGACTAAGACAAAGTGCACATGCTCAGTGGGGTCTGGACTGCTTAGGGATCATCATAAACAAAGCTGCTTGAGTTCTGCTTGGCTGGTAAGTAAGGCAGGGGCTCCCCCTGCTGTACATAAGTATGATTGTTTCCCTGCTCAGCAGTTAGGGACCTTCTGACAATTCCTATCCGCAGCAGTAAATGAAGGGAGAATTTCACTGCATGCAGTCAGGTTTCTTATAAAAACTGTACACATTTTTTTAATTGAAGTATATTGGAGATAGGTTTCTTTTTAATTAAAGATTTTTTGGCTTTACGTGCCCTTTAAACATACAGAACTAATTCAGATAAAACATTTGTTAAGTGTATCAAAATATGTGGGTAAATAGCTTTAATATATTAGATAAAATCTAATCTTGAAGTGGAATATGGTTTGTGGAACAGAATGTAATAACTGGGAGATTACAGCTGCTTGGACACTGGAGCTTCAAAGGCCAAAAGGTTCAGCTCCAGCTTCAGGATAATTATACATTATTGCCTCTAACTCTGTATTAGCATTTACGTCAATTCTAGCATTTTTTGTATTTAATGGTTGATAAAAGTGCATTTAATTACATTGCTATAAGTTAGCTGGTTCCAGCTATTAGAAGGAACTGTACATGGATTATTCAGTAGAACTGTACGTTTTTATTCTATATTGAATTCTATACTGAATTTTTGTGAATTTGTTGCACTTTATGAAAAGATGGCAGTTTGCACAGGGATGTTGTAGCCTCATACACAAATTCCAGATAGTACTGTAGCACAGAGAGCACACGTTGCCACCATCTTTTGGACATGCAATACAATTTAGTTAGATATCTAATTTGGGGTGCGGCAGGAAAATGAACTGACGGGTTACTTAATAGGGTTGTTTCACTTTATTCTGTTCTGGACCAACTTGTGGTGATTTGAATGGTTCGCCATTAAGTTAACTTTTCAATTCGTTTTCATGATTTATTTTTTATAGTTGCAGAATAGTTTTTTTTAAAATGGAGAGCTGCTGTATAAAAAGGTAAATAATTTAAAACCACAAATAATAAAAATGAATCCAACTGCAAATTGTCTTAGAATGCTGTTTACTGCTTTTACTGGTAACTTCTATCTAGTACATGCGTCTCAGATTTCTATAGAGTATACAGTATTTAATATTGTGGACTGAAGCCATTGGGAATAATGCTAAATGAATTTCTTTATGAGTAACGAGTAGCAACATATAAAAATAAAGATAAGAGCATTGTCATAATTAAAATACTTGTGATACATTTCTTCTAAACAATAGTTAAATGATTGTATATCCATAGCTACTAACCATTTAAGATTATGTTCTTATTGCAGGAGTTTATCTTTTCACTGATTCCCCTGAACCAGAAAAAAATGTAAAATGGGTTTTCTATTCTATCAGGGCTATTTACTAAAATCCAAATTTATCTCATTATTTAAATAAAAAAACACAACCAAACTCTAATACCTGATTTTACCTTATTTATTATTAATAAAGCTCAATTTAATCAGTTTGGTTAAAAACTCAATAAAACCAAGCAAAATCCCTAATGGGACGAGTTTTTTCCAGAATCTCTCTCAATTTTTTCTGTCTTTTTCCTGCAGTTTAGTAAATAACCCACCATGTCAGAAAGTCCAAAGCAGATAAAATAGTAGCTGGAGATGCCCTAAAGTACTACCCCTTATTAGCGAGCCTTGGCGTTATCCTTGCTTTTGATTTCTCCTTTACTCCTCATATATAATCAAAAACTTTCACCTTTGCCTTAATCAATTGCCCTTAATTACCACATAGGTGTGTGTATATCCTTGATAGTAACATTGCATATTTGGTATATTCACTACTTTTACACTTGGGGGGTTATTTATCAAATTCCGAATTTATCTCAATATTTTCTGCTACAAACTCCGATCAAATCCGCTCTGGTTTTTTGCACTTATTTATTATTAAATTTTCCCGAAAATTTGCTTTGCAGGAAAAAATCAGATTTTCAAGATTTTTTCAGATTTTTCATCCGATTTTCATAATTTTCAGATTTTTTTCCCCGAAAACTCCAAAAACTTTGGGGTATTGCACGAAACCCAGCGCACATCAAAAAATCATTGGGACTTCTCCCATTGACTTATATGCAACCTCGACAGGTCTGAAATGCTGGATTTTCTGATTCTGACTTTTCCATCTTCGAGTTTTTTGCACTTATTTTTTATTACATTTTCCCAAAAATTTGCTTTGCAGAAAAAAAATCAGATTTTCACAGTTTTTTCGGATTTTTCATCCGACTGACTTTTCCATCCTTGGGTTTAATAAATTCCGAACAATTCCGATTTTATTAAAAAAAAAAATCAAGAATTGTTCGTGATATGTGTGCTTTCTCTTCCTGCTGATTTGCTACATTTCTCTTTTTGGACTTTCAGGACAGTCCACGAGGAAACTGCCCCTTGTATCAATGAATTTTCTTGCATCAGTTTTTATAAAATTCAAAACAGCGGGATAATACATCACATATTGCCAGGCTTCGCTGTGTAAAAAATGGCCTAAATTTTGCACACGCTGTAAAATAACATCATCAAATCTGGTGTTCGAATGGCGTAATATTACACACACCTTGGTAAATTTGCCATTTATTTTAAACAGCATTTACAGCATGTTAAATATGCCCTTAGTGTATCATCATTATGCTGAATAATTCATAGTTCTTACATAGACTACCTTAGCTTACTTAGACTGCTATCTGCCACCTACTACACCCACTCTTACAATGGTAGATAAGAAAATTACTCTGTGTTGTTTATGTTATGCCTATGAACCCAGTTGGCAAAGTGAGTGATTATCAAGTAACTGGACCATCAGGATGATCTAGCAGGGACCTTAAAATTGAGGCCCATTCAACTGAAAATTATGTTCCAAGTATGACATATGGCAAACTTAATTCCAAGGGAGTATTTGGATTCCTGTCTAGGAGTGCTAATCTGCCTACAATAAACACCTTTGGCCTTGGACTTGGCCCTTGGGTGCTGCCAGAACTGCATGAGGAAACAGACACTCTCACAGGGGCAAGAAAGGGAGCTAAATATATACTGCACAGAAAAATCTGGTAAGAAAAGAGCTGATCGTGGTCAAAAAGGCCACTTAAAAACCAAATATCAACTGTAGAATTATAAGACAAACTTGAAGTCAGGAACAAGCCGGAGTCAAAATCCAGGAATCAACATAAGAAAAAGAACCAGAGAAGAAGGAACCAAGGACAAGCAATAGCAGGAATCTGAGCACCTAGGAACAAACAAGCCTACTGGAATATTCAAGAATACCAGAGGGATTGAACCAGGGCCACAACTGTCTGCTCATATAGAGACACAATATAACAATGTGCACAATCTGTAAGTCACCAGCTCAAACCCAGGCAAGATGTTACACTGAGCTTTGGAAGAAGAAAAGCAGGACCTTGTCTTAGATATTCTCCCCATAACATCATTCACCAATAAACGCTACAACGCAACCAGTAGGGATGTCCCAAATCTACTATTTTGGGATTCGTCCGTGAAAGATTTGACTGAATATGTAACATGTAACTGAATATATAACATGTACCATGTAAATTACCTACTACATTTATCTATCCAGTGATATGCCAAATACATAACAATTTTCATTTTGCAAATTTGTATTAGTGTGAAAATGTGATTATGTACTGTATGTTTTTAAAGGAAAACGATACCCCCCAAACAATGTAGGTGCAAAGATATTGCATAAAACAGCTCATATGTAAAATCCTGCTTCGTGTACATAAATCATTTTTATAATAATATACTTCTCTAGTAGTATGTGCCATTGTGTAATCATAAATATGAAATTGCCATTTTAAAAATAAGGGCCATCCCCTGAGATCATACGATTCACTGTACTCACAAACATACCAACAAACCATACTTGTTAGGTCACATGAACCAATTAACAGACAGAGTTGTGTCTTTTGCTTCCTCACTTCTTCCTGTTACAGTTAGAGCTGTAGTATTTCTGGTCAGGTGATCTCTGAGGCAACACACAGACCATCCTGAAATGGTGGTTCAAGGTAAGAGATGTAAAAGGGCAATATTTACTTAAATATATATACCAGTTTGGTAAGATTCTTTAATATGCCACTTAATATGATATAAATTATCTGTTGCTTAAGTGTTCATTTTGGGGGTATAGTTTTCCTTTAAGAACTTTCATAGTAACATGCTTTCCATAATGACATCTATATCATTATTAAATGAATTTGACAGCTGGGGTTTTAGACAAGATAAGGCTGGTTCACAGCAATGTGTTCCTGCTCAGTATTTATACTTGCAAAAAAGGGAAACTAAGTGGGGGGGTATTGTATAGAATATATATATAGATACACTAAATAATTTATAAACAATTTAAAGTAAGTGCATATTTGTATTGTTTTCCTTTTACAGATAATATGCCTTCTTTACATTAGTCTGAGTGCTGTGGATTTAAGGAACAGAATTGTAAGACGTTTTTGTGTAAAACAGATGCACCCTTACCTGAAGCGATGGAAATGCTTTCATAATAGCCCAAAGATGATGTTATTATTCATTAAGTGTTTGTAAACTGCCTTTGGGAGTAAGAATAAAATGCCTTCATAACTATTCAAAACTCTGCAGGGCCGTTAAAGTTAAATACAAGTACCTGAAAATAATAGTGAAGTATCTGAAGAGTTTTGGCACCTCTCAATGAGTTCTCTTACTGGTTTTGCTATAGACAATGAAATGAAGAATAGGACATTTCTTGTGATTTATGTGTTCGTAATGTATCCCATCTTAAAAAAAGTTACTGATGCCAAGCAGCACAAAAATTAAACTGTAGGATATATATATTTACTTCCTGTTATATATATGTATATATATACAAAACAAAAAATAACTCCTGCCCTGAGTGCTCTAAGTTAGACCCTTATGGTCAGGATGCTTTGTGGAATTGCTTAGCCTTTTGTTTTTACTCACTTCCTCTGCTAATGGCAGTGGAATATATAAAATAATTCTGAATTCTTTAAACCCAATAGGCTGATTTTGCTTCAAATAAGGATTAATTAAATCTTAGTTTGGATCAAGTACAAGCTACTGTTTCATTATTACGGAGAAAAATGAAATTATTTGTACAAATTTGGATTATTTTGATAAAATAGAGTCTATGGGAGATGGCCTTTCCGTAATTCTAAGCTTTCTGGGTGTCCAGGTAGCAGATCCCATACCTGTACCCTTTAACTGACAACCTCTGTGGGGCTTGACTTCATACTAGGGAGAAATTAAAGGTAAAACACACAATGGGAGTCATTTATAAAGTTTGCACATCGCATATTTATTCGCAAATGGCTTTTTTTTTCCTGAACGCTAAAATATTGCTCTGCTGTGCCGTCTTTCCAGTTTTTGAGAATTTGCATTGTGAATGAATTTTCGCAATTGGTTCGCAAATGAGACAGGCGTTTTCATGAGTGCACCCACTGTGCGAGGCTGCTGTGCTCGAAAACAGTGTTGATAGTAACTTAGATTTGCAATTTGCCAACTGTTTTGCAAATCTTTTCTCCTCCAACAAAGCTGTGGCGTAATTCAAACGCAGAGTGCAATTTGTGATTTTTGCCATATTTAAAAAGGTCTTATAGACATCCGCAATGTGAAAAACAAATTCGCAAATCTGTTTGCACACTCTTATTCAGCTTTATAAATATAACCAGGTGATGGGCAAATAAATTCACTTTGCGAACCAATCTGCCCTGCGCAAAGTTTATAAATGAGCCCCATTATCATGGATTCCTTTTAGTACCTACACATTGCCCAAATTGCACCCTGCCTGTATGCAGCAATACAAAGCTCAGGTAGCACCACATACGGAAAGGTGCAACTCTTTGCACTGCATGCTGTTTTGAAATTTCAGGGAGGTGGGGAAGCTCCAAAACAAAAAGTTGTGCATGTTTTCGTACACTGCATATCACCTATCCAATTATATATATACCCTCTATTATCTTCTAAAATATGTTAACATTCTATATTCAGAAAATGTATTTCATTTCCCTAGCTTTTGAAGTGTAAATCTTAATGAATGTATCCATGTTTGTGTAAAGGGGTAGGGAACATTGGAGCAACATAACAATAAAAAAGGAGTCCATTTTCACCTAAGCTAGAACACTCAATGGATTCTTCATGGAGTTACTCATCAATTTCAAGTTTCCACATTTTGTTTTTAGCATATCAATGCTTCCAATTTTAGACAAATGCCAATGCCATATCAATAGAGAGTGGCTGGAAATAAAAGTTTGCAATGGTTAATAGTTGTGTAAAGCCATAACATAACAAACTAAGCAAACTCTGTTTTGCAATTTGTGCCAAATTAAAAATCCGGCACACTGCTGCAAGGCACTAGGAATCACTTTTACTTGCCTCCTGCCATAGGCCTTCTAACACTAGTTTACCCTTTCAAAATTATTTTTCCATTTACAGATAAAGGGCTAGAAAAAAATTCAGTTAGATAATTTCCAATTTCAGTCCTAGATTTCCCTCTAGATTTTTAGCAGAATTCTCAAATGGTAATCCATAAGATATGTTTTTCTCATCCAATTGAATCTGGCCCAAAATAGCATAAATAAAATGTATGTATACCTTTTTAATGGTTGTATTTTCAAGGCAAATCTACATCTATTTTAATTTTCAGAGCCAGAGTAATGCAATGAGCAGAACTCTGCATTAGTCATTTTTTTGCGGTACTAAGAAGGATGTTCTCTAAATAGCTGTGGCTGTACAAGCCTATAATGTGACTCCGTGCTGAGTATAGAAGTTGCTTATTATAGGTCTTTTAATAGTAGATGCAAGCAGTGTCTGAATTTTTTGGCATGTTGGTTTTAGTATTTGAATTTATAAATTAGTATTCGCAAATTCTGTGGTTGACATAATGTTAGTTTATGGGGCTAAAATGGCAAATTCACTCTTTCGGTTATGCTTGCTTTGGAGTTTGGATTTGCAGACATAAGGTTCTTGTTTGGGGCATTCTGGGGAATTTGCATTGCTTTTAAATTGCATGTTATTGATTTCTTTTGCCTCAGGGCTGAAAACTAGTGAAACAAAAGGGTGTAGAAGATCTTAGGAATGAGCTGCTTCCCTTTCATCTTTTGAGCCATATTATAGATTTATAATAAAACAACATTGTTTTTTGGACCATTTGTAAAAATTATTCTTTGAAAATGCTGAATAGTCTGAGCATAAGCCAAGCGTGAGTGATCGGTGTCTGGAAAAGATTTGAGTAATAACAGAAATACTGGGGGAAACTGCGCACTATATCATAGAGAAAAAACATCTTAAAAGAGGGATTTTGCATAATTATGAAAACATTTCTACCAGTTTATTTTTTTAAATCTTCACTCAAATTTAAGTTTGAAGGTGATATTGCAGCCCAATGGCTATAGCCACAATGTTATCACATACAGTGCCAGTGAATCTAGGGTATGCCAGGTGCCTTGTTTTTAGGAAAAGAGGGCCTTTGCTGTAGGAACCCAGAAACACAAGGCCCCTATGTTTGAATTAATGGTAAACAGGTGATTTCTAATCTCTGACCCACATATAAATTACAGGGGTATTGGGATTTTAGAACAAACAAAGTAGAGCAATGTAGTTTGAATATTTTTGATCAAATAACATTTTCTATTTCATTTGGGAGTTTCTTTCATTTTGGTTGCAATTCGGGGGCGTCTGTAAGACATATTCCAAGGTGGAGCAAAGTTATGAACCAAAAGCAACCTGTTTTCTTAAACAAAACCTGTACACAATTATGAAGTGTTAAGGCAATATCCAGGTCTCATGGACGATTTATAGGAAATAAGTTTATTGGCAAAACCCTTCCAAAAGTCTGTAACTAAGGGACACTGTGTAAAGACAGCGGGGGCGTTGCAGAGGCCGAAAGGCATGACCAGGTACTCATAATGGCCATCTCGTGTGTTGAAGGCTGTTTTCCACTCATCTCCTTGCCTTATACGGAGAAGATCTTACCGTATAAGGCAAGGAGATGAGTGGAAGACAGCCTTTAACACACGAGATGGCCATTATGAGTACCTGGTCATGCCTTTCGGCCTCTGCAACGCCCCCGCTGTCTTTCAAGACTTCATGAACGATATTTTCCGAGACCTCCTCTACTCCTCTGGTTTTGAGATGGATCCAGCAAAAGTCTCTGCGGTCCACAAATGGGTCCCTCCTTCTAATCTGAAAGCAGTCCAACGGTTCCTGGGCTTCGCCAACTTCTATAGGAAGTTCATTAGAGATTTTTCTGGCATCGTCCTTCCCATCACCGCCCTTACTAGGAAGGGTACAAGGTTTGTCTGGACCCCTGAAGCACAGAGAGCTTTTGATGACCTGAAACAAGCCTTTTCTTCTGCTCCTGTTTTGATTCATCCAGATGTTTCTCGTCCTTTTGTTTTGGAGGTGGATGCTTCTGATTCTGGAGTTGGGGCCATCCTCTCACAACGGTCTGACTTTCATGGCCCGTTACATCCCTGTGCCTTCTTTTCACGGAAATTTTCCTCTGCTGAGAGAAACTATGACGTGGGCAACAGAGAACTTTTGGCAGTTAAATTGGCCCTAGAGGAATGGCGTCATTTACTGGAGAGTTCGGCTGAACCTATCACCATTCTTACGGATCATAAAAATCTTGAATACATGGGCTCTCTTTTAAGATTTAATTTCATAATTTCTTTTCCCCTGGTTCTAAAAACTCCAAGGCTGATGCCCTGTCCAGATCATTTTCGTCGGATGAAGCCCCTGTTCTCTCTCCTACTCCAGTTATCCCTCCTGAATTCATTGTGGCTCCTGTTTCTGTCTCTCCTCCAGAATGTCCTCCTGGGAAGACCTTTGTGCCTGCCTACTCTGTCCCTCAAGTCCTGTCCTGGGCTCATTCCTCCAAGTTGGCTGGGCATCCTGGTGTCAACAAGACCATCGATTTGTTATCCAGGTACTTTTGGTGGCCCTCCTTGAAACAAGATGTCTCTTTGTTTGTGTCTTCCTGTGTCACCTGTGCTCAACAGAAGACTCCTCGTTCCCTTCCTTGTGGCCTTCTTCAACCTTTACCCACTCCCTCCCAACCCTGGGTGGACATGCAATGGACTTTGTGGTGGATTTACCCAAATCTTCGGGGATGACTACCATTTGGGTCGTCGTGGATAGATTCTCCAAGATGGCACACTTTGTTCCCCTCAAGAAGTTGCCCACAGCCTCCACTCTCGCTCAGCTTTTCGTCAAAGAGGTTTTTCGTCTGCATGGCATTCCTTCCTTCATTGTCTCTGATCGTGGCGTTCAGTTTGTTTCAAGATTCTGGAGGGCTTTTTGTAAACTTCTGAACATTCATCTGAACTTTTCCACGGCTTACCATCCTCAGAGTAATGGGCAGACTGAAAGGACAAACCAATCTTTGGAGCACTTTCTCCGATGTTTCATCTCACAAAATCAGGATAACTGGTCTGATCTTCTTCCTTGGGCTGAGTTTGCACATAATAATCTCAAACATAGCTCTTTGAACTGCTCTCCCTTTTTCTGTGTCTATGGTCTCTCTCCCTCAGCTCTTCCTCCAACTGCTGTCAAAGTGGACGTTCCTGCAGCTGACTCCTTGTTTCGGAACTTTCAGAAGATCTGGACAGATGCTCATTCCGCCCTTGCCAAGGCTTCTTCACACCAGAAGGTGGCTGCTGATAAATATTGTCGCCCTGCTCCCGGGTTCAAGGTAGGGGACTCTGTCTGGCTCTCTTCTAGGAATATCAAGCTCAAGCAGTCCTGTCCTAAGCTGGGTCTCCGCTTCATCGGTCCTTTTAAAGTAAAGGAAATCATTAATGCGGTGTCTGTGAGGTTGGACCTTCCTCCCAACATGAACATTTCCAGCTCTTTCCACGTTTCATTGCTCAAACCTGTTGTCCAGAATGCATTTTCTTCTCTGGAATCACCTCCTCCTCCTGTTTTCCTGAATGGCCATCAGGAATTTGAGGTACAAGATATTATTGACTCTCGTAGGTCCAGAAGAGGAGTCCAGTACCTGGTCCACTGGAGAGGCTTTGGTCCTGAGGAGAGATCGTGGGTGAGTGCTGCCAATACCCATGCCCCCAGATTATTGAGGACCTTCCATAGGAGGTTTCCCGACAAGCCCTGGGAGCCCCCGGAGGGGTCTCCTGAAGGGGGGGTACTGTAACACCAGCAGCGCGCCAGCGCATAAACGCTGGAGCGCGTCAACTTAGGCGCCCGCGCATAAACACCAGTGCACGCCAAAATGGATGCTCCCGCCAAAACACTGAGGAGCTATGACCTCTAAATTGGGCGCCTGGCTTCCTATTTGTCCCTGATCTGTCTGTCTTCCTCAGCCTGCTCCTGATTGGTTCCTGTCCCCTTAAATACCTTCCTCTTCCTCCTCACATTGCCCAAGCTGGCTTCTGTTTCCACAGTTCCTGCTCAAGCCCCGTTTGCCTGCTTTCCTGTTTATTCGACCCTTGGCCTGTTAATTCAACCTTGTACCTTCGCTGCCCGGACCGACCACTGCTTGAACTTGACAACGATTTTGCCTTATCCCTTGGTACTTCACTTCTCTGCTTCCTGATCCCTGGATACTTCGCTTTTGGCTAACACGCTTGGCTCCTTTGCTGACTCCGCCGCAGAAAGTCCGGGGCCCCAAAACGGCGTCGGTGAAGACCGGAGCCGTAGAGGAATTCCAGTTGCCATCTGTCTGCCTAGGACCAGATGTCCTATTTTTTATTAAAAATGTGTTGCACTATACATAACAGCATAATAACTGCTATCGTTTGTGAAAGAAAGGCTCAACCCTTCTGTCCCAGTCATGTTATTTTTTGAGGCCGAGGTTCAAGACCTGTTTTAGGAGGACCTTAGAATATCTTCTGAATTTTCTCTATTACTCCTGCCAGCAGCACTTTTTAGCTCTGCATAATGTATAGATGACAGACAAGCCAAATAACCGGTAATTGGTGTTTCAGGCAGCAGGAAAGTAAACTCTACAGGTTTCAATCATTTTTGGTGCAGAAAAAACAAAAATTGTTCCCACTGATAGCATAAAACAGAAGATCCAAAGTCTGAAGAGAAGGTATGTCCTTTATGGAAAAACTATGTCTAAATACAAAAATATATCTCAGTAAGTCTCTGCAATCACATATATTTATTAGCTGCAGTTGATCTATGGGAGAATGCTCCTTTGGTGGACACGATATGAATATACAGAGACTGCTGGGGCAGTGACAACAAGCCTACTTGTGGGCCACTTTGCAATTGCAACTGTGATTCAGTATTGACATTGGCATTGTTTGGGGGTAACCACAATTCAGTGCCAGTCATAAAAAGTTTTCCAAAGCTAAACTTGTACAACGCATATATTTCACTGCAAGGTCACCTAGACTGACCTGCAATACTGTATTTTATACACTTCTTTACATTAATTACATGCTTTTAAGAGACTGCAGAAAGAATCGTTTTATGTTTTTCATCTGAACTTAAATGATCTCAGAAGCATCTGGATGCCTTTCACAGATATATTCTGTTAATATTATCCATTAGATACTGCAGCTTTCTTTCTCTCACAACTCAGATCTAGAATGTAACCCCAGAATTACCAGTAGAGATGTCGCGAACTGTTCGCCGGCGAACTTGTTCGCGCGAACATCGGGTGTTCGCGCTCGCCGGAAGTTCGCGAACGTCGCGCGACGTTCGCCATTTTGGGTTCGCCATTGTTGGCGCTTTTTTTTGCCCTCTCACCCCAGACCAGCAGGTACATGGCAGCCAATCAGGAAGCTCTCCCTTGGACCACTCCCCTTCCCTATAAAAACCGAAGCCCTGCAGCTTTTTTTCACTCTGCCTGTGTGTGCTGAAGAGATAGTGTAGGGAGAGAGCTGCTGCCTGTTAGTGATTTCAGGGACAGTTGAAAGTTTGCTGGCTAGTAATCGTTTTGATACTGCTCTGTTATTGGAGGGACAGAAGTCTGCAGGGGTTTGAGGGACATTTAAGCTTAGGTAGCTTTGCTGGCTAGTAATCTACCTTCTACTGCAGTGCTCTGTATGTAGCTGCAGTGGGCAGCTGTCCTGCTTCTGATCTCATCTGCTGACTGCTGCAATAACAGTAGTCCTTGTAAGGACTGCTTTTATTTATTTTTTTGTTCCAATACAGAGCTGTATCAAGCAGATTACTAGCCAGCAAACTTACTATCATCTGTCCTTGAAATCACTAACAGCTCTCCCCCTACACTATCTCTTCCAAGCACACACAGGCAGATTTTTCAGATACATTTTTGCCCTTGATCCCCCTCTGGCATGCCACTGTCCAGGTCGTTGCACCCTTTAAACAACTTTAAAATCATTTTTCTGGCCAGAAATGTCTTTTGTAGATGTTAAAGTTCGCCTTCCCATTGAAGTCTATGGGGTTCGCGAACCGTTCGCGAACCGCTCGCAATTTTGCGCAAGTTCGCGAATATGTTCGCGAACTTTTTTTCCGACGTTCGCTACATCCCTAATTACCAGCAATGGCATAAGACACGTTTACATATATATACGGTATATATACATATATACTTCATGTATTTTTGTTCTCATGAAAGATCATAAACACTGAACACCAGAAGTGGTTGTGTATTACAGAGAACTAACATTTTTTCTATTTGACTGGCAGGGCAACAACCAGAGCAGACACTAATCTCATTTATCTTCTATGAAAATGCCAAACACTGATAAATAAATACTTTAGTTATGCATATTAATATAAATACAAAGTTGTGGCCACATTTTGAGTTTTTATATCAACCCAAGGCAACCACAGCCCTTAAGCAGCAAAGATCTGTTCCTCTGAAGATGCCCCAGTAGCTCTCCATCTTTTTGTGTTGATTCGCTGCACATGCTCTGTAATGCTATCAGTTACTGATCTTAAGGACCAACACACAATTTCCTGAATATATAATATAAATATCACAATATAAGGCTGATTAGTAAATTGTTCCGATTATTGGTTCATGGCAGCTCAGAAACCAAGGCAACAAGCATTAGAATTTAATACTCAGCCCTTCAGCTTATATAAAAGACAAACTTAATTTTCTGCTTGATGATTTGTGACAACCCCTTCTCAACAGCTGCTCAGAGCCCACTGAGCATGTATGTGTCACTGACACTCCTAACAAAATCCAAGATGGTAGGCCTGGATCACTACTACTGTTGAGATGCTGAACGTTTAGACTGGTTCAATAAGTTCAAAGTGTATATATAATATGTAATTTCTAGCCAAATTCATTTTTAGGATTTCACTCTTCTTTAAGGGCTATGCTAGTTGCATTTAATTGAAATACAACTAGTAAAGCCAAAAGAAACCTGCATGTATTGGTGTCTCCAATGTTTAAAGTGATATGGTAATATTAGCAGTGTGACAAAGCATTGTTTTGTAGCATATCACTGACAGACTGGTCTCAAAAACCTGAAGGCCCTAATGAAAAACAACAAGTAATACAATTATGGGGTCCGTTATCCAGAAACCCATTATCCATAAAGCTCCAAATTATGGAATGGCTGTCTCCCGTAGACTCCATTTTATCCAAATAATACACATTTTGAAAAATGATTTCCTTTTTCTCTATAAAAATTAAACAGTACCTTATACTTGATCCAATTTAAGATATCATGAATCCTTATTGGAAGCAAAGCCAGCCTATTGGGCTCATTTAATGTTTACATGATTTTCTAGTAGACTTAAAGTATGATGATCCAAATTATGGAATTATCAAATTATCCAAAAAACCAAAGGTCGCGAGCATTCTGGATATCAAGTCCCATACCTGCATAGCAGAACTAAAGTGGTGGTGGGGCACATTTCAGAAGCCTTCCCTCTAGCTATTCCGGTGGGCAGTGATCCATACATAAAAATTCCCTTGATCTATGATTCATATATATCTTTCGGTATCTTAGTAATAACCTACTGGATACTCCAAACATAGTAGAAACACCATAAATCCATATGGTATAATGTATACTATAATAGTGATTAATAGTTAGTTTATATAGTGAATATAGTTTATATAGTAAATTTAAATTTATACTGAAGTTAAAGGCAAAAGTAGATGAGCAGCCAAGGTGCCTTTGTGAAGGTACGACACCAAATATACAAATCAAACCAGGAAATAGAAAATAAGGGAGGATTTTATAGTTCACCCCAGTTTGAGTGTGCATATTACAAACTGAAAAATGTTGCTGTGGTGTTACCCCTTTTTGGCCACCCCCCTGGTGCCATGGTTATACATCATACCATTTCTTACCAATTACAGGTCCTGAGTCCCCTTTGCTAGGTAAAAGGGTACTGGGAAAACTCTTCTCTGGCAGTGTCTCCACCTAATCACCTGTGGGTGGCCCCATTAGGAAAACATTCAACACACACACTTGCTTTATAAAAATATCAACTTTATACAAAGAAGTGAAGATTAAAGGGGAAGTAAACTGTAACAATACACATACAAATGCATTCAAAGCATGACCTACTACCCTGATGAACCTGTGCCAGTCCTATCCTGGTAATTCCCTGCCAGGCAAAGTCCCACACTACTCCTTTGGTGACAAAGGTCACAAATGGTCCAGGTAGCGCTATTTTCCCAAGTACTTTCCTGATGGACAAGGTACTGACTCCCACGTGGCAGGCACACAAACAGCCTGTGACACAATAGAAACTCCGCTGGATCCTTTCCTTTTCCTCTCCCCAGGCAGACTCACCCGAGGGCTCACACACAGAGCTGGCAGGTTTACACAGAGCGGAAACAGGCATCCACAGTGATGAGAATCCTTATCCAAGAAATGCAGCTTTAATGAATCCATAGCTGACCTGTAGCTCCCAGCACTGTCTATAGCGCATTTCCACATTCAGTTTGAAAACTCCGGAGCTTCAGACTCTCCTGCCAAGCTCCCAGGCATGGGGTCGCCTACCCCAGCCTCAGAGGCCTCCTGCCTCTTCATCTTGGCTGCTGAATTCACTCTCTCCTCCAAGAAGTACCATCCAGCAGTAAGACAGCAGAAATCTGCAATGGCTGTCTGAGCACATGGCTCTTCCTTTTATAGTAAAGTGGTGCAGCAGCGACACCTTGTGATATCCTCCGGTATCTGCCCTGCACCCACAATGCTCTACCCCCAGCCCCTGGGAAACCCTATAGCTCAGCCATGTGGCTCTCTGTAGGGAATTAACCCTTCAGTCCCTAGCTTCCCAACTATAAAAAACAATAGTTTTTAGAATCTTTTATTAAAACATGGAAAAAAGAGGCCTAAAGTATATTGGGCTCATAAGCTCTACTACTCTCTACTGCTCTATAACTACTATTGCTTTTGAATTTTTGGGTTTGGGTTTCCAGGAATATTTTCATTTTAAACTTGAATTTAAATTTAAAAAGCAAAAGAGGGTTTTCGGTGCGCTTACTAATTAGGGATTTCAAAAACATTTTTTACGTTTTTGCTACAGGCTTCAGTTGATTTGATCGGCGTGGTAACCCAAACTTCATTACAGTCTGCTCATGCCCGTCTCTGGATCAAATCAACTGAAGCCTGTAGCAGTTATTTCTCAACGATCCCCGGTGAATCTATCTGGAGTCAAGCTCAGGACTCTCTTTATACATAATTTAAGTACTAACTGAACGTAAAAAAGGTTTTTGAAATCCCTAATTAGTAAGCGCACTGAAAACCCTCTTTTGCTTTTAAAACTTATACAAGGATTGGTGGATCCATTTATTGAGGTGCTGCTATCTTTACTATTTGAAAAATAAAGCGCGTCTTCTCTCCCTCTTTCTACTATTGAATTTAAATTTGTCTAGTTTTTTACTTGTTTAGTAAAATCCTAATCAGACACCTATGGTGTACTTGATAGCTATACATGTCTGCTGCTGGTCAGGAATTCTTCACGTTTTGATTACATCCCCAACTATCTGGGCATGTATGTCATGTAGGGGATTACTTTCCACAGACCATCCTGCAAGGCTGTTGGATCACAGTTTCCAAATTGGAAATGTCCTCTGCTAGTTCACAATTTTAGTAGCTCCTCGTTACTTAGTGACCCAAACATATGGGACATTATTATTTGCCATTTACTGTGATATGACATCCAACTGTTGATCCTTTGTGGCTGAAAATATGAAAAAAAAATAATAACAGTACATCAATGTACTGTTGGTTCGGCAATATCCCTGTTAGCGATGCAACATCACATTGGATCGATCAAGTGCCGTTAGATCAAAGGGACCTGTAAGCCTCCTAACATTTGAGCCTGACTTGGTTGATGTCCTTCTTCAAAAGACAAGTGACATACTGTATTAGCCACACCGATGAAACTGACCTTGACTTACCGAATGGATTCTACTTTAAGCGTTCAGCTTTCGTACAAACCAGCATGGCTTTGGACCGTGACATACCGGCTGCCTCACCACAGATCTGATGAACATGATCCTATGGACTCTGCGATGCTAGCAGTGAGCTAACGCTATCCTTATTTAAGTCTTGTCAGTGCCCTTGCTACATAACGTAGATCCATGAATGGTTGCTCATTTCGTTAATTTCCTAATGCAACATAGCTTTGTCCCCCCACTTTTCATTTATTTTTTTCCCTTGTTCATTTGTTTATATATATATGTTTATATATATCAATTTTTTCAATTTCAAGTCTCATCCTCTTTATTTTCATTTTTATTTTTATGTCTCATTTTTTATTTTTTTAGTTTGAGCTTACCATTTTTTTATTTTTTATATAATTTTTACTTTTGATATATTCTTTATTTTTTATTTTTCATTTTTTATTTAATTTTTTATCTTTCATTTTCCGTTTATATATTGTATATATTTTTCACCTGTCCGTTCGCCACTTACTATTTAAATTTTTGAGCCATCAAGGCTTTCTCACACTGTCCTTTGCCTTTCCCCCTTCTGTTCTGTCTCCTTCATTGATCCCTTTCCATATCTAGCTACTCTCCCGTTCGCTACGTAACTGCTTATCTTAATTGACACATTTTCCAGTAACTTTGTAACTTTTTGACACAGTGTCCATTTCCTTTTGACATGTTGCTATATTGTGCCTTACCAAGCAACGCGCATAAAGCGCTTACAGAGGGTTGATTGATCCTGTATTTTATGGGTGTTAATTATGGCATTTCCCTATTTCGCGCAAGCGCAGAACGGCAGCTTTATGAGATAAATTTTGAGTTTAGACTTTCCCTGATTTCTTTTCATCCTTTATTTTCCAGTTTTTCGTTTGTGATTTATGTTCTCGTTATCCTGGTTTCCATCCAATTGTTTGTATTTTCACTAAGATGTTAAATTATAACTTATATTGCCCTCGACACGTCATTTCCTCTGCCCCCGGTGTTTTCTTCTGTATTTGATTTTGTTCCCGCCACACTGTGTATTTATATCCGTTTGTATGACACTTTTTTCACTTTGAGAAAGGCTGTTATCTCAGCCGAAACGTCAGCACTTGTCCACAATAAATTTTCTTTTTCTACATTAAGACCTGTGAGTGCGATCTCTACCACTTCTAATTGATGTTACCAATCTTGGACTGCACCCAGGCATGCTTGACCTCCATTCCTCCATTTTGTGAGTGCCGGTTTTTTGCTATATATATATATATTGTTTATACCGTAGATGTCTAAATATATGTTATAGAAAATTGCCATGGATCAGTCTATAAATCTACAGATGGCTTCATGCATCTATCTAGCTTTAATTAAATGCACATGAAAAAGATAACATAAATACTTCCTGTAAATGTTTCAACTTTCAAAAAAACTGCAAATGGCTCTAGAAGCACAAGTTATCTTTAAACAAAAACAATAAATTTGGATACCATGACAACATAGACATTGTTTCCTGCTTTCTGGGCATCAAATATCTTTTAAATGGTGTAAGTTGAAAAAAAAAAACAAAAGAAAAATTGGCAGTGAAATCCGGCTGAAGAAAACCTCTACACAGCATCTATCACAGTGGGAACTCCAAACTGTGAAAACAGTTTAGATTGTTATTCCCTCTTGCTTGCCAGAAGGGATTATGAATTAAAGTCAGTGTTGCAGGAAATATCTCCTTCCCCTCTAAAAGAAAAAGAAAATTACAAAAAAAGGTCTTTGTCCATCATGTTAAAGAAATGTTAATAGAATTCAAATCTAACCCTGTGTATGTGAGAACAGTGGCAGGTGAATTATGCAGCAGCTATTTCAGTCCCATGCTAATGGTTTAGTTTATATTGGTGCTGAAATTGGGCATGGAAAGTTTATAAAACCTTTTTTTTACATATTTTAGGTACAAAGTAGAGCTTCAAAAAATGGTTTGTTATTTGTATATGAAGTGTTATAAGACTGCAATATTAGAATAGATTCTAATAGTATTCTAGTATTACTATATACATATTAATATTACGTACCATTTAGAGTCCTATATACTGTATATAACTGCAGCTCTCAATTTAATTTATTCTATAAACAAGGAACACTATAGGGGCTAATATATCTAAATTCATTTATGTTATTTTGAAGCAGAAAAGAAAAAAATCAAACTGACTGCAATCATTTTTTGATTGAATCTTTCTTAACTTTAGAGAGTTATCAAATTAAAATAAAAACTCAAAAACTTGTATAAAAAGTCTGCCATCTAAAAGTTGGCAAACTTCAAGTGTTTTCATAGCTAAGGTAGTAATTGAGATTTTTGAGAATTCAAGTTTTTTTTAATTAAAAAAACTCAAAAATACTTAAATTAAAAAGAATCTGCCTCTAAATGTAGACAACATATTGAGAATTTGTAGCAAAACTCTTTGCAATAGATAATTGATATATTTGTGTAGGACAAATGAATATAATCATAGGGTGTAAGAGAGAAGACAGAAGGCAGCTCTACTAAAATATGATTCTGGTTTAAACATTTCTCTACTTTATATTTTGGATGGGTAGAAGGGTTAATTATGGCAATGGCAATGAATCCCTGATTACTACTGTGATGGTGGTGGAAAACAATCAGTGTTGGACTGGGATGTCTGAGGCACACTGAGGCTGCCACCTTAAGGGCTCACTTCCCTCACCCCTGTTGCAAAGCTGTCCCAAATTCCAGGTGCTCTGCATACCTCCTTTTTCCTCCTGGGCCAGCAAATCACTGCCAGTGGGGGGCCATTTAATCCTGGCTAGCTATTAAGGTGGATCCATGCCAGACTGCTGTCTTGGATCAGAGGGGCCCATGAGGCCAGGACAAACTTTTTTTCTCCCAGTTCCCTGCCAGCCCAGTCCGACCATGAATACAACTTTAATACTGTATATCAAAATCATGCTAGCATCATACTTATTACTTCTTAAATGTTCTAGGATGATGAGTTTTATTGAAACATCTGAAAAAATTGCATGTGCTTTAGGCCTAACCAAGAAATTTCGGTTAACCGCACACCAACACCACCCTTCATGTATTTATCACCTGGTGCACAACGATAGAGGCTTCGGCCACCTCAAAATTCCATGGAAAAGATTTTCACTGGCTCACAGGATTTTTAGCTGCAGGGCAAGCCCTTGCAATTTTTTAATGCAGTGCAGGTGGAACGTTTCGGGGCCATGCCCCTTTGTCAAGCTGGGGCGTGGCCCCGAAACGTTGCACCTGCACTGCATTAAAAAATTGCAAGGGCTTGCCCTGCAGCTAAAAATCCTGTGTGCCAGTGAAAATCTTTTCCTTTAGGCCTAACCACATGTTCATAAGTAACATTTCACTCACTATAATGATGGCACATAATTAATCTATATACACCAGTGTAAGGAACTTATGTATACTGTATGGAGACAACAAGTAATATTTTCCTGTGCTTAGTTTTCTAAATATAGAGATTAGATAGTGGGTAATTAAAGTAACCCCGTCTTTACCCCAGGATAGTCCTGTTATGAATGTCCTCCAACTGCCAGTTTACCAGAGGTGTTGCATTCTAAACTTTGTGCACACAATCCTGTCTGGCTTTCAATAAACCTACAAAGTCCAGTGTTAATAGAGCATCAAAGGAAAAGATCCATCAGCAACAAGTACCTGGTTTGGCCAAATTGGATTGAGTCAATTTGGAAAGGGGTACTTACACATACAAAAAAAATGAACATGTCCAATTTCAAATCAATTTCATCAGTAGAAACAGACATACGTTCCAATACATGTGCTGAAAACTAAGGAGAGGAGTAATTATAATAGATTTAAAACAAACATTTGATAGGGGTCAGCTCAGGTATGGACTACTGTGTAACTAATACTGTATCTAGTGATGAGAGAATCTGTCCCATTTTGCTTGGCTGAAAAATTTGCGAAACTCTGAAAAAATTTGCAAAATGGTGAAAAATTCACAAAACGCAATGGGCAAAGTCAATGGGGGTCAAAAATTATTTTACACACAACAATTTTTTCTCACTCCAAATGCATTAAAGTCAATGGGCGATTTTTTTTTTGCCAATTTTTTGTATCAGCTTCAGATCAGATTTTGTCTTGGCGACTTTTTTGTCTCTGCGATTTTTTTTTCCAAATACATTAAAGTCAATGGGCGTCAACATTATTTTACACAGAACAAATTTTTATGTGTGCGACTTTTGGCAAATTTTTGCCATAGTATCCTGAAAATATATGCAGGTGGAGAAATATGGAATTTCGCCACAAATCCATGTCTGGTGAATAAATTTGCTCATCACTACTAATATACATATTTAACAGAACTGTACTAGTATTTTCCTCTGGCATTAGAACAGTGTAGAGAAATAGTTCAGGTATAAAACGCAAAATAAATCTTGAAATAGAAATTGTAATTAGAATTCACAATGAGATTAGCTCTAGGCTTCAGATTTGTTACAGGATCAGCTTTGTTATTTTAAACATCAGCATCTAAAGAAACTTAAGTAAAACATTTTCTACATTGCTGCATCACAAAACATGGAACAAGTAAAACAAAAAAAAAGGACTCAGTTATTTTACTCTGAAACATAAGTGTAGCTCCATCTACTGCCAGTTTAAGTAACATGCCTCCACGATCATGGCTTCTTCATTCCAAGATGCATAATTTAAATTGTATTCTCAAAAAGAAGACCCGGGGACAGATAAACTATTATTAGGAATATGTGCATAGGAAATTTGTATTATCTTTTTTACAAGCATTTTTCCACAAGAAAAAGAGTGAAAATATTTTCTCTCCCTTGCAACCATTTTCCATAGGTAGCCATTGAAGGAATTTGTTTTCTCCCGACTAAATGGAATCAAGATTTTAATAAAATGCTGTCAAATTTGCTGCAATTTGTTCACTGGATAGAATAAGTAACACAACCTTAGAGTAAGCACAATACTTCTTGGCAAAAAAAGACCCAAACATTAGTGATGGGCGAATTTCGCAGTGAATCGCGGTGAATTCCCGCGATTCGACCACCGGCGAATATCTGCGAAACCGCCACAAAAATTTGCTAGCAAAAATTTGCCGGCGTAAAAAAAAAGAGACGTTGGCGTCCGTTTTTTTGGACCTGGCGCATTTTCTCCAGCGAATTTGCACCGGCATCAAAAAAACAGATGTCGGCATAAAAAAAATGGACGCTGGCATAAAAAATGGACGATGGCATCAAAAACGAGATGCTGGAGTCGTTTCGCTAATTTTTCGGTCCAAATTCACCCATCACTACCAAACATACAATGGAAATGGCCAAAATGCTTTGATAAACAAGAAGAAGAATAGCATGTCCAGAAAAAATCCTTGTGCGGAAAAAATATTTAAAATAGTGAATCTGTTTTGAATTTGACCGGGGAAGGAGTTTGTCTAGATTGGCCTTTTTTGCACACTGCCACGTGAGTCAAAATTTTCACATTCCTCATGCAGCACTGACAGATGCAATTCTTGTTCATATTGAAACTTCCACTGAACGTATCATTTATTGAGCATATAGATCCTGTGATGGTTTCCTCTGTATTTGATTTTTGAGTTTCACAAATTCTTCGCCATTTCTCAGGTCAGATGCACAGATTAGTATATTGTATTCAGATAGGCACAACTTGCATTTGTAAAGAAAGATGTGTCTCCTGGGTAGGGCATGGGTGCACACTTACACATCCTTCAACTGCATGATTCAATTGGTGCAATATTTAGGGTCTATAGCAGTGATCCCCAACCAGTGGCTCGTGAGCTACATGTTGCTCACCAGCCTTTTGGATGTTGCTCCCAGTGGTCTCAAAGCCGGTGATTATTTTTGAATTACCGGCTTGGAGGCAAATTTTGGTTGCTTAAAAAAGAAGTGTTCTGCCAAAGAGAGTCTCCTGTGTTTGCCTCCATTACACATAGGGACTACCAGATGGGTGCAAGTCTGGGCCACATTTTACAATCACCAACAGTAAATTAGCCCTCTAAAACTAAGGGGGTTATTTATCAAAGTCTGAATTTATCGGAATATTTTCTGCTACAAACAGGTTTTTTATGCTTGATTATAATTACAATTTCCCGAAAATTTGATTTACTGTAAAAAAAATCCCACTTTCAATTTTTTTTTGGATTTTTTCATCCGATTTCACAAATTTCACTCGAAAACTCTAAAAACTTCAGGGTATTGCAGCGCACATCAAAGAATCATTGGGACTTCTCCCATTGACTTACAGATGAAGCCACTTGGATTTGTGAGTTAAATGCGTCATGACTCAGGGGTAATTGAAGAAACTGTGTTATCTTAAGTCATCTTAACTCATTTAATGCATTTAACCTTTTCATTAGCATACCAAAGCTCCATTGTTCACAATGGTGAATGCTTTAATTAGATGGGATGTTGTGACGCAGTTTTCTGTGTTAAATGAGATAAATGGGATATCTGTGTTTAGTTATTCTGTGTCAAACAGACAAACCAAAGTGGCTGCATCTGTATATGCAACCTCGACAGGTCTGAGATGCCGGATTTTCAGATTCAGACTTTTCCATCCTCTGGGTTTAATAAATTCTGAAAAATTTGTGATTTTTTTAAAAGTCTGATTATATATTAAAAAAAAATCACAAATCCTTTGTGATTTTTGCATTCGGAGTTTAGTAAATATCACCCTAAGAGTTCTGGATTGAATCCTAATGGCAACTTCATGAGACTAGACTTGTCCCTTCTAGTCTATCAATGTATTTACAGTATCATGACAATTTTAACTGCTTTAAAGTCTACTCAAATATCCCATAGGAAAACAGTTTCCTTTACCTTTAAGAATATAAAAAACAACATATTAATTGCAACTACTGCAATTATAAATTCAAGTTACTCCTTGGTGAAGGATACATTCCTAACAATCTTCCTCCTCACTGGAATTCCTACACAAACACATTCTATGCACACTACCACTATATGCCATAAATTTTTTTTTTACAATACAATGAACAAGTTATGTTTTATGTACTGTTTTGTAATTGCTGCATGTTAGTTTTTTTTAACTGGGATTAAACATTTCTAGTATATTTTACCACTGCCGGGATGAAAGTTAACTATCGTTACCTAGTGGCACTAACACAGACTTCTATTATTTATGTGCAAAGTATGTTCTTTAATTAATTCTTCAATTTAACTTAATTATGTGCTGCAATTGTATCTGACTGTCCTTAGAGGAAAGTCATTTGATATTAATTGTATGATTAATATGGTGCCCCTAACTACACAGAGGTTTCAGTGTTGCCTGTTTCAGCAGTTTGACAGCGGCTCACACAACATGTGTTGATGATAATACTTGAAGACACTTGCTTCTTGGTCTATCATATATACAGTATATAATTATTTTACAGCTACAGAGAGATTTCAGATGGCAATGAGTGACAGGCACTGCACAAACACTGCTATCAGTATATTGTACATGAGATATGCCTTTCAACGCTGACAGTAGTGATCATATTTGCAGGTGACAAGGCCAGTCTTTGTGACAAAATGACGACAAATATTGTGCTTGAAGGATCAGAGGCTGCCCTGGGGAACAGTTTTATTTTTAGGTATGAAGAAGAATTTAAACAAAGCAATTAAAACTGGGCTTACTTTATGTTACTGAAAAAAGGTATTGCCAAACGAGTAATATTGTTACAAATTCCTACCCTTTTATGGTTTAAAATGCAACTAAGCCATTCAATGTATTATTGTATAGTACAAAGGTAAAGTCCCATTATTTTTTTACAAAGACATATTTGTTAAAAAAAATGTGTATATTTGTCACACCTGATTCCTTGAGTATTTTAGACATAGTTATATAATATACACAATTTACTAACCACACAGGCAGTATTGGCACCTTAAAGGTCAAGCTATAATTGCTTGAGAACTTGCATCTTTGGGATTAGTGGCACAAGCTGCTCCATTCACCTTGTGCAAGATTAAAAATTCAGAGCATCATGGAGAGCATATCGCTGTCCTATACTTAACACCCTCTATAGGTAGCAGAGCTGGGCAAGGCCAGATAGGTGCCCTAGGCAATCTGGCTGGTCGCAGTGCTGGCTGGGTGAGCAAATTGCGAATCAACGCACACAAGCGTGAATAGACAGGGAAAGAGAAAAAGTCAGGGAGAGAGGGGACCGGACTAGGGATAGACGGCAGAGAAGGTACGTGCCTTCACCCCCCCAGCTTCGCACCCTAGGCAGGTGCCTACTCTGCCTACCCCTAGTACTGACCCTGATAGGTAGATAGTAAGTCCAGGGCTTCCCAGTGCCTTGGGGCCACATGCCCTTATTTTGCTGAATAAAGTGCCCAAGTGAGGCCCACCTTTTATAAAAGTGAGTTATCACACAGTCTTTTTGTCTAAAGGACAATGCATGTGTAAAAAATTACTTGAGCGTCAAAAAGTGTATTCACACTTAAAACTTTTGCTAGATATTCATGCAAGATGCACACGACAAGTTGACTCTTCACATGCACAGGCATGTCCCATAAAGTACATGTTCAATTCTGTTCATGCAGAGGAAAGAACACATAGGAAGATTACCATTCCTGGCTTTTTGAGAAAGTTAAAAAAAGCATGCACAGGCTCAGCAGTACCTGCAAACACTTCAGGGGTTATATATCTAAATCATAACATTTCTCAGATTTTCTGAAACTACTATGACCAAATCCATATTGATTTTTAGGGAAGCACTGAATCCAGGATTCGGTTCGGCATTCGGGCAGGATTCTGCCTTTTTCAGCAGGATTCGGATTCGGTCGAATCCTTGTGTCTGGCTGAACTGAATCAGAATCCTAGCGCACATCAGGATATCTTCGGGACATTTCCAGGAACTCGGCATTAGAGTGGGTTTTAACCCTTTAAAAGGCCAATGAGAAAACAATCGGACTCTAATAAATAACAGCCTTCTTGTAGCTGTATTTTTTTTTTTTCAGTGCTTGTTTTTTATCTTACTGTAATCTTCTAATTTAGGCAATCAGCATATAATGAGCCAGATTCAATTCCATGAGAAAAACTTATCTTAAAGGGATACTGTCATGGGAATTTTTTTTTTTTTTTCAAAATGAATCGGTTAATAGTGCTGTTCCAGCAGAATTCTGCACTGAAATCCATTTCTCAAAAGAGCAAACAGATTTTTTTATATTCAATTTTGAAATCTGACATGGGGCTAGACATATTGTCAATTTCCAGCTGCCCCAAGTCATGTGACTTGTGCTCTGATAAACTTCAATCACTCTTTACTGCTGTACTGCAAGTTGGAGTGATATCACCCCCTCCCTTTCCCCCCTCCAGCAGCCAAACAAAAGAACAATGGGAAGGTAACCAGAACAACACTCAATAGTAAAAACCCATGTCTCACTGAGACACATTCAGTTACATTGACAAGGAAAAACAGCAGCCTGCCAGAAAGCATTTCTCTCCTAAAGTGCAAACACAAGTCACATGACCAGGGGCAGCCCCATGTCAGATTTCAAAATTGAATATAAAAAAATCTGTTTGCTCTTTTGAGAAATGGATTTCAGTGCAGAATTGTCCTGGAGTAGCACTATTAAATGATGCGTTTTGAAAAAAACATGCTTTCCGATGACAGTATCCCTTTAAGTTTTAGCTAATAGTAACTCAATAAAAGGTTATGGGAAAATCTGGAATTTTTCTCAATAAATTGTATATTATATAACCCAATATTTTCTAACATACATAGAATATTTAATCTTTTTATTGCACCTATAATAAAGTTTGACCTATTTGTTGATAAAGAATGGTAACAAAACAAAGAGCAGAATCATTTTAAGAAAGGAGAACAGTGAGTAAAGAAATAAGGAAATACAAACTGGACATGGATTTTAATAATAGTTACATGCAAATGCCAGGCAGATCACACAGACAGGTCCCTTTGCATCTTGATAACTAGTCTTTACTAAATATGCCTGGTAGAAAAGTAAAGAAACAACTATATTAACCCAACACACCCTCACTTTTATACTGTACGCTGAGTCTGCTGAAATCAAACATACTGCGAAATATAGCAAGTATAGTTTAAGTGCATTTATATAAAAACAAGAATTTCTGAAACTGGAATGAAAAAATTAGACCTGGATTTGATGCATCTTTTTCTTGCTTTCACCTTGATCACTAGAAAGGAGACATGACTCAATGTGAGCTTGATGGACTTACATATTATCTGTTTATAATTCAGTAACGATTGACTTACATATTATCTGTTTATAATTCAGTAACAATGTACAGTAATTTGGTAGTAGAGAATTTGCTGAAAAAAAGGACAAGGAAAAAACAAGCAGTTGTTATAATTAGACTGTTTTCCAACTCAACAAATTGAAATGTTAAGTGAAACTCAGTGCTTGTTTAATGTATGTATTAGTATCCTTCTGTGACTGTTTACATGTGAACACTTTCCATAAAAGGGAAACTGTTGATAAAAACCATGCATTAGTGTAAGTTATATGCTTTTTTTCTGTAATTAAACAATTTATTACAGTCTTTATAAGTTACCTATCCCTTAGGAGGTTATTAATTAAATAAAATTCTAATTTTTAGATGGAAAAACCTTGATTTTTCGAGATTTATTATGCCCCGGGCTTAAAAAAAGTTTGAATCAGAAAATACTCCATCTTCAACCTATCGAGGTCATGTAGCAGTCAATGGCAGAGGTCCAATTAAACTCAATGGATGAAAACATAATTTTGCCCCTTTATAGCTCCCTGGTGAGGCCTCACTTAGAGTATGCAGTGCAGTTTTGGACTCTAGTCCTTAAAGGAGAAGGAAACCCAGTCGGTGCAAAAACCCTTCCCCCTCCCCTGTGTTGCTTCCCATCCCTCCTCCCCCCTGGCCTACCTGTCCTGCTGGGCAAATGCCCCTAACTTGTTACTTACCCTTCTGTGCAGGTCCAGGCTACGGAGTTCACCGACGCCATCTTCTTCCACGCGATCTTCTTCCTGCTTTGACCGGTGTTTTGGCGCATGCGCAGTAGGAGCATCGCCGGTACGGATCTACTGTGCATGCGCCAAAAGTCACAAAGTTTTCCGATTTTACTTCGTGACTTTTGCTCATGCGCAGTAGATCAGTAACGGCGAAATGCTCCTACTGCGCATGCGCCGGTCAAAGCAGGAAGAAGATCTCTTGTAAGAAGATGGCATCGGTGAACTCCGTAGACTGGACCTGTGCAGAAGGGTAAGTAACAAGGGGCATTTGCCCAGCGGGACAGGTAGGCCAGGGGGGAGGAGGGAGGGGAAGCAACACAGGGGAGGGAGGGTTTTTGCACCAACTGGGTTTCCTTCTCCTTTAAGAGGGATATAAATGAGCTGGAGTGAGTGCAGAAACTAAGTGCCACTAAACTGGTTAGAGGGAGGAAAGACTTAAATTATGAGGGTAGACTCAGAAGAGTAACTAGAGGAGGGCAGGCCATGGCGCAGGATGCGCAGCCGGGCCCCCCGCCCCCCTCCGTACACCCAGAACTGGCCGGGAATTAGCGTAACTGCCGGGGGGCCCTGAGGGGGTGCGCTCGCACTGAACTAGGGGTAGGCAGAAGAGGCATGTGCCTATGGCGCAAAGGCAGGGGGCGCCAGGCATGTAACTTTTCCGACGCCTTCCCCTAGTTCCATAAGCAGTGGCAGCAGTTTTTTCTTCTTGTGCCTGCTCACTTGCGTGTCCATCTTCTGTGTATTGGCTGTGCATGCGCACTTGCGCATCCCCGGTGGGGGGCAGCGTAGTTGCTGGGTTGCCTAGGGCACCCGGCCAACTTGGCCCGGCACTGGCTGGGTTTCATTTCGAGGGGTTGAACTTGATGGACTTTGTCTTTTTTCAACCCGATTTAACTATGCAACTTTGTAACTATGTAACTATTTGCAATTTGAAGATATTATGCTCTGCACTGGGTTTCATACGATAACCAAACATTTTGGGCTATTCTGGCGATTTCACAAACTTTTCAGGCATCAAATCAGAAAAATTTTGATTTTTGATGCGACAATAAAGAAAAGTTTCGGTTTTCATGCAACAATCCGAAAAAATCACATTTTTTGTCAATCCCAATTTTTCTTATTTTTTAATGATAAATAAGGGTAAATCGTGGATCTAGTTTGGTAGGTTTTTTTTTATTAATTAATCAGAGAAATTTGTATTTTAATAAATAATCCCCTTAATCTTTCTATATTTTAAATAATGGCACAATGAATTTTCCAATGATCATATTATGAAAATAAATGATATACTGCATTTAAATATTTTACAGCTCACAAAAGATGTTCTACTGTGGCCTCTGCATTGGTAGAAAAAAAAATCTTTCATGACGCAGCCCTGGAATTTAATTTCGTGAAAATCCATTTAGCTGTCATAAGATAAAAATAATTACATCTATATTATTTTGTGTGTAAGAATTTCAGAATTAAAAATGAGTAGTAGTAAATACAGCAGTTTAGCATTCTGAACGCTGCATCTACCAGATTATTTGATATATTATGTTTCATTTAAAATAAGTTAATATTTTAATAAGCAAATAAATTAGATCTATATATAATGTATAATGTAACAGTTTCTATCTATATACATAATCGAATGTATATAATATATATATATTTATAGCACAATACATACTTTATATATTTATAGTTATATCGTAGAATTGTTACAGTAATAGAGTTAAGGCAGGATATTGGCTTAATGGAGTCTTGCATTTAATTTGCAAACCAGAACACAGTGTACACGTTGCAAAAATACCTGTAATCAGTTATTTTTTTGCACTTTCCTCGTTGACTTCCCCCGACAAATACAATGCTGACTGCATTAGTGGGTGGGGCATAGCCCATAAGTGTCCCCCCAACACTTACAGGTCATTCAGGAACGTAAGGAGGTGCAGCCTGTAACAAGGCCTTGTACTTACCACTTGCCCTAAACACATGATATGTGTTATGGATTTACAGCTTTAATGGAACGCTGACCAAACATTCATAAGCACCACCTGAACACTGATGGAGTAAATTAATTTTGTTTCTATCCTGCTCTTGTCAATGTCTAGGTGTTGTGCGAGTTGAACATGAGTGCAGTCAATGTAGACCAGGCCATTAAGAAAAAAACAACAATGCTGTAAAAACTCCAGCAATTCTGTGAATTAGAATGAAATATTGAAAACAAAATTGACTATATTACTTGATTCAGTATTCTGCTGAATGTTGGATTCCAGGGCCAGGGCACAATGGGGGGTTTCTGGCATGTACCCTTTTTGTTGAATACCCCAAATTTATGCCCTTGTTCCACTACTGCCCACTCCTTCTCCCACCGCTTACCAGTAAACCCTGCACATCTGCTAGTCAATGTGCAAGTGTGAATGCACTCATTTACGAGCATAAATGTACATATGCTGGAGTTGCCTGGGATGCCTGGCTGGCTTGGCCTGGAGCTGACTCATTCTGCTCAGAGATAACCCAACATGCTGGGGAAAGCACAAAATGACATATAATGTGCACATGTTATAAGAAAAATGCTTTAGGCTGTGTCTCATGTGCTCCAGTTTTATTAATGCATATGTTTTCTGTATGGCAGCAAGATTCAGCTGATACATACTCAGCAGCACTGTTTATGTGCACATCACTCCTAAACAAAACTGGCTGAACCTAGCAAGAGGGACTAGCTGCAGACAATGTGGCAATGAACAAAAGAATATATTACCTGGTAATGCTGGAAGAGACACCATTATTACACAAATGCCTTTAAGGAAATAAATGTGGCTCACCAAAAGTCCTTGTTGGTTAAATTCCACGGGTTATCCTGTGTACGATATCCCAAATCAATGTATCAGTAATGCAAATTGTTGTGGAACAAATCCAGGGCAGCAAACTCTGCTTCCCAATAAAGAATATTGCAATCGAGTTTGCTGCCCTGGATTTGTTCCACAACAATTTGCATTACTGATACATAAATGGCCTACCAAGACAATGCATATTTGGTAAAAAAAAAACCATGGTGGGTAGCATTTGCATCAATAAATAAGCCCTCTTGTGTACCATAGCCAATATAAACTAAATTGCTTGGAAGTGAGTACATTCCGCCATAAGTAAACACATTATGTGCAAACATGGGGGTGATTACTCCCAGGTCAAATTTCAAGGTATAGAACAAGTCAAATTGGGACCACGTGGAGGTGACATTAAGAGAATAATTGACCAAAGAGAAACCTTTTGGATTTTTACTTTGAGAACTAGACATCCACGTGGCCTCAATAATGACTGGGAGGTAACATGCTTCTTTCAGCCTTAATGTGAGTACCATATTACATGAATGCTTATATTGGTTGTTTTGTAAATAATTGACTCTAATTAAGTGTAAAACAACGTGTCTTTTTTCATAACATTATATAATGATATGTACATGTTGTAACCAATATGACTTGTAACAAACAGAACCATGAGTGTCTGTTTACATGTTTTTATATCTGAGATTTTTTTAATAAGCACAGGTATATAAGGCACAGGATATCCTGTGACCTCACCTCTGATGAAGTGCCAGAAAGAGGCATGAAACGCGTCAGGTGATCTAACAGGTCATAGAGTAGGAATACATCTGTAATTGATGCCTGTTTGTTGTTTTAATCATACAAAATAAAGCCGGACAATGATTTTATTCCAAGTTTGTGGATTGGTTTTCTCACCCACCTAAACCCTCTACATGATATGTCCACTGGATGGAGACCAGTATGAGGAAGCCACCGCACTGTTATGGACTGGACATGATGCAAGAGTGGCTGCAATAGGGGCATGTGAGTTTTTCTTTTGTCTATAAATCCATGGAAGTGAGTACACACTATTGCACACGCACAGACAGTATTGTAAAATATTTTAACTGATATGGGAAATAAAATCATGCACCTTTCCCAAATAATTGTCAGTCAATCTGTATTATTCATTCTTCAATACCAATGCAAGAAATAAAGGATGAAAAGGCAACACAGTGCGACACCGGAACAAATTAAAGTAAAGAACTCCCTGAAGTGCCTGACTCAAGCAAAGAAGCATTTAAAGTCCCAATTAAAAAGATAGAGATTAAAAGGATCATTAATCAGGACCAGCTTAATAAATGATCATGTCCCAAGGGTCTACGTGCCAAGGACTATAAATTTTCCAAGCAGCACATCGTGCTACAAATGACCAGTATCTTCATAAATGGTGTAGTTAGTTAAATCCCAAATGGGAACGTTTCAGCTTTTCTTGAATTCTCAAAAATTCTTGGATTCATTTTGTCTTTTTATTACCATTTGAAGGCTCATTTACAACTGCAGCAAATCTCTGTTCTTTAATATGATTCTGTTTTTTCCCCCAGAATTCCAGCATCATTGTAGCTGCATGTCAAGTTACAATACTACAATGCGGCAAAAGCATGCTTTGGCAATTGTTTATTGTTGTGATCTAAACACAAGTGTTGGACTTTAGTGATGGGCGAATTTGTCCGGTTTTGCTTCGCCACGAATTTCGTGAATTTCCTGCGAAATTTGCTAAGAATCCACGGAACGGAGATTTTGACACCTATGGCAATTCGTGGGTGGCAAAACGGGCAAATTTGTCGCAAATTAACGCCTGTCTCGCCCATCACTATTGGACTGGGCTCGCAGGACAGTGGGGAAAAAAACTCATGAGCCCCACCGACCCAAGACCCCCCCGTGGACTCTGGAAACCTATCCCTGATCTGAAGGGGGGCCTGTGAAATGTTGGGTGGTTATCCCTTAAGGTTGCAACTTGGTGGCTGAACAAGTATGTAGCAACAAGCAAATTTGAATGAAAGTACCTTTATAAATGGCATCAATATATGCATGAAAGTGTTTTTATAAATTGAACTTATTGAACCAGCCTTGAAGTTCAGCATCAGGTTCCCATCTTGGATTATGTTAGGAGTGTCTGTGACACTCACATGCTCGGTGGGATCTGAGCAGCTGTTGAGAAGCTAAGCTTAGGGGTCATTGCAGATCATAAAGCAAAAAAATAAGGTTTATCTGTCATATAAGCTGATGTTACAGGCCCAATTAAAATCTGATGTAATTGTGCTGGTTTCTGGGCTGCCATGTAGTGATGGGTGCAAATTTCTGCGTTCCGCCACTGGCGAATACATTTGCGAAATTGCAGCGAAAATGTGCCCACGTTTTTTTGACATTGCGATAATTTTGACGCCGCCGACAATTTTCCGCATGCCCATTGACTTTGATGAAATTTGATAAAATAGGCACCTGTCAAATTGTCGCCGGCGTCAGAATTGTCGGCGTAGTCGATTTTGACGCCCACACGCGTCAAAACTTGTGTTTCACAAATTGTTCTGCGAAACGGGACAAATTCGCCCATCACTACTGCCATGTCCCAATAATTATTTACTAATCAACCTCAGCCTTATATTGTGATATTTATATTATATATATATATATTTAGTATCTTGTGTGTCGGCCCCTAACTGACAGCAGCACAGAGCATGTGCAGTGAAAAGAAGATGGAGAGCTACTGGGGCATCTTTGGAGACACAGATCTTTACTGCTAAAGGGCTGTGGTTGCCTTGAGGTGGTACAGAAGCCCAAAACATTTCTAGCCTTCTTCTTTAGTTCTCCTTTAAGAAATTTTTCCAGCTTCATATGCTGTATACATACTAATTTTTTCTCGAGAGGCAGCTCTAATCTTATCAGGCAGAAGAAATTGCTAAATGCCATGCAACTGTTTTATTGCTTTCTTTTTCCTCTCTACACGTACCCTTTCCTTTGTATTTGGGCCACGTTCAGTTTAACATTTATAAAGCTGTGTAAAAAGGAGCAGAGAAATAAACTTTTAGGATTCCCAGCAGTTCGATCTATTTTACGATTTAAAAAAAACTTTCCTGACTGCCAGGAACATTTTCTTGACAGTCAGAGCAGCTTTTAACAAATTGCCACATTTATCAAATCTGATACCTGTGTATCATTTTGCCAGAATGTATTTGATTGCTTTGAGCCAATGAACACATTCTGCTATATGGGCTGGTAGTGCCCAGCAAAACTGATCTCTAAACAACTTGAATTCTTTACTCTCAAATGTAAATCACAGGGGGGGGGGAGCAATGGTTCTGACAATTATTTACTGAAATAAAACAAATCCTTCCATCATGGAAAATAAAATGGGAAATAGTAATGTTTGCAAAGCAGTTCTGTAGTTTTGCCCAGGGTTAAACTACATTGGATTTTTCCAGCCTCATTCAAGTCCATTGGGTGCATACTTTTGATATTGTATATGCACCCTTGGCATATGAATTTATGGGGAAATTTAGCCATAATTTAAACGTTATAACTTTGTGACATTTAGGGGTCGAATTGACCCTCAAAGTAAAATCCTTTGAATTCTAATATCGAATAAAAATCGTTCGATCGAACAATGAAATCGTTCGAATCGAACGATTCGTATGATTTTAAGTGATCGATCGAAGGATTTTTATTCTATGAAAAAACATAGAAAAGTGCAGGGGAAGGTCCCCATAGGCTAACATTGGACTTCAGTAGCTTTAATTTGGCGAAGTATGAAGTCAAAGTTTTTTTAAAGAGACAGTACTTCGATTATCGAATGGTCCAATTATCGAATTCGATCAAATTTCGAAGGTCGAAGTACCCAAAAAATTACTTCGAAATTCGACTATTTTTTGATTCGAACTATTCACTCGAGATTAGTAAATCTGCCCCTAAATGATTACTTGTGTAAGTATCCTTAACTACAGCTCTAATTTTGTGATACACTGCATATTTCTAGTATTGCCTGTTTGCCTTTATTTCAAGCAGGGTATTTAGCAAAAGGATACCACTCTCAAAATGTGTTTTACTATATGGAGTCTTAAAGGAACAGTTCAGTGTAAAAATAAAAACTGGGTAAATTGATAGTATGTGCAAAATAAAAGATGTTTCTAATATAGTTAGTTAGGCAAGAATGTTATGTATAAAGGCTGGAGTGACTGGACGTGTAACATAATAGCCAGAACACTACTTCCTGATTTTCAGCTCTCTAACTCTGAGTTAGTCAGTGACTTGAAGGGGGCACATGGAACATAACTGTTCAGTAAGTTTGCAATTGATCCTCAGCAATCTACTCAGATTCAAAAGCAAACGCTTATGACCCATGTGCCCCCCTCAAGTCACTTATTGGTTACTGCCTGCTAACCAATCAGAGGAAACCGAGAGAGCTGAAAAGCAGGAAGTAGTGTTCTGGCTATTATGTTAGACATCCAGTCACTCCCGCCTGTATAGATTACATTTTTGCCTAACTAACTATATTAGAAACATTTTTTATTTTGCACAGCCTATCTATTTACCCAGTTTTCATCCTAACACTGAACAATTCCTGTAAGCCCATGGCAAACTGCAGTTTGTGATTGTGTCACTTTAGAGAGCAAACCCCCTATTACAAGTGTGTTTCCTATTTTCTTAAATGGGGAATACAATGTGATAAGGTTGTATAGCATAACTTTATATTTATACTAATGCCATGCAGCTGAGGTCCATGGTCTGGAGCCTGTGATGCTCAAGACCATTCATGTGACATATTAATATTAACACTAGCAAGAGAAATATCCTTGGTAAGCAAACAAAAAGCTCACCTGCCGGTTTTTGAAGTTCCATTGCTAGGGTCACAGTCGATGTGTGGTGATCTGTTGGATAACATCTAGTCCCATCTCAGTGCCAACGGCAGGACCTTCAGTTGCCAAGGGATTGTCTGGGATTAGCTGCTGGAAAACAATTTCTTGCAATTTAACAGAATCAGACATAGGGGCAGATTTACTAAAGAGCGAAGTGGCAAATACTGGCGACAATTCACCATTGTCACCGCTCGCAGGAACATTGCCGATTTACTAATGGACACAGGCACCAATTCGCTAGCGAAAGAAATAGGCGCTGGTGCTCATTCCCACTCTATCACCATTGGACAATTTGCTCTGTCGAATGGACGTTACTCCGCAAATTCACTAAAATGCAGATTTTACTGAACGTTACCGCTTTCATCAGACTTGCCTTCGCCAGCTCAGACCAGGCGAAGTGCATTGGAGTGCATAGACCTTCCTCAATCTTCTGTCACTTACATCATATTCTAAGTGGAAAAAGCATCAAAGTTCAAAAAATGCTGGCCTCTTTTCCTTTTTTCAGAGTGACAGCCTTCAAATGTCCTTAAAAATTTTTTTTGGGTAACTGGTTTCCCCCATACATTTTCTAACATATGGAACATTAACTATACAGTGGGCTCATGTGTAGGGCATTACTGTATCTTATCTTTTCATTTTAAGGTTCCCTGGACATGTGTAAGTAACAGTGGAAATGTAATGTATTTGCTGTAACATATAATATAAAGACATCCATTCAACTTTAAATTTCTCGCCGAATGCGAATTAACTTGTGCGAATTTGCGCTAGGCAGAAATGTACGGTAGAGCACCTTCGATTTGAATTGGTCGCATTGCCGAAGTAATGCCAGTGGAAAGTCGCTAGCGTTCTGCACCCACGGTGAAACTCCAAATTTTAGTGAATTAGCATTGTCTGAGCGAATTTTCGCCAGCCGAAGTGTAGCAATGGTTGCGAAACGGTCACTGGTGACTTTTCGCCAGTTAGTGAATCTGCCCCAGGAGTCTCTAAATCTAAATCTGATGATTATGATTCTCATAATTGGTTATGGTGTCCACATTTGACCAATTAGGTAAAAACATCCTAGCATCAGCAAAATTAAAGATAAAATAACCCTTCACCCAGTTACACACAACAAGAATACATCCTTGAGCAGGGGCTTGTTCAAACATAGTTATTTGCTTAAACAGGTACTTTCCAAAAGCTCAGGTCATGTTGACACGTGTTGTAACTCTTGGTTGTCACTAGGTTCTATGTGTAAGGGATTAATACAGAGTATTATTTTAGATATGATATAAGCATACATATGCTTATGATATACAACATTATCAAATGTATATGGCGGACATTTGTACCTGTAAATTTGCCACTTGGGAATGCAGAAGTCAGCAATAATAAGGCAGCTTACTCTCATTTAAGACAACAATAAGGATATTGTGATCATCACAATTCTGCTGAAATGGGCAAAATATCTGTTTGAATGTGGCCTAATTCGTTGTTTAGGCTTTGGGGCCTAGTAAGTTATTGCTGATTGAGTTAAAAGACCTTTGTGCCTCCACCCACCTTAAGAAAGAGCTAAAGTCTCATAGCTTCACTGTGGTCATTGGTCAGCATACACAAGGTTGAACATTATGCACACCCAACAAGAGTACAGAAGTAAAGTAGACCTACACGTCAGCCACTAAAACCAATGCACAGCTTTAGGGCATATAAAAATGCTATACTGTAGACATGCAATTCAACTGAATCCTAAACTTTGTATAACATCTATATAAATAGTGAATTCACAAAAGTGTTTCACAAAATCAAAACAAGTCCTTGACAAAATATGGAAATATTTCAATATACATAGTAGTAGTGTGCTTTAATGGTGAGGCTTTGGGTGTCCCTATGCACATGACTCTAGAAAGTGTGCCAAGGAAGGTGTTAATTCCACGAATCCCTGGATAAGGTAATGCTATATTTTTTTTTTGACAGAATCTGCTATACTATCAGTTACACACATAATAACATGCTTCTGTTATTTAAAGAGATTCAGTTCAGAAAAGGGTGAGAGACTGCAGAGACACACAACAGAACGCTGATTTCTCGATTAAGACATACAGATATTGATATCAACTTAATGGAAGACTGCCAAGTCTGGACAGAGACATCATGCTTTGGAATGGAAGCCTTAGTGAAGAATATGAAGATGCAAGGTTATTGGCTCTGCATGAATACAAGTAAAATTGCAGTTTTTTCTTTAAGTGTAGCGATGGGCGAAAAAAAAAAAAAAGCGCAACAAAATAATTTCGCCGCCCTTTAATGGGCGTCTGCGACATTTTGCCGGCGGCGAATTTTTGGCGAAAAGAAATGGGTCAAATTCGCCCATCCCTGTTTAAGTGTTCTAAAAACAGTAGACAAACAATGGTTTTTATTGTGAGCACCATAGATTCTATGGCTGGAGAAATGAGCGTTCTTCAAACACTCTCTTGCAAACATTGGAATGGCTGAGCTTGATTGCCTACACAGTAATAATGTTTATCTTTGATATCTGAATCCAGCTTCTGTACAAAAGACCTGACATTTCTAAATGGTTCTGCAAATACGAGTTACAGTTATCACTATGCTGCGAACACTTATGATTAAATCCCTATTCTCTGTTCCACTTTGTATACAGTATGTGACTCTGCTGCTACTGCAGTTCATCAGCAGTCATTTAATTACACATTTTGTACTTTGGCACTGCTTTATTTATACGCAGCCGCATGCTAATTTAATTTATACCTATAACAGCAGTGTCGTTTCATTATATTATCTTGTGCCCAGTCCATTATCCCAGATGCCATCATTTAGGATATGTATGCCTGTAATCACCAAAATAACCATGACAGTATTCTTCACTATTATTTGTTTTTCTGTCTCCATTCCATTGAAAGTCACAGTCGAGAAGTTACCCTGATTCCTGTTACCCAGGAAAATCCTCATCTTTTTCCTGAAATGTTTGCCACATTTATTTGCACAGTTTATTACCCAGTTTTTATTTTTATACTGAACAATTCCTTTAAAGGACATCATTCTTGAAACCAAAAGAAAAAAATCTGAGAAAAAATTCAGAAGTTTTTATTTATTTATTTATTTATTTATTTATTTTTACAAAATTAGTTAAAACGAAGCACAGAAAAAATATGATGGTATTAAATGGCAAATTTGTCCCGTTTTGCTTCATCGCTTCACTGGAAATTCGCGAAACTGGCGAAAAATTCGCGAAACAGCGGCAAAATTGTCGTGGAGTCTTTTCTTCTAGTCTAAAGGTGTGGCCTCTGGTAGGGTGATCCTCTTTATGGGAAAAAGATTTCCCGATATCTGTCTATAATGTCCTTTAATGTACTTATAAAGTGTAATCATGTCCCCTCGCAAGTGCCTCTTTTTCCAGAGAAAACAACCCCAACCTTGACAGTCTACCCTCATAATTTGTCTCCCATCCCTCTAACCAGTTTAGTTGCACTTAGTCTCTGCACTCTCTCCAGCTCATTTATATCCCTCTTAAGGACTGGAGTCCAAAACTGCACTGCATACTCCAGATGAGGCCTTACCAGGGACCTATAAAGAGGCATAATTATGTTTTCATCCCTTGAGTTAATGCCCTTTTTTATGTAAGACTGAACTTTATTTGCTTTAGTAGCAGTTTGCAGTATAAACAGTGCAATTTAGACATAAAAACGACATCACAAATATCATGACAGAATTCCTTTAACTTGCATTTATATTATTTTTGCCAAAGTGCATAACTTTGCATTTATCAACATTGAACCTCATTTTCCAGTTTGCTGACCAGTTTCCCAACTTCCTCATATTGAATTCTTGCAGTATAATGTGTTTATGTGTATGATAAGAAGAATACTCGTTGAATGCAAGTGGCTCTTTGCTGGGGAAAAAGTTGCAGATTTGTCAGTACAGTTTGTATAAAATATCTACATCTATTACTAATCAACCACACAATATGATGCATTCACATTTGTCCTGATATTAATTAATGACCTGGTGACTGTATTGATTATACAGTTTGAAACCATGAAGCAGCCTATGCTAAATGATAAGTTAAAGTATTTACTCTGCTAGGGGTGTCATACCCACTGACACTTTCCTTTCTGTATGCAAGCCCAGAGCATGGCAGTATCTCAGGTACATTTAAAGGAGAAGGAAACCCAGTCGGCGCAAAAACCCTCCCCCTCCCCTGTGTTGCTTCCCCTCCTTCCTACCCCCTGGCCTACCTGTCTCGCTGGGCAAATGCCCCTAACTTGTTACCTACCCTTCTGCGCAGGTCCAGTCCATGGAGTTCACCGATGCCATCTTCTTCCAATCAATCTTCTTCCTGCTTTGACCGGCGCATGCGCAGTAGGAGCATTTCACCGGTATGGATCTACTGTGCATGCGCCAGAAGTCACAAAGTGAAATTGGAAAACTTTGTGACTTTTCGCACATGCGCAGTAGATCCGTACCGGCGAAATGCTCCTACTGTGCATGCACCAAAATGCTGGTCAAAGCAGGAAGAAGATTGCTTGGAAGAAGATGGCGTCGGTGAACTCCGTAGACTGGACCTGCACAGAAGGGTAAGTAACAAGTTAGGGGCATTTGCCCAGCGAGACAGGTAGGCCAGGGGGGAGGAGGGAGGGAAGGGAAGCAACACATGGGAGGGGGGAGTGTTTTTGCGCCGACTGGGTTTCCTTCTCCTTTAAGGTGATTTCAGAGTAAATGATTTTCAATCTGTAGATGAACTTAAAGCAAATTGCACATGGTGCAGGGTTATTTATTATTTTGCAAACAAATTGACTTTTTTATAGCTAGTTGATGTTGTTCGATACTTCTGGATCATTATAATTTTTCACCAATAGAGGTCACTGTTTTATTTCCTATAAAAGCTGCATAGCAGCGTAATCGCACTGAGGAAGGGACAGGTGTTCCCGAAACGTTTTATTGTAACTGCAGTGTCTGGTAGCACCATGGAATAAATTGGGATCACCCTGTTGCAGCATACTAAGGTATTGGCGTTTTTTCTGCAATTGGATTAATTGCTGGCGTTTGGCTAGGCCAGTGCCATAGCCTTTTACCCCTTAAACTGAACTTTTGTGGGTTATTTATTAGGGCAGTGACACGTGGGGAAATTTGTCACCCACGTTTTTTAAAAGTGAGTTTCACCAACGTCATTCGTTATGTCTTGCCAAAAATGTGAATTACCAGCTACTACACACAATGCTATTTCAAATCGCCTGTAGTCCCAAAACGCACAGAGAACCTTTTTGGAGCGATTCATCAGAAATAGCATGGCTGTTCAGAAGTAGTGAAAATCTGTGTTAGCAAAACACACAAGGTGATTAGTAGCAGAGATAGTATGCAAATTCTTGTGTGCTCAGCATGTCATAAGTATCCCAAATAAACAGAGTCTTACAGGGGTCATTCAATGAGGCAAAAAGCCACTCCTGGTAACTTTAAGAAACAAATTTCCAGTAAACTGGAAGTTCTACTCTTCTAATGAAAAGAATGCAATTGCTCTCTCTGCACTAGCGATGCGGCCCGCCCTGGCCCTGCTCCTGCACATGGTTAGCGCTGGGGATCGAGGGGGGGCGGTAAAGCAAGAGCCACCTCAGGCGCCATGGGGTGCAGAATGACCCCTGCGTAAGACTGTTTATTTGGGATACATGATTGCCTTAAGTTGTGCATTGTGAGAGATGTATTGTGCATTTATTATGAATGTTATTTGATGTTGATACTTCAAAGACTGACAATAGAAATGCAATTTTTTAGAGATGGTTCACCTTTAAGTTAACTTTTAGTATATATAGTGGCTCATTCATATTTGCCTTCTGCTTACTCTTTACAGCTTTCAAATGGGGTCACCCATCTAAAAAACAAATGCTCTGTAAGGCTACAAATGTATTGTTATTGCTACTTTTTATTTCTCATATTTCTATCCAGGTCTCTCCTATTCATATTCCTTCTCTTATTAAAGTCAGTGCATGGTTGCTAGGGTAAGGTGGACCCTAGCAACCAGATTGCTGAAATTCCAAACTGGAGAGCTGCTGAATACAAATCTAAATAACTTAAAAAATAAATAAATAAACGAAAATCAATTGCAAATTGTCTCAGAATACCATTCTTTAGCATTGGGTTACTAATTTAATGCTAGGTGAAGTGTGCTGCCAGAGTGTAATATACAAAAGTAAATGACATCTTGTATGCAATACACAATTTGGTAAATTGCTTAAATAAAAATGTGAAAATGTCTACTAGTGATGGGCGAATTTATTCGCCAGGCACAAATTCATTTTTTTTTTTAGAAAAATGCCCCCCACCAGCGCTATGCTACCCACACCGGGAGGGAGGGGAGATAACATTTTTACACAACAGGTGCCCTTTAAGTCTGTGAAAACATTTTTTTGCAAAAAATTAAAACATGAAGTAAGGCCAATAAGTCTCCAATAAGGATTCATTATAGGACCTGGATAATGGATCACATACCTGTACAAATAAAGCTGCTTTACAATGATTCCTGAAAGTACGGCTAAAACTTTCTCTATAGAGAAATACTTCCCGTTACATTTACACACTTTGATTGATTTCAGACAAGCCTTTGATAACTCTGAGAAATCAGCCTTAAAAAACCTGTACTGTTTACTTTAGCTTACATTAATCAAGTTAATTAACTTCACATTGATAGGAAATATGAAAAGAACACTTACCGTCATCGTAGGGTGGAGTGTATCAAAATACAAGGTAGAAATACTGCTAATTAATAACTTGTCATAGGACTATTTATGGATTAATCAAGGCAAATAGAGCTGTCCAATCTTCAATTAACCACACTTTGTCTTATATTTGTAATGTCTCAGATAACACTAACAATTTGATGTGTGCCTACGTTATAGCCATATAAAATAAAGGATAAGTTAACAAAAAACTGAAAAGCAAACTGAGGTAGCAGTAATAATCTCTGCCTCTAAGGAAGCCGATTGGGTCGGTGAAACGCGCCAGGCGGAAGTGACGTCACAGCAAGCTGCGGGGAAACACCACGAGGGAGAACAACGCCGGCAAACCTTCTTGTGCCAACTAGTGGTACCTGCTAAAGACTTGCGTATATGTGACTCATGAAACAAATGTGAGTGAAATATTTTAATGTTTTAATAAATTAGTAGACTTCTGTATCCCTATCTTGGAGCCTAACAGTGACCTGTGGAGGAGGGGAGAATACTGGTGACTAATACTACAAGCGCTAACCTTCCTACAATCTTGTACGTAGGCATTTTTACCAAACTTGGTGAAGGTCTCAGAAAACACTTGATCCAACTCTTCACTCATCCGAAATATAAGGAAAAATCTTTTTTAAAGGGGAACTAACACTAGTGACTTTTTTTTCCCAACACAAGGGGGCAGGTTTCCTAAGGTTCAAGTGAATTTTCAAAATCCAAAAAGTTTGAATTTCAAAGTAATTTTTTGGATACTTCGACCATCGAATAAGCTACTACAACCTTCGACTCGAATGATTCGAAGTAAAAATCATTCGACTATTCGACCATTCGATAATTGAAGTACTGTCTCTTTAAAAAAACTTTAATACTGACTTAATGACTTCAATACTTCGCCAAATTAAACCTGCCGAAGTGCTATGTTAGCCTATGGGAACCTTCTACAACATTTTTCTAAGTCTCTACACATTGAATAAAAATTCTTAGATCGTATGCTAAAATCATTCGAATCGTTCGATTTGTTCGTTTCAAACGATTTAATTGCTGAAAAAAATTTGAATTCTAAGTTTTTTAATTCGATTTCAAAGTTTTTTGTACTTCGAAATTCGACCATTGATAAATCTGCCCCAAGGTGTTCCAGAAATAACTGAAAACACTACACCATATTTCTGTATATGTTTTATGCTTTCTCTGTTTGCTTTAGGCGCTGATCCAAAGGAATTTTTTGAAAAGATTTTATTGAAAAGGTTTTATAAGCTTTTTTAAGAAAAATTTTGAAAAAGATTTTTTATACACATTTTTTATACATAGCAGTAATAATACGATTTTGCTCATATGTAAAAAATGTAAAGGTAAAGTAGCCCTAATTTTATCTGTTCACATATATTGGACAGATTTATCTCTCCCCAGAGTTTGTGCAAATGTAGAATGTACGGTATACTGCCCCACCCAGAGGTGCACAGTACTGATGTACATGAGCTTGAAGTACAGGTATGGGATCCGTTACCCGGAATTTCTTTATCCAGAAAGTTCTGACTTACGAGAAGGCCAACTCCATTTTAAAACCAAATAATTCAAATTCAATTCAAAATGATTTACTTTTTGCCTGTAATAATAAACCAGTACCTTGTACCTGATCCCAGCTAAAATATAATTTATCCTTATTGAAAGCAAGACAATCATATTGGGTTTATTTAATGTTTACATTTTTTATAGCAGAAAGTATGGAGATCCAAACTACAGAAAGATCCAAGGGCGCAACTACAGAGGAAGCAGACCCTGTGGCTTTCCAGGGACCCCAGGAGGTTTATGGGCCCCATGAGGCTTCAGTTCATATACCATTTCAATCAATATTGGTAAAACAAGTCAACCTCTAGACATTTTGGGGGCCTGGAAAATTATTTGCTGTGGAGCCAAGTAATATCTAGATACACCAAAAGATCACTTATCCAGAAAATCCCAGGTCCCATACATTCTATATAACAGGTCCCATACCTGTATACACTTTATATAGGGGATATATATATATATATATACATACAAAAATGTATCATTTACAATGGCGCCATAAGTTGAGTGGCAGAGTTCACGGGTGCCATTTTCTTCTCTTCGGAAATCTTCAGAATGAGACTGGTGGGGAGGCGCATGCGCAGTTGGAGCAATTTTCTGTTTCGCAATAACTGTGCATGTGCTGAAACTCATGGAAATTGACGAAGCACCTGTCTCATTCCGAAGATTACTGAAGCAGCTGAAGATAATCAAGTAAAATGTTAGGGGCATTTGCCTGGGGTAACACTTAGGCTGGGGGGGGGACTAGGGAGGGTTGTCTATATAGGGTAGGGTGTTTTTTTTAACTTTAGGTTTTAGTTCTCCTTTAAAGGTAAGCTTTAATTAAATAAACCATGTGTCTCCTGTAGGCTGCCAGTCCACAGAGGGGCTACTAAAAGCCAACCACAGATCATATTCGGCAACGTTTAGTATGCTTTTGAAGCTCTACAACTTTTTTTACATTTTGATTGTGGCTCATGGGTAAAAGAATTGGGGACCCCTGCCTTATTCAACAAATGCATTACAGCCTGGGGGCTGAAGGGGAAATTATTTTTGCCTCATTTCTAATTCACTTTCATCAGGCTGCTCGGTTGTGGTTAAAACAACCAAGAGATTTCAGACTACTGTCACTGTTCCAGGTAAGAATGAGATAGTAAGCCCACATACACCAGACAATATGTAGATACAAACACATTTTGTAAATATTATCTTTAGCTCAAAAGACTTCCATATGAATACCGAGCTTGCTCATTTGCATGCAACATGGTCACCTTATGTCAAAATATACCTTCGGGTTATTAGTACCATCCTTCCGTTTCTATGTTTCAGTTTACTGCAATAATAAATGCTGCCACAAATAGTCTTTAGGACTTTGGGGAAGGCTTAGAGAAAGATGGCAGTGCACATTTTAATATATTGCACCTCAGGGGCTTGTTTGGAGCACATACGGCACATAAGCCTTTGTCACTGTCTGCAGATGTCCCCCTTTTAAGTGATAAAATAATAAGCAAATTGCACAAAGTGAAACTCTGAACACACAATGCACACCAACTAAACTTTTCTGTTTTCCACTGGGAAAGTTCAAAATCAGCAATGTCTGCGATCAGCACTTTTACACTGGCATATTTCCTATTTGGATACTGCCATAAAACATGTTCGCTGCTACAGTATATGCTGAGGAATTCTAGTTAAAAGATAAACGACCGCAATTTATTTATCTACATTTCCAGCAGCTTTTCAATCTTCAATTACCGTATTTTTTTTATTCCCATGCAGCCGTTAATATAGCTTAAACACCCTGAGATATTTCTGACAGGACTTATCATATAGTTTCCTAATAACGTGCCTATAGAAACAGATGTTATCTTCTATTAAATATCTTCGCTATATAATTCTAAATCTACATATTTCTCTTAGGATGATGTACTTGGATATATTCCTATCAAAAACATAATTTAATGTACCAAGATTAAATGCATTTAAATAATTATGGTTGATAAAGGGTTTGGAGATTCAAATCTTTGCATATTTTCAATAGGATTTTGCTTACCATGTAATATCATTGAGCTGATTTGGTGTGTCCTTAATGAGATCGGGAACAGGATGACTGGATAGCGGTGTGGAGACTTGAGCAGAAAGCAGGAAAGGACAAGATAGCAAGAGGACTGGATAGCGAGAGGTCTGGAAAAGGCAGAGCGAGACAAAGGAAGATATAAACAGGGTACAAGTCAGAACGGAACAGGAAGCAGGAAAGAGAAAGGTAAGGTCAGGTCAAGGCAGAATAAGGTTTAGGCAAGATCAGAGCAAGACTCAGAATATCAAGGAAAGCTGAGCAGGGCAAGGTCAAGGCTAGGTTAAGCAAGGAAAGATCAAGGTTGAAAGCCAGACTGGAGCAGAACTGGAAGGAGAAGGAAAGGCAGATCAAGACAGATCAAAGATATAGGGGCAAATACACTAAGCGCCGAAGCGCCGAACGCTAGCGTTACTTCGCTAGCGTTTGGCATTTTCGCTACTGCGCAAATTCACTAACGAACGCTGGCGTAGTTTCGCTAGTGTTACTTTGCACCCTTACGCCTGGCGAAGTTTCACTAGCGACGTAACTACGCAAATTCACTAACGCGTGCAGTGTACTGAACGCTACCTTTTACGCTAGACCTCCTTCGCCACCTCAGACCAGGCGAAGCGCAATAGAGTAGATAGGGATTGCTTCAAAAAAAGTCAAATTTTTTTCTAAGTCCCAAAAAACGCTGGCGTGTTTTCTACATTATGGGTGATAGGCTGAAAAAGATCGAAAAAAATTTTGGGGCTCCCCTCCTTCCCCCCTACATTTCCTGACTCATGGCAACTTACCTAGACAGTGGGCACATGTGAGGTTTTGAAGGTTTTCTATCCATTTGTAGTGCTGATACATATTCCTCCATTGAAATTTGAATTTGGCGCCGTATGCAAATTAGCCTTCGCTAGCGTAACTTTGCTTCACTTAGTGAATCAACGCTAGCGCAACTTTGAAACCTTACGCTACCCCTGAGCACAACTTCAGATTTTAGTGAATTTGCGAAGCGCTGGCGAAACTACGCCTGGCGAAGTGCGGCGAAGTTACGCCTGGCGCAACTACGAATCTTAGTGAATTTGCCCATAGTGAGAAAATCTACAGGCTGCTCACCTGGCCAAATGGTTACAGTATCGAGCCAGAAACCAAAAGGTCCCTAGCTTGAATCCCAGCAGAGCCTGACAAAAGCCACCTTTAGCAAGCCACAAGCTTTATATTTTGTAAGTACCCATAATCGAATAAAGGATTGATGTACAGGGCTCTCCCGCACCTTTGAGCCCCTGATGCTCTCTATCCTGCATGACTAAAGGGAGATTGATATATTCGTCCATACACTAAAACACAAAAAAAAGGCTTTTCCATCTGCCACCCTCCTTTTGCCTTACAACCAGTTCTGTTGCCAAGCAAAGAAGAACCTATTTGGCAAGCCTGTTATTTTGCCAAGTGCTGCATTCAGAACCAAGTGCAGATCTGAATGGCACTTCATTATATGGGTTTAAAGTGCTCAACACTTTAGAAATGCATCTTGACTTATCAGGAGGTTGACTGTTTAATCCGGAAAGCCTCAAGTTTTTTGTAGACACACAAGCAGCAATTCTATTTGAACTCTACAGACTTTTAAAATAATTTAAAATTAGACACTGTTCGAATTAAATCGGACTGAACAACCTATAAAACCTACCCTATATGAAGCTTATTAAAAGTAGTGGCTCAAACATTTAAAATCTACAATTGAATACCTAAAATATTAATGAGCAGAATAGCTCTCATGATCTTACATTCTAAGGGGCCTATTTAAGATCACTTGTGCTTTTCTACCGAGAAATCTTTAAGGAAATCTTGCATGCAATTCCTTACGCTGGGTGGAAAAACCTCAGCAATTTCTGTAAATTTACCCAGTTGGGATTGTGGAACAAATGAAAACGTATGCATCTAATTACTGTTGAACTTGTTCTTCCTTCCAAAAGCCTGTTTGGATAAATTTATGGAAACTGCAGAAGTTTTTCAGCTTGGAACAGTTAGGGAACACATGAACATTCTTAAATAGGGCTCCCATTTCTCAGTCATCTAGAGATTTCTAGAAAATTCTATATAGAGGTAGAAGATGCTCCTACCTCTCAGGAGGATACCTTTTATTTTCAAGTTCCATCTGCATACTAGAGGCAGTGCATTGAGCAAGAAGAATATGCAGGATTGGTGGGAATATTTTACCTCCAAGTTTTAGTGCATTGTTGCTTATGTTCCTATAGCCATATAGGGAAAACAGGAACTGGAGAACCTTCAATGTAGTTAATATTCTTTATTCAGCACTACATGTTTCGGACAACACAGTGCATGCACCCGAGGACTGTGTTGTCCGAAACATGTAGTGCTGAATAAAGAATATTAAAGCGACTCTGTCATCGGAGCAGCCACCTACTCTCAGTAACATAGGGAAAACAGGAACTGGAGAGCCTTTAATGTAGTTAAAGGGATACTGTCATGGGAAAACATTTTTTTTTTCAAAACGCATCAGTTAATAGTGCTACTCCAGCAGAATTCTGCACTGCAATCCATTTCTCAAAAGAGCAAACAGATTATTTTATATTCAATTTTGAAATCTGACATTGGCTAGACATTTTGTCAATTTCCCAGCTGCCCCTGGTCATGTGACTTGTCCCTGCACTTTAGGAGAGAAATGCTTCTCAATGTAACTGAATGTGTCTAAGTGGGACATGGCTTTTTACTATTGAGTGTTGTTCTTAGATCTACCGGGCAGCCGTTATCTTGTGTTAGAAGCAAAATTGAAACCACCACTAGCAGAGACTGGAGAATAACTTCCGGTTCCTGATGTAGCCCTCCATGCCGGTCCGGTACGGCAGAACAGCAATCAAAGCAGGCACTTGAAGTGGGAAGGTGGGTAGCATCCGGAAGGACATCAAAAACGGTGGAGCCAGGTAGTTGGATAAAATCGATAACCTTTAATTAAATCTTTAAAACGAAAAGTACAAGCGGGCCGGGACAGTGTAGCTTGACGCGTTTCGTGACCAATACGTCACTTCATCAGAAGCTCAAGCACCTCCCCATAGAACAACAGCTTTATAGACAACATCAATAAAAAAATGAATGAACCAATTAAAAGGTCACGGTATTGCGTGTTAGCTCAATTTGACATAATATAAATAGAAACATATATTGTTGTAGGGGATAAACTGGGCATTTGGGTCTTTAAAACAATTGGATTGATTTTACCAAATTATTGTTATTTGTTCTAATCTGGATTATTTTTAAGTTATTTTTAAATTCTTTTTAAATTCTTTTAAATTCTTTTAGATCAATGCAATTGGAATGAACACACCAAATAGTGAGATTTGCAATGTGATTTGCAATGGCCACATTGGGGAATACAGAATAAATAGAATCCTCATAGTGAGAAACAAAGTATATACAGTATATATGTAGAAATGTTGCAACCCTCAGGAGATTGTAAATGTCTTATCTATTGCAAGTAACAAAAATGTTACAAAAATAGAAGCCAGAACTTATAAGCAAAAAAGCAAAAAATAGGGGTCAAAATAACAAAGAACCACCACAAAAATATAGATGCATACACAGTTAGATGTTCTTAACTGTACATTTGGGCAGAAATAGATCAGTAAAAACACGGTATTGGATATTGAAGCTCAAATTGTAATATATGTGCTGAAGAACCAAAAATAGGCAAAGGAAATAATTAATCAATTAAATAAATGAATACAAACAAAACAGTATTCAGTCAAAATATAAATATCACATATTTAAAGGGGAACACCCAAACAAGTAAATAAAACAAAGGAGATTATTCAGTCCACAAAACAATTGAGTTCCCATTCTCTATGTAAACCTTTCGGTGCAACCATGCACAACTTGTAGATCCAGAAAGCCTCCTTCCTCAGGAGTGAAGTCTCAGTATCTCCCTTGCGGACCCCCGGAACTACTCTATCTATAACTTGAAAATAAAGGCATAATTTGCCATTTTGATGTTCCAATAGATGTTTGGCAACTGCAGAGCTGTAATCACGACGTGATACACAATTCAAATGCTCAGAAATGCGTTTTCAAATGGGTCTTATAGTTTTTCCTATATACTGCATGCCACACCGACACGTAATACGATAGATAACATTTTTGGTTCCACAGTTGGCATAAAAATCTATCTTGAATCTACGAGAGCCATTGTTGCCTACAAAATCCTTAGATGTTTTCATATATGTACAAGCACCACAGCGAGAAACCCCACATTTGTAACAGCCCTTAACTTCTAACCAGTGCATGGGCTTGCATGGACTGGGATCCACAAATAGACTAGGAGATAGAATGGACCCCAAGCTGGAACCTCTCTTATAAGTAAATTGTGGTCGTGATGGTAAAATATCTTTAAGATTGGGGTCCAATCTCAGAATTTTCCAGTGTTTTTCAATTGTTTTGCGGATTAATGGGCTGTCATGTGAGTAGGTGGTAATGATACGATGAAAACCATCACTAGCACCCGACCTCTCTATTGGAAGTCTTCTAGACCTCTGTGCCCTTCGATTGTGTCTATTGTACCCACTGCCCTATCATAAGCACTCTTAATGTCCCAAAAGGAATAGCCCCTCTGAATGAGACGATCCCACAAAAGCATGGCCTGATCATTAAAGGAGTCCCATGAGGTGCAGATCCTGCAAAGATGCAGGAACTGTCCCACAGGGACCCCCCGTACCACATTAGAAGGGTGACAGCTGGCAGCATGTAATAGGGTGTTGCGTGTAATAGGTTTGCGATAAAGATCAGTAGATACAATGCCATTTTCGCTCGAAAATATGATATCCAAAAATGATACATGCTCAGAATTATACCACAGTTGGTACTATTGCAATATTGTACAAAAGCCTCCACTATCTGGTTACCTTCCCATTGTTCTTTTGTTTGGCTGCTGGGGGGGAAAAGGGAGGGGGTGAGATCACTCCAACTTGCAGTACAGCAGTAAAGAGTGATTGAAGTTTATCAGAGCACAAGTCACATGACTTGGGGCAGCTGGGAAATTGACAATATGTCTAGCCACATGTCAGATTTCAAAATTGAATATAAAAAAAATCTGTTTGCTCTTTTGAAAAATGGATTTCAGTGCACAATTCTGCTGGAGCAGCACTATTAACTGATTCATTTTGAAAAAAAAAATGTTTTCCCATGACAGTATCCCTTTAACTACATTAAAGGCTCTCCAGTTCCTGTTTTCCCTATGTTACTGAGAGTAGGTGGCTGCTCCATAAGCTGTTGATGAGCCTGAAAATATTGAAATCTGATAAGAAAGTGGAATGATAAGGAATTTCCTCTCTATTGTTCCTATAGCCAGTAGAATTACAATTTTCAAGCTTGGCATCTTTGTAATTATAAGTGATGGGCGAATTTATTCGACAGGTGCAAAATTCGTGGCGAATTTACGCGTTTCGCTGTCGGCGAATAAATTCATGAATTTGCAGCGATAATTTGACGGTGTCAAAGTTGTTTTTGACGCCAAAATCAGCATTTCACAAATTTTTTCGCCAGTTTCTCAAATTTTGCGGGAAATTAGCGAAATTCGTCGAGAAGCAAAACTAGACAAATTCTTCCATCACTAGTAATTATAAGAAGATTTTTACAAATTCAACGATGGCTTATAATAGATTTGCTTTGATTGTTTTTTCCCTGAGTATCCTAGTCTAAGTAAAAGTACTACCTGATTAATTATTTTTCTCATATTCTTTGTGAGTAAAATCTACAGTTATTGATTTTGTTTTCATTGATGTAAAATGTGTAAATAACAGAATGTTATCTTCCGTTATAATGACTGGCAATATATATTAATTCAAATAATACTTCAATGAATAAACAAGTAAAAGGAGCAGGCATGTTCAGGCAGTTCATTTCTTTTTTCTAAGTGCACCCTCCTGTTGTATATTTTGTTGCTGAGCCTGGATGAGGAAGTAGATAGTCCAAAAATATTTGAAATATTTCTCTAGATGATTGCAAAGGACAGGTAAACTTTAAATTGCCACAACAACAAAAAAAAATTATCCAAAGTATCTTACATTATGTCTGTTCTTCTATAGAAGAATGGGCTTGTTTGGTACAGCAAGGTCACTCTAATTACTTACTACAAAATGCTGCTTCTTTTGACATCCTTTCATTGTCTGTTTTAAGAAAGAAACAAATAATGGCCATGGATGCAACACAAACAGCACTTTTCAGATCAACAAGAAGCTGCAAGAAAACTGATATCATTAGGGTTTCCAATAGCTAAAAAAAAATCCCTGGTTTTGTTGAAATTTCTGCTGTTTGTTCTTTTATTAACAAGAACATCATAGGGCTGCAAGTTTTGAAACAAGATACAAGGCAGAACTAACTTGTTTAAGGGCGACTGAAAAGTGGAAATTATATTTGCTAAGACTAGCGCTTATTTGTATGTGTAAAAGTATGGGTAACATGGGTGCACTTTAATTAATTGTTGTTTCTGAGAGCAGGGAGCTAAAAGCAAGTAGTAAGCACTTTGCCTAGAATTTGCAGGCTAAAATAAGTCTAAGGGGATGATGCTTGCCACCTGCAGTCACCCCCTTTTACCAGAAGTTGTCCCCACTCAGTTTGATAACATTACCCTGCCCACCACTGGAAATGGGGACCACCCCGACAGATATGATTCCCAGTCCAAGTAGCCCCAGAGAGAGGTTGGTGGACAAAATCCTAAGGTGAGAGGCAGCAAAATAGATTCAGTTGTGGCATTCAGAAAGTAGCAACAATGTGACCTATGCTGTTAGAGAGGGCGATGAGTGATGCCAATTAGTGAAGCATCCCACAGAAGCCTGGCTAGTGGTAACGGCACTGGTAGCTGCTCAGTGAATTCTATCCTGCACATTCATGAACAATGTTACCGGTAATGCCTGAGTCTGCTATGCACCAAAACAGTAAGATTTAATAGAGATTTTATTTATACACCGCTCATGTTAAAATACCCATTTCCATAAAAATAAAGCTCAGTATTTGGAGGGGCCCCTCTCGTTATATACTTTCTGATACATATATTATGTGCCCATATATGGGCAGTTCATAAGACTTGTAAAAATTGGCAAATTATTGCTTTAATATATACAGCTGGTATTGTGAAGTTACTGATATGATTAAGTAGAAGTAACTTTTTCGGTGTTTCCAAGCCCCTAACCAAGTTATTAGGCACAACAATATCACAATTTGGTCTTACTTCCATTATAGGGTAAATCAAAGGGGAACTTCCATTCTCAAATTATACTTATGTATTACTTCTAAATATGAAACTGTTACCCAGAGAGCAAAAAAAAGGAAAAACTTTCGCCTCTATGCAATGTGACATTAAGGAAACATGACAAATAGAAGTTTGGATGTCAAGTGTCACTAACGTTCATGATTTTATGTGAAGAGGACTCCTTAGCTGATAAACTGATTTTGGCTTCAGGAAGGAAAATGCTCTGCACTCAAGAAATGTAAAAGTCTAAGGTTAAAGCAATGATATTTACCATATGCCAGTTTAATCTCCTGTGCTGCATCTTAAAATAAATGAAATATTGTAACCAGTCTTGCATTCGCAATATACTTTACATCCAGCAAATTGTAAGCCCTAAACTCATTTGTGAAAGGATGTTGCTAAATGCCTCTCATTGATTTAATAGGAGGATCTAAACTTTTAAAGGATTTAATTGTCGACATACAGTATGGTGATTTTTTTTAAATGTGAACCATAACTATGGCCTGGAGGTAAGGGATGTGTTAGGGCAGTGATCCCCAACCAGTAGCAACATGTTGCTCTTCAACTCCTTGGATGTTGCTCCCAGTGGCCTCAAAGCAGGTGCTTATTTTTGAATTCCAGGCTTGGAAGCAAGTTTTGGTTGTATAAAAACCATCTGTACTGCCAAATAGAGCCTCTCGTAGGCTGCCAGTCCACATAGGGGCTACCAATAGCCAATCACTGCCCTTATTTGGTACCCCATGAACTTATTTCATGCTTGTGTTGCTCTCCAGCTCTTTCTACATCTGAATGTTGCTCACGGGTGAAAAAGGTTGAGGACCCCTGTGTTAGGGTGATGTAACAGACAGAGACACATTAAGGGGATTATTTATCAAAATCTGATTTTATTTACTGATATTTTTAAATAAAAAGTCCAACCAAACTAGAATACACTATGTGACCTTATTTATTATTTAAAAAAGCACAATTGGATTGGGGAGAAACTTGATAAAATTGAGCAAAAACCCTTTGGTACCTGAATTGTACAATTTTTTTCTGGCCTTTTCCCGAAGAGCCTGAATTTTATGGATTTTTGCCCAAAAAAGTCAGAAATAGTCGGATTTTCAGGCCAATTCCAGCTCAGACTACAGAAACTTCCAAATAGGATAGGAACCTCTCCTATTGACTTATAAACAACCTCGTCAGGTCTGAGATTGGGTGATTTTAGGATTCAGTTTTTTTTCCACGCTAGGAGTATAATAGATTTTATAGTAAAAAAAAAAAAAAAACTAGAATTGTTAAAGTTTTTGGCATTCTGACTTTAATAAAGAACCCCCTTAAACTGTACAAAAAAAATTAATTAGGTTCCCTACACAACAAGTGTCACCTTTATGGAAAGATCTATGTCTCTCTTGATCTTCTTTCTCTTATTCTAACTTGTATAAAAAAATTTTTTAAAAAAAATATACAATCACTATATTTGAATTCATTTCTTCTTTCAAGATCAAAGGGACAGTCTGGAAAAAAAGTTAACCAACACACGGTGGGAAATTTACTCATCCCTAGATGGAGTAGACTCTAGTTCATCTACATTGGCAGGAATACCCCAAATACCTCAGCTACAGTCCAACATGAATATAGTTTGCCAGCTGTAGAACTATGGTTACCTGTATCATTTTTTAAATATGGTTCTTAACTAGGGATGGGCGAATTGTTTCGACTTATTTTTCTGCAGGGACGACGCCCATAGACTTGTAATGTGTTGTGTGTCAAAAAAAATTGACACGCGTCTAAAAAAAATTTTCTACAACATTTCCGCGTTGGCAAATTTTTGGCGAAACGAAACGGGTCAAATTTGCCTAAGCCTATTCTTAACTTATTTAGCAATTTAATTTCCATCCCATGTTGTAACATTGTCCTTTAAATTGTAAACTCTTGCGAGCAGGACCCTCTCACCCATTTATACTCATGAACATTATTGTGTTGTTAATTGATGCATTTGATCTGGCTTACCTTAACGTGGTATGATGGCTTACCAATTCTATGATCATAACTTTGTAACTAAAAACCCCTGTTTTTGAAAATACATGCACTTGTATAGATAGATGACTTATAAAACAGGGGACCGGGGATGATCAATCCCGTCTTGCTTGTTATTAATTAATGCACTTTTCCAGTGGCGTAACTTGGTTTCCCTGGGCCACACTGCAAAAAACCTGCTGGAATGCATATATTTAATGTAGGAGAGGGGATTACAGTACCCCGCAGCCCTGGCCCCCCTAATGCTGCCTCCCTCCATGCAACCGCGGGGTCTGCTGTATAGGTTTTAATGCCACTGCACCTTTTAATTAAGTGTTAAGATTCATATAAACCGGGCCAATGCCATCTCAAAGGCTGGGAAATGTAAATCTAAAAAAAAGCATACATAATAAATATTTCTGAAAAGATATATTGGATTTATTTTCTTATGCAGTATATTCATGCCATTGTGAGGCCAATGTTATTAATTGTATTGTAGTAGTTTCCCCAAACTAAGTATTTGCACCAGGGGGCTTGAGTTCCATTCTTAGAGAGAAATGTAATAAAATTTGCAAAGAAAACTAATTTGCACAAAATTGGAATAAAAATGTGCATGTCGAAATGTAATATTCTTCATTAGGCTTCTATTGAGTTGCAAATCTTAATTGTGCATTGTGAATCTTTAAAGGAGAAGGAAAGGCTAAAATGAAGTAAGTGTTATCAGAAAGGTATATATAAATACACCAGTAAACCCTCAGCTTCTCTGAGTCCTCTGTCATAAGAAATACAGCATTTATTTGCTTCTATTGTGTACACATGGGCTTTTGTTTTAGACTTCCTGTTTTCAGCATAAACCTCCTTGGCTAGGGCTTGAGCATGCTCAGTTTGCTCCTCTCTCCCTCTTCCCCTCCCTCCTTCCTCCCCTCCCTGCTGTAATATGAGCCCAGAGCTATGAGTTATCAAGGAGAGACTCTGGCAGGAAGTGATGTTACACCAAGCTAATATGGAAGCTGCTATCCTAAACAAACAGAGAACTTCTAGAGCTGTTTACTCAGGTATGGTAAAGCATTCAGTAGAATAAATATAGTGTTATAGCTTGCACTATTGTGGTTAATCTATTGGCAATAAACTGCTTCTGTAGCTTTCCTTCTCCGTTAACATCTGCTTGATGGTGGCGTAAACCTTTGGAGCAAACGTAACAACTTTTTTTAGTAAGATGTATTATTTACATACACTGCACACTATAAAATTCACAATCGCTATCCAACTCTCCGTGAGGGGCAAAATGTTCGCAAAGGCAAAATTATTTAATTTGCAAACATTTATTTGCATTGTGAATGCTTTGAGAATGATTTTTGCATATTACATTCCCATATTAACATACTATAGTTATGTGATCCATTACCCAGAAACCCCTTTATCCAGAAAGCTCTGAATTTACGGAAAGCACATTTCCCATAGACTCCATTTTATCCTAATAATCCAGATTTTTAAAAATGATTTCCTTTGTCTCTGTAATAATAAAACAGTACCTTGTACTTGATCCCAACTAAGATATACTGTAATTAATCCTTATTGGAAGCAAAACCAGCCTATTGGGTTTATTTCATGTTTACATGATTTTCTAGCAGACTTAAGGCATGAGGAGCCAAAAGGAAGAATCCATTATTCGGAAAACCCCAGGTCCTGAGCATTCTGGATAACAGGTCCCATACCAGTACATTGTATTGCAGATCCCTGCTATATATCTTATTAGAGAGACTTCAGACTGTGAACAACATATAAATTACATTTTTACAGCCCAAGCATCCAGAGCAGTTTATACACTTTCCTTTTAAGTCCAACATAAATAGTAACCATAGTCTATTTATAGTATATTTATAGAATCCGTTGTCACTTAAATGCCAGAAAACAGGGCATTTTTCAATTCATATAACATAGGAAATTTAACAAAGAAACAGAACAGAACATACTGATCCACTCACTGCAGGAATAACTGAGCAACCTGCTTCAAACAGTGCCTCATCCAGGAAAATGTCAAATGTTTAACAGTCCTTTAGAGTAGACTGTCTCTTCAACTCTTATTTGTACAGTATCCATTTATTCACCCATTTTCCACAGCTGTTGATTCATCAGTGCAAATACTTGTAGTGGCTTCTCCAGTCTCAGTGAACACAGCCTCTGTTATTTTCCACATTTGCTCTGTCACATAAAGGGAGAATTGTCTCCAGCATCCTCTTCAGGCGCAAATCTGCTCTGACTACGCCAATTCACTAAAATGCAGAGTTTCGTTGTAGGCACGAACGCTGGCGACTTTTCGTTAGCGTTACTTCAACAATGTGAGCATTTGATAGTGAAGATGCACTAGTGTTCATTTCTGCCTAAACAAACTTCGCTAGGGATCTTGCGCTCAGGTCAATTTGCATAGGGCGGGAAATTTAAAGACGTCTTTATGTTAAATGTTGGTGCATATACTTACAAATTACACTTTTTAAAACACATGTCCAGGGAAACTTAATAAAGACAATAGATTTGTTATAATGCCCTACACAGGAGCCCACTGTATAGTTAGGGGCAGATTTATCAAAGGTCGAAGTGAATTTCCGAATTAAAATACTTCGAATTTCGAAGTAATTTTTGGGTACTTCGACCATCGAATACGCCAAATTCGACTTTGACTTCGAATTGAAAATACTTTGAAAATTCGACCATTCGAAAATCGAAGTACTCATTAAAAAACTTCGACTTCGATACCTTAAACCTGCAGAATTGCTATGTAAGCCTATGGGGACCTCCTAGAACGTATAGCCAGTATTTGGCTAAGTTTTGAGAAGTTGAAGGATTTTTTTGTAAAATCGTATGATCGTACAATTTAATTCGAAGTACAATCGTGCTATCTTAATTTTATCGAAATTAAGGCTTTTAATTGATTTTAAGAGATCAGGTACATTATTTCAACTTCGAATGTCGGACTACCCTTTTCGATGGTCGAATTTCGAGGTTTTTTTCACTTCGAAATTTGGCCTTTGATAAATCTGCCCCTTATGTTCCAATATAACAAATTAAAACAGTAATTCCCCATTATGATTACGGCAATCAAACCAGTTGAAATAATGTACCTGATCTCTTAAAATCAATTAAAAGCCTTCATTTTGATTTAAAGAAAAACATTATGATCAGTCTGCTATTCACATTTCCCAAAATAAAAGTTCAGTCCTAATTATATAATGAGTGCACCATAGTACTAAGCAATATCTGAGTTATATGCCCTTTGTAAGCTACAGATGATTCACCAACTGAAATTACTTTCTTGCAATTATTTTTCCTTCTAAACACATTACCTAGAAAAAATAATTGCTAAAATAATCATCTGTTGCAGATGTTCCCAGCTACTAGTTCTGATTTTTAGAATATTCAAGCTTGAATCAATTACACCCAACCTGAGATAAACTAATATATACAGTTACCCAGTGGGGGTCATTAACACATATTTATTCTCAAATAATTGTATTGCCCATGTTTTTTCCTGAACTATAAAGTATTCCACTGCTGTGCCCGTCTTTCCAGTTTTTGCGAATTCGCATTGCAAATTCTTAGCAAAGTGTCTCGCAAATGAGAGTGGCTACGGTCCGAGGGTGTGAAAATAGCATTGACAGCAATTTAAATTTGCAATTTGCAAAACTGAATTGTGCACATTTTTTCCACCACCAAAGTCGCAGCATGCATAAATATTTGCAATTTGCAATTTTTGGTATATTTAAAAAGCTCTTATGGACATGAGAAAAAATCCACAATTCTGTTTGCACATTATATACACCACTCTTATTCAGCTTTATAAATACAATCATGCACAGGGCACATTTATTCACTGTGCAAATCATTCTGCGCTGCGTGAAGTTTATTAATGAGCCCCAGTGTGTTTTAGATAAACTGCAACTCTCCCCAGTGATACTAAAGAGTCCAATAGAATATATACTATATAGAAAACTCAAACAATACAATGTACTTAGTGCTCCTTTATATCAGATTACCACACATTAAAGTCAATTCTTTCTTAAGAAAGCAAAAGTGTGAAACATGTAGAAGGTGACCTATATAGATATAAACGGGGGAATGTAATAAAAATCGCTAATGGAAAAACTATTTGCAATGCGAAAAGCTATGCCTTTGCGTGAACAAATTTTTCTTTGTGCGAATTTAATATAGCTTTTGCGAGCCCGGAAACTCTTTAGCGACCACTTCCGACAGTGAAAGACCGTTTGCGAATTTTATAGTTTGCATCAATGCGCAGTCAATGTAATAAAACTTCTTACTGAAAAAGTCGTTATGTTTGCTCCAAAAGATTACGACACCTTCAAGCACTTCTTATGAGTGCGCAATTAAAATTCGCAATGCAATAACAGTTTAAGGCACAATATTACATTGCGAGATGTGGATTTTTGTCTTATTGGTGCGAATTGTTTTGCTCTTTGCAACTTTTATTACATTCCCCTGATTGTGTTTTATGCCACTGAATTCTATGTGCAGGAAATACACATTATAAAAGCTGTGATTGTGCAATTGTTTTTATTTATTTCTAATTTTAAGAGAAATACTGTCACATAATCTGTTGGTATAGTGGATTTCATTGTAATGTCTGATTCGTACTCTATAGTGATGGGCGAGTTTATCTCACTTCGCTTTGCTAAAAGATTTGCGAATTACCCTCAAAATTTGCAAAAAAATTGCGAAACGTGACAATATGATGCGCACCTATTTTGTCCAATTGCATTAAAGTCAATGGACGAACGTTAAATTGTTGCCGGCGTTAAATTGTTGCCAGTGTCGAAATTGTTGCCGGGAAATTTGCCCCAAATTTTGTGCCTGGCGAATAAATTTGCTTATCACTAGTACTCTTAACTGATCACCCTGAAAATATCTTGTGAATATTTAAATAAACCTGAGAATTGACTTTTTTATTAAGGTGTGGTGTTCTGATATAAAGGAGCGCTAACCTGGTAAATGGCATAAATCCAAGCTTTAACCCTGTTGGCTGAAAGAGTTGAAATATATTTGCAGGCTTTCTTAAAGCTGTCATTCAAAATGTGGTTCACTAGAATGTTACAGAATGGCTAATTCTAAGCAACTTTTCAATTGGCCTTCATTTTTTCTTTTTTTACAATTTCTGAATTATTTGCCTACTTCTTCTTCTAACTGTTTCCAGCTTTCAACTGAGGGTCACTGACCCCATCTAAAAACAAATGCTCTGTAAAGCTACACATTTATTGATATTACCACTTTGTATTACACATCTTTCTATTCAGGCCCTCTCCTATTCATATCCCGGTTAGTGATGGGCGAATTTGTCTCATTTTGCTTCGCCGCAAATTTCACGAATTTCCATCGAAAATCACAAAACTGGTGAGAAATTTGTGAAGCCTCGATTTTGAGGCCGGCGACAAATGGGTGCCGGTGTCAAAGTTGACGACGGCACTCATTAAAGTCAATGGCCATCCGTTTTTTTTTGACACTGGCGAATTTTCGCTGCAAATTCATTGCGAATTTACGCCTGGCGGATAAATTCACCCATCACTTATCCCAGTCTCTTATTCGTATAAGTGCATGGTTGCTAGGGTAAGCTGGACCCTAGCTACCTGTGTTTTGCATGGGCTTCTGGTACTCTAGTATCCTCCCACATATACAGAACCACAGTTATAGGAACCTGACATGGTACAGAACCTTCCACTGATGGAAATAATGTATATTATCAGTAAAAAGCTGTAGAATAAGTTAGAACTATATCAGTGAAAGCATAATAACAGTAATAATGTTTTGCATGTATAAATACTGAATGACATGTCAACATAAAGGGCAACTGAGGACTGATTAGAAATTGTAATTGTTTCATACAGGCTTTTAACTCAGAGGAAGGTACAATTACTGTGAAGAGCTATTGTCGGTGCAGGAACACATTTATTGTAGAAGATTCAAGAAACAATGCAGAGTTTCTTGGTTTATTCAACGACATACAGAAAAACACATTTGTTCTGCATTTCGCATATTTTTTAATAATTCATACTTGAATTTATTTATCAAAACTATAAATTTAAATTTTAAATGTTAAACTCTGAGCATTAAAAGCTGAATGGGAGAGATACTGCATATATCTCTCCAATGACATTTTTCTAGAGCATTCTGTGCTCATGATATTTAAATTCCATGGAACTGGAACCAAGTTTGAAATGTGTCCAGCAATAGATTAATGAAATGCAGCCTGTAATAAGATTAGGGTGGGGGAAATATGCAGAAATTATTTTTTTGCCAATTTCATCCGAGGTTTAAATGTCATAAAATGTTATTAACAATGAATATAATGAAGAAAACAATTTAGCACAATATTAGATAGATTCCCTTGAAAGACAGGCCAGCGTTGGTTCCAATATCATACCTTGATAATTCAGATTTAATAATTTCATAATTAAAAAGAAATGTACATGTTCCAAGCTTTTATAATACAGTATTTAGATGGATTTATTTAGAAGGATAATGGCACTCAGTGTGGCCCTATTACTTGCAGTGTTCATACAGGTCACACGCTCCAAAACCTAGTCCTGACGAGAGCTCTGCTAATTTGGTTTACAAAGGGGTGCTTTATCTTTGAGTTAACTGGGGAGGTCCATTTATGAACATTCAAATTTTAGTGATTTTAAAGTTTTTTTAAAAATACAATTAATCTTTCTCTAAAATCATAGGCAGAGGGTGATTTTCTTTTTCTTGGGGATGCTAAGGGTTGGGCCACACTGGGCATTTTGGGGAGATTTGGTCGCCTGGTGACTAATGCCCTTGTTTTTGCGGTGACCAATCTCCCCAAATGCCTTCCCCAACTCTGCGCCGGCTAGAATGAAAAAACGCCGGAGCTAATCACACACGGAGGTTCATTTTCAGAAGTCCCCGAAGCTTCGGGCACTTTTAGGGACAGGCAGACAGCTAGAGGCACATTTATCAAAGGTTGAATTTCAAATTCATGTGAGTTTTTAAAAATTCCCATAAACTCGAAATTCTACCAATCGAAATCTATAAAAGAAATCAAATTTCCTAAACTTGGTTGAATAGGATCAATTTGAAAACTCGATTTTCATATTCTTTCCTATTTTTCTTCACTTTCTATTTGTTTTCGGTTAATGTTTGTGCTTTTCTAATATTTCAAATGACAAGAACCTCCCTTCATTCTTAAATTTTTCTTTCTCCTACTCCTCTTACATCTGCCAGTTTTTCAGCCACTTTTCCCAAATCTGCTCCCTCTCAATTTCAGGTTCTCTGCACATTTATTTGCTCTCCTTTTCTGTGTATTCCAGATCTTATTCCAAGTCTCCGTAATATTCTCTGTCCCATTGTATTCCTCTTCTGTTTAATACTTTTTTCTGCTTAAGTTGTTTTTTCTCTACTCTACCCACTGTCTCTTCTCCCCCATAGAGCTCTGTTTTGTCACTGACTGCTCCTCTACTGGTCTGCTGGTACAAAGGCTGTTTCATGGTGCAAAGTCTGTTGGGAGTAATAAGAGTAATTTGGTTGCTGCAGTTACTAGTCTAAAATATACAGTATTTATGGTTGGATTGTTACTGTATGACCCTTACTTTAAATATCCGTGAACACAGGTCAATAGCTGTACCAAGCAGTAGTGATGGGCGAATTCGCGCGATTCACCGCCAGTGAATAAATTCACGAAACACCCATGAAAATTCGCCCAAAAAAATTCGCTGGCGTCAAAAAAACATTTTGCCAGAATAGATGCCAGCGTCAAAAACAAGATGCCGGCGCAGTTTCAAAATTTTTTCGCAGTTTCGCGAATTTCGCTGGAAATTCGCAAATTTTCCGGCGAAGCGAAACAGCGCAAATTCACCCATCACTACCAAGCAGGACTTAAAAGATAAAGAATAAAAAAAAAGAGTACAAAAAGAGAGATACAAATTAAAAATAAGGAATACAGGAATGGCACCTACAGATGAGAAACTAGTAAGAAAGCAAAAGGATAAATAGTGTGCTACCACTTGTTAAGTGGTGGGGCGATGATGTGCCTTTACCCATTACTCTCAGTGTGTATTAGATCCTATCCAAACCCTACACTTCAGCTACTTCCAAGGTTCATCCTGCAGCCCCAAGCTGGTGTTGAAAAATTCCTCTCATTAGAGAGGCAAAGGCATTATGTGGGTGTTGTCTGAGCATAATAGAAGTTTAAAGGAGACATCAGAGCTACTCCATATCTGGTCCTTGCACTGTAGATAATTAGATTCCCAGTTTGCCCTTTGTTGTCACTATTCACAAACCAACAATCTATTGTGTAATAGGAATAAACACTACACATAACCATCTTGCCACTAGTGAGATGCAATGAAATGTTGTGGCATTTTGTTTAATGGGTCATTATAAAATCTAGAACAGCTTCTTTGACTCCCCTATCTATTAAATTCTAGAGTTAGAAGTTAACTGTCATAGACAATACAGAACGCTAATTGCTCTTTGTTTCTGTCATGCCCTGTGTTTACAGGACATAAGCAGAGAGGTACTGTATATATACACACCTTATACATGTGTTACAGCTATGGATACATTTGACCTCAGGACATTAATCAGTTTATAAGATGTTTTGCTACCATTGTTGGTTTTGTTGATGATCAACAATGAGATCCTTTTCCTAATTGTAGGCTCACCCTTCAACAATATACTTAATGGTGACACAGTGAGCTGTGACAGAAATAATCTGTGGGATAAAATATGACTTCAGACCTGCTAGATTTAGATCCAATTCTAGATACAGACACTGTTACATTATGCCCAAGCTGCTCCTGGAAGTCAATACCATCACATTCAAGTGTTCTATTGATCTCTGGGAATATTGTTAACATTCTGTCTTCAGTTCACATTCAGGTACATTTTCTTTTATGGATAAATGTGTTAGTGGATGTTCTGACACAGTGGAGAGGGAGGCATGTACAGGGTAGAGGTGAATACATTTTAGTGCATTTCATCTGTATTTAGATTTTTTTTTTTATTTGTTTAAAGATTTTGTTTCTTTTATAAGTGTGTAGAGACCCTGAGGTTTAGGTATGGTTTTACTTAGGTATGTATAGGTATGGGAACTGTTATCCAGAATGCTCAGGACCTGGGGCTTCAGGCTGAACCCCACTGACAGTTCTATGAGCCCCCTAAGGGTGCCTCATGTCTGGGAAGTTTACCCTTTAATCAAACATTCCTAATAAACTTCTAGTTTATCTGCAGGAAAAAAAAAACCCCATGTACTGGGGGGAAAAACCCTTCCTGGCATAGATGATTGGACTATAAGCATTAATATCAGGGTGTGGGTTCAACAGACATGTGTATGAAGGCAAAGCTGAATGTTAAATGTTAGACCCCCTTGCCCTCTTGTTACACCCTTGGCCTTTCAAATCTCACATTCACTCACACATTCACACACCATTCACTTCAACAATTAACTGTAATTATAACCATAACTAATAGTTAATATAAACTATACTTATCTTTACATGTAATAATAAAAATGTATAATAACTATATACATAGTATAAGGTCCTACAACAGGAAAGACGGAGAATTTTCCTCAGTAGCATGAGAGGCTCCATTGGAGGCTGCAGAAAAAAGAGAAAAACAACCTTTTAGGATGACATGGAATATGCTAACATGTGGTTATGTAATTAATCCAGGACTATATTTCTAATGAATTAGCATTCAGCAATCATGTACTTACTTCTCTTAGCTGGAAAGGTGGTGGTACGTTTTTTCCATTTCAGCTCCACCCAGTCGATGGAAGAGAAGTATGGGTGGTATTTTATATTCCCATGAGCATCAAGGCGTTGATTTGGATCCTTCTCCAGGAGATAAAGGGAATAAAAAAAATTATTTATTGCCAGTAATAGACACATTTGGATAACTGGATAACTGAGTATTTGACCTCCCTGCATTAAAATTAAGTTCCTTTTCCACACTCATTAAGAAATAGATATAGTGAATTAATGAAGTACTGTGGGTTTCAATATTGAAGGCGTCCCACTTCTCTTACTCAGAAGATCCTTCAGATCGTCATTCAGCCAACAAGGAATCTTGAGCTCATCATTAATAGTAGAGTGGATGACCTTCTCCTTGTTGTTGCCTCCATAAAAGGGGAGTCCTCAGATGCAAATTAATAAATACATACAGACATATGGGCAGATAAAAATTAAGGCATTCCCCTAAATAAATAAAAGAAATGGGCTTTCATGAGGCATCATGAGCACACTGGCCTCTGCTGCTGTAATTGCATTTCGGGCTCTTCTTGATCTCCTTCATGGCTGGTTGGCAAATGTAGCCAAAATAACCCGAGAAAGCCATAGAGTAATAATTATTAAAGGTTTAAAATAACACTTAAAAATCATAATAAAGGTAACATAACTTAATTTAATTATGTTGATTGCAAGCTACTTCTGTAAAAACACATTTATCATCATACTTCATTTCCTGTATTTGCAACCACTTATGGATTCTTAATTAGCATTTACAATAATAAAATATCTGTCTTAGGAAATCACTTACTTTTTTGAATCCTCCCTGCCCAAGAATGGGATGGAAGTCGTATTTGTGGACATCCAGTGGGCTCATTCCAACTCCTGTGGGAAATAAGATACGCATGTATGTCTATCCTTGGTAAAAGTGGAAATGTATATTTACCAAGCAGTATAAGTAAATGATTATATAAGCCTTGATAGCGTGACATAGGTTTTATGACCACAACATTTAAATCTAACTTGTTTAACATTTGCAGACAACCAAATATATCTTTTATCCTTTTTTTTTTAATTTATTGAGGGAAAATGTCATTGTGTTCCACTGCTTTTTAAAGCAATGAGAGCTATAAAATTATAGAGAAGGGAGAGATTGTCAATTTTCTAAAGGTTAAATGCAAGAGAACTAGAGAGCCTGAAAGGTCAAACTCTGTGTGCATTTGGAGTGTAAAGGTAGATAGGACCTCAGGGTAAATTCAAAGATTGGCATTAAAAATGACAAGCTTGTGAGGACAAGTTAGGACAACAAATAGAAAATCTAATATTTGATTTATTTATGTAGAATATGCAATTTGCTCATGAAACCTGTGGTACTGTACCTAATGAACTCACTGTATGAACAGTGTTATATATGTATGTTGGTCCCAAGCTGACATTTCTGTAAAAAAATTTTCATGTAGGAAGGATATAGAAACAGCACCTCCACCTGGACCCTGGTGTTAACAATATCTATAAAGGGTAATTAACTTTGTGAACACAAATTAATTTATTTTACAAAAGATAATACTAGATTCTTTTGCTGAAATAAATTAAAAGATTTTTCAGAAATAATGTAATTTTGACAATATGGCCATACCTGTTACTGTGCCCCCAGCTCTGTACAGCTTTTCTTCTCCATTAACTGCTGCAACCTACAGTGTGACAATCTTTTCCTAACCCAATCAAATGGCGAGAAAAGAATAATCTGAAATGAGACCAAACAGACAAGCCCCCTATTGAACAATCTGACCCACACACCCAGGAGCAGCCATAATGGGACGCATTCATGTGCATTATAATCAAATACCCTAGCTCGCTTATTACGCTCATGCCTGACATACGGTATGGGGATGCACATATGAATCTGTTACATGCATGTGCATAACAAATGAACTGGGGAGCTATCTCATTATGTGCATGCAGGTACTCCAGTACCCGGAGCTCCCTTTTGGTGTAGGGGCCAGAACACTCAATAGGGGTTTTTATTCTTATAAAAATAATATGTGACAACCCCTAAGCTTAGCTTCTCAACAGCTGCTCAGAGCCCACTGAGCATGTGAGTGTCACAGACACATTCCAAGATGGTGACCCCCTGTGACAAGTTTGAAGTCCTGGATCATTGCTGCTATTGACAAGCTGAAACTTTAGGCTGGTGCAATAAGTATATAAAATATGGCATTTTTAGATTTTAATAAATTTCGTTGATCATTGTAGCATGATACCTAGAACCAATGCCCAGCACCCTGGTCTCGGCTCGGGCTTCTGCCTGTAGCAGCCGCCTTTGGCCTCGGAGGAGCCCTCAGCTACTCAGATGCTGCAGGTCTTATAATGAGAGGTGCAAGGCAAGGGGTTCTGGGCAAGCAGAGGGGCACAACCGGATAGCAAAGTCTCTGGGCAGAAGGTCGCAGTACAAGGCATGAGACAGAATCGTAGTCAGAACAGGCTGGGGTCTGGGCAGGCGGAGTACAAACGTAGTCAGGCAGGCAAAGGTCAAACCGGGTGATCAATCAGAAGGGATTTAGCAGAAGAGGTAGTCGGTATTCAGGCAAGGGTCAAGATACAAGAGTTCAGAAAAGTCAATAGCCAGGCAGGGGTCAAAACAGGATACAGATCAGGATTCAAAACAGCACTAAGCTCAAAACACCACGAGATAACAAAACCTATCATGGGCAAGGTCCCATAGTCCTAATGAGCTACTGCATAGGCTTCAGAACCAGGGGGGCCACAGGGGCCGTGGCCCCCCCAGAATTTTCCTCCTCCAGTTTGAAACCATTTTTTAAATAAAAAAAAAAAAATTTTTTTTTTTTACAGGTTTTTTTTTGCCTTTTTTCTTTTAAGCCGGTGCGTGTCTGGGCTGTCTCCCTTACCTGGCCTCTCCACTTCGATTTTGCACCACCCCCTAGAAACCGGTAGTGGAAGTGGCCAGCGATGGAAAGGAAGTATCTGGGCTGGCTCCCTTACCCAGCCAGTCCACTTTCATTTTGCACCACCCCCTCCAAGCTGGTAAAGTTGAAGTGGCCAGCGAATGAAAGGAAGCTCCGCCTGCCGCACAGCTGCAGTCCGGAAGAGAAGCGAGCATCGTGTTAGCGCCTGTCAGGAGTAAGGAGTACATAGGAATGCACGGATAGGCCTGCACATGCGTTCCATACAGTGCAAATAGAGCGCAGTATCCAAAGTTGTCTCTGTGCAGCACAAATCGTCAAAATGCAGCTTCACCCCTCATCCCTCTCTTACAGTACAATACTCTTCATTGCATGTGATTATTTTAATGGTAAATAATGCTATCTAAAGAAAAATCCCTTATATATTTGTGAAACATGAAGATGCATACATCTTCCATTGTAACAGATATATCTTATACCTGGACTCTGATATACACGTATTGGCACAATTTAAATGGAAATACTGTGCTAAGGTCTCAATCCCTGGCCCTAACTTATTATAAATGTATTATAATGTAATCAGAGGCGACAGGAATAAAAGGAACAGCAGACAACTAGAACCGTGTTTACCCCAGGCAAATCTATGTCAAGGAATCTATAGCAAATCTATTTTAATAGCTTTATGCATTTCTTAATGGTGTGGTTCACCTTTAAGTTCACTTTCAGTATGTTATAGAATGGCCAATTCTAAGCAACTTTTCAATTGGTCTTCCTTATTTATTTTTTATAGTTTTTTAATTATTTGCCTTTTTCTTCTGTCTCTTTCCAACTTCCAAAGGGGGTTCACTGACCCCATTTAAAAAGCAAATGCTCTGTAAGGCTACAAATGTATTGATACTACTATTTAAGTACTACATTTTCTATTCTCTCTTATTCATATTCTAGTCTATTATTCAAATCAATGCATTGTTGCTAGGGTAATTTGAACCCTAGCGACCAGATTGAATTTGCAAACTGGAGAGCTGCTGAATAAAAAGCTAAATAACTCAAAAAACATAAATAATAAAAGATGTAAACTAATTGCAAATTGTCTCAGAATACTATTCTGTACATCATACTAAAAGTATTCTCAAAAGTGAACAACCCCTTTAACACCCATTGGTGAGGGTGAGTGGCTGATCATTGCCAATTTGTCAATGTGCTCATCTACTTTTCTCTTCTCCTTCTATGGGTTCTGTGGGGTATTTATACAAAGAGTTGCCCCTTTGCCATCCTGCTATGGGTTCTGGGGAGTTTTATACATGGAATTGCCATGGTACCATCCTGTCATGAATTCTGGGGGTATTTATACATGGAATTGCCCCTTTGCCATCATATGAATTGTGGGGGTTTTATACATGGAATTGCCATGGTGCTATCCTGCCATGAATTCTGGGGGCATTTATACATGGAATTGCCACTGTGACATCTTGATATAAGTTCTGGGGTTATTTATATTTGGAATTGCCACTGTCCCAACTTGATATAAATGCTGGGGGTATTTATACATGGAATTGCCATTCTACTATGAATTCTGGGGTTATTTATAAATGAAATTGCAATTATGCTGTGAATTCTGGGGGATTTATAAATTAAGTTGCCATTCTGCTATGAGATCTAGGGGTATTTATACATGGAATTTCTACTGTGCCATCCTGCTTTCTGGGTGGGGGGGTATACAGAAAATACAGGGTTAAAGATCTTAGTACAAAGTTAATCCAGAAAATGGTCAAATTGCATCTTGGAGTCAGGAAGACATTTTTTGAAGCAAATTGGATAAGCTTTAGAAGGGGCTGTTCTCCTTCCTTTGTATCAGCTAGAAGTTAGACAGGTTTTAAAAAGGCTAGACGTGTCTTTTTTTCAACCTAAATTACTATGTTTATATATAATTATTATGCTGATGCTGTTGGATTGGAAAATTTGTACAACTGCCCCATAATAATATAACATTGCTGTCTGACTAGCAGAAAAGGTATCCATGTAGTGAGAGATTTTTCACATTACTTCAGTCACTTCATGGCTTTCCCTACTACAGGTTACACACTGCTCCAGGCCTACAGTTCCTCATACCTTGCATTTTGGCTGAGCAATAGAGTGAGGCAGTGCATGGGGAGGTGCTAGAACTTGGGAGAGTGCCTGTGCTCACTGATTCTTACTATATAATGCATTCTTGTACGTTTTTATTATGCTTGGCCTGTCAGTATTCTCTATATCTTACTGCTTGTGTGGCTGTTGTCCATTGTTCTATATGTATGTATTTGGTGTGCCAGTGCCTCGGCTTCTTACTATATAATGTTCTTTATAGTGCTTGTGGTGCCTTCTCTATATTATGTTCTTGGGAGATCAGTACCTACTGCTCCTTTATGTCTTTTTAGTACCCCTTAGTCTCTGCATGTAATGTACTTTAGGTGCCAGAATCTTTTTCCCCCTTTACCCCATAATGCGCTTGTAGTGCAGCATTCACAGCTCTCAGTTAAAATTGTACATGTGGTGTTATTACCCCCTTCCTGCAGTGCCAGACTTTAAGCAAATTTTGCCCCCACTGCTATGGTTTGATTTTCCTGAAAATTCAGTGAAAGCACACAGGAAAGGGGGTGGAGTCCAAAAGGAGTGACCAAAAAGGGGCGTGGCCAAATTTTGCCGCCGCGCTACGCGCGGCACCTTTGCCCTTCGTCCTGGCCACCCCTGTCAAAACCATCTTCTGCTGCCTATGAGCTACTGTATATATAGTGTTTGAAATTTGCGCCAATGCACGCTGGCGTAATCACGTCAGCGTGACTGCGCCTTTAAATTACACAGAGGCGCGCCGCAAGCACCCTAGAGATACGGCGCCTACAGCCTACTGTGGAGTAGCCTAACGACATGGTGGGCGTCCCAGCCGGGGAGCGACAGGAGCCCCTGCCATCCCCCCACTAGACCACCAGGTACGATCATTACATAAACTATATACTCATACACTAAACTATAGAATTTAGTATCACAATAGCCATGGATATTATGTCTATCCAAAAAATCATCCAAGCCATTCTTAAAGGCATTTACTTTACTGTGAAGAAACCCCTACGTTGCTTCAAATGAAAGTTCTTTTCTTCTAGTCTGAAGGAGTGGGCTCCTTCAGTAAGGATTAATGATTTCTTAGTCTGCATTAAGTACAAGGTACTGGTTTATTATTACAGAGAAAAAGGAAATACTTGAAAAATTTAATTATTTGATTAAAATGGAGTCTATGGGAGAGGGCTCTCTGGTAATTCTGAGCTTTCTGTCTAATGGACTCCCAGATAATGAATCCTATACCTGTTCATTTTAAATAACATAAAAATACTGTAAACTATATGCTTATCATCCTTTTATGAGTTTATTTTGCAGAAATACCTTGTCAGGTCAGGATCATTATAGTTGCATTATTATACTAACATTAGCCTTGGTGAGCACCCTCCAAAACCAACTTTTATATGTGTGTTTGACTGCAATAAATAGATGGCTTTGATCATTTATCTAATGCATTTTAATCAAAAGAAATTGAGCTTTTCAGGAGAAAATCTTTGATTTCTGTTGTATACTTTGTATACAAGTACTAGTATGTTTCCTATTAAATTACTGGCCAAACAATAACATTTGCTTGTACCTGTTCAACTCAGGTTATTACCTAATGACAATGATAGTACTTGGTCTAATTGTAAGAGTTTGTTAAAAGGGACCAACCAATATAAAACAATTTCAAAAAGGATCAGCACTCACAGGGCTGTTTTATTAATAAACTTATTTCAGTATTTTAAGTCCTGTGAGTGCTGATCCTTTTGAAACTTATGGAGATGATTTACCGATCGTGCATCCAGGCAAATGAACACTTGCATAAGAGAGTGCTGGCCTCCCGACGGTATATATATATATATATATATATATATATATATATATATATATATATATTCACAGTCCAAGGGCGCACACTGTTTACTTGGTAGTGGGCCTTTGTGCCAGCCAAGTTTGAATAAGCATAAAAGTAAAGAATGGCGGCACTCACAAAAATGAGAGAAAAACTTTTATTAGACTCAATGTTTCGATCCCTCACAGGGATCTTCGTCAAAAGTATACAGACAAAACGTTTTATCAATACGGCTCCATTATGCTCGTCCCGCCCGCTGAACCCAACAGACTCTACATCGTTCCCAGATGTGATTGGAAGCTCACACTACAACAGGTACATCCCTCACTAATTATGATGGGCTTCCCACTACCCAAATCGCCCCCAATAGCCGCTAGTTTACTAAGAAATCCAAGAAGGAAGTACTCCCCTAATTTATTCCGATATATATACTGAGTGAGTCTACATTACAGCTAACATCTCTCTTCTCTTCTTTGTAACATCGTATTACAAGCACTGAATTTGCTACAAACGGTTACTTTGACGCATTGTTTCTGTACTTATTTGTACTGATTTGATCTTTTACCATTATTTCTTTATATCTTCGATTCATTTTTTTTTTGTGTATTTGTTTTTTTACGAGTTTTGTATATGTATTCCTCACGTCAGTTATGTGTAGTGTATGTATGTATGTATGTATGTATATTTTTATTTGTAAAGCGCTCCTTGAGGGCAAAGCACTGTACAGCAAAACAATAAATTAGTAGTAACAAACAAGGGATCATTGAAATAAAAAGTAACAATAAGTGCATTATTAGAAATACAATTCACATAAATATAAAAAATATAATTACAATACAGATTAAGTGCTCAGTGTCAAGGAAACAAAAGGCTAGAGGACCCTACCCCATAGGGCTTACAGTCTAAATGGGAGGGTAACAGACAGACACAATTCAGAGGGTATTAAGGTGCTGTGGGTTACAGTTTGTTACGCTGTTATATAAGTGCCAGTTCAGGAGTTATCCAGGTGCTCCCAGAGGTAGTCTTTAAGTTTTGTTTTAAAAACACTGAAGGAGGATTCTCTCCTGAGAGATTCAGGAATGACATTCCAAATATAAGAATTCGCAAGAGAGAAGGGTTTGATACGGGAAACAGCAGTAGTAGTAGGGGGGTTACTCTGAGAGGAGCGGAGGTTTCGGCCAGGAACATATAGAGTGACAAGAGATGAGATGTAGTTAGGTGCAGAGGAATGAAGGGCTTTGAAGGTTATCAGGAGTTTATAAGTTATTCTTTGTTTTATAGGAAGCCATGATAAGGACTTCAGCAGCGGAGGGACCTGTACCCTTTTGGATGAGAAGAGGATAATTCTGGCAGCAGTGTTTAATACAGACTGTAGAGGGGAGAGATGGGAGTTAGGGAGGCCAGTTAGTAGAAGGTTACAGTAATCTAGTCGGGTTAGGATGAGAGCATGCATGAGCATCTTGGATGTATCAGGTGAAAGGAAGCCACGGATTTTGGCAATATTGCATAAGAAAAAGTGACAGGTTTTGACAGTGGTGTTAATATGATCAGAGAAGGAGAGCAAGGAGTCAAAGATTACCCCCAGACAGCGAGCTGAGTTGACAGGATTAATGAGTATGCCATCAATAGAGATAGTAAATAGTGGAGTAGGACCAGGCTTAGGTGGAAAGATGATAAATTCAGTTTTTGTTAGGTTGAGTTTGAGGTGGCGCTGGTTCATCTAATTTGAGATAGCCAGGGGGCAGTTAGAGATCTGAGCCTCTGTTTCAGCTGTTAATGAAGGGTTGGATAAATATATTTGGCTATCATCAGCATACAGATGATAATTAAAGCCAAATGAATGGATGAGATCTCCCAAAGACAAAGTGTACAGGGAGAACAACAGCAGACCAAGTACAGAGCCTTGCGGCACCCACACATTAAGTGGAACTGGAGATGAGGTTTTGTTATCATAGGAGACAGTGAATGATCGGTTAGAATGGTAAGAAGAAAGCCAAGATGCAGCCTGGTTATGGATGTCAAGCAAATACAGAATCTGCATCAGGAGAGAGTGATCAACTGTATCAAATGCAGATGATATGTCAAGGAGGAGAAGGATGGAGAAGTGATCTTTGACTTTGGCAACCTGAAGATCATTTATAACTCTGCACAAAGCAGTGTCAGTAGAGTGACCAGCCCGGAAACCAGATTGCAGAGGGTCCAGCAGATCATGGGTGTGTAGAAAGTTAGTAATACGGGAGAACACAAGGGAAGGTTCCAGATCCTAGAGAAGAATTGAAGATGTTAGTAAGTAGTGGTGTAAGCTCTGCAACACACTGTCTGAGCAGAGAAGAGGGCATAGGGTCAACGGGACAAGTTGCGAGTGGGGAGGACAAAAGAAGTTTGGAGACTTCAGACATTGTTACCGGAGGGAAGGAATTAAGACATGCAGAAGGGGGCTTAGGAAGGAGGAACTGGTTTACATTAGTAGAGGTAGGGATCTGATTGCGGATGGACTCTACTTTGTCTTTAAAGAAATCAGCAAAGTCCTGAGGAGAGTGTGTCTGGTTGACTGATACTGTGGATGAGGGATGGAGAAGAGTATTGAATAGAGAAAACAGGCGTCGTGGGTTGGATTTGTGATTGTTTATAAGGGCACTGTAGTATTCTTGCTTGGCTTTTGAAAATGCAGAATTGAGGCAGGACAATAGAAATTTATAGTGAATAAAGTCTGCTTGCGTATGGGATTTCTTCCACATACGTTCAGCAGATCAGCAGGAGCATAAGAATCTGGTTTGTGAATTCAGCCAGGGTCATGGGTTCAGATCACGTGTACGCTTAGCCTGTAAAGGGGCACATGATTGTGATCGGAAAGGGGTAAGGGCTCACTGTTAAAACCAGAGAGAGAGTTTTTTAGTAAACACTAGATCCAGAAAGTGGCCATCCTTATGAGTAGGGGTGTTTGTCCACTGTTCGAGCTCAAAGGAGGAGGTTAGGCGGAGAAAACGAGAGGGCCAGGTTTGTGAAGGTTAGAGAAAGTAGAGGAACAAGAAAATTTGCGCAAGTTGCCAGGAAAACGAGGTTGAATATATGTTGGTATGGAGGAGGGTCCAGGGTTTGGAGAGATATCCCCTGCAGCTAGCAAAAGTAGGTAAAAGAGGGAAAAGATGTGGGAAGAGGATTTGAAGTGACAACATATCCGGGTCTTGTTAGTAACTGGAGGACAAAGGTGTTGCAAGTAGTTGTAAAGTGCTGGAGTATGTGGAAGGGAGTAGAGAAGAAGATATGTAAATACTGTAGAATACTGACAGACAACAGGACGGTTAAAGGAAGTAACTACCTTAAGGAGCACCATGCATGCAAACAGAGCAAAAATGATTAACTTTGCCATTGCAGTTTCTTGCAGGTAGCAGTGTTATGTCCTTAAAGGGATCCTGTCATCGGAAAACTTGTTTTTTTCAAAACACATCAGTTAATAGTGCTACTCCAGCAGAATTCTGCACTGAAATCCATTTCTCAAAAGAGCAAACAGATTTTTTTATATTCAATTTTGAAATCTGACATGGGGCTAGACATTTTGTCGATTTCCCAGTTTCCCCTGGTCATGTGACTTCTCAGCCGTGACAGAGAGTGAGAGCAGAGCAAGGCTCAGGATGAATACAGAGATAACCTGACTTACAAAGACTGTTTGGAGAGGAGTTTATAGGGGGTCATAAAATGTACAAGTTACAAGACTACAGGGAGAACTTATAATCAATATTATGTTACTAGTTTAGAAGTGGCAAATGAACAATGCATACATATAATTCATTAAACAGTGGTAGGTGTAATGCAGATGGAATGCAATAGCAGTTTTAGCAGATTTACCAATAAAGGTGCAGAAATGCAGACAACAGGGCCACAGCAGAGATGGTTTGGAATGCAATTGCAGTTTTAGCAGATTTACCTGTAATAAACAGAAGAAGAAGACAGATGTCAATTCATAACTCCTTGTTAAACTCTTCCAGATCATTGTAAATGAATCACTTCAAAATGAAGCATCCTTGCAAATGCTCACCCCTAAAGAGATCTTAATAAATAGTGAGAGTAAAAGCTGGGAGCTGCTGCACACATGTCTGGGGAATTACACCGTCACCCGAGTTCCCTTCCCACCACTGGGGTTTTAAATGGCTGCAGTCATTTTGTTCAAGCACTTTGAGAAAGGCTAGGGAGCTAGCCGAAACGTTAGTTGTTTTTGTCAAATTAACACTCTTTTCTTCATTTGGAAGCCCTGTGAGTGTGAGCCTCTGTTTTGCCTACATACCGTACATTAATTTAAGCTTTTTGCACCCAGGCACCATATACCTCTACAGGATTTGTGCCGGCATTCACCAGCATATATATATATATATATATACACACACACACACACACACACATATATATGTTATTACTTATTTACTGTTGTAGGCCTTGCGGTTTTCTTTTGGGACAGGTTTGGATGCCATACAGACAATAGAACACAAACTAAACAAAAGCATCACACATTGATCCATTGGCCTGTCAATATATCTTCTGAGGCTTGCACAGAAAACTGTAGCTAAACAAGGAACTGCTGCAAGCTGCGAGTTTTAGATAAACCCGAGGTATATTTCAAGATTGTTTCTCATAGTCTAATTTATGTTTTTACTTAATGATTTCACTGGGGATAAATACTGTGTTAAATGTTAATGCTTAACTAGACTTACAGTTTTTAATGTATTAATTTAAAGTCCTAAGAAGTAAGCAAAACTAATTAACTTGCTAATTGTTATAATTATAGTTCTACAACTCTGTCTGTTTTCGTAATAAAAGTAATAAGTAAGCACAGCAAATTTTTAAATGTTTGTACATCATGCATATGCACAGATCAGTTTAAATTTCACATTGCTGCCTAATATCTAACAACAAAAGGGACTTTTTTATGTGGTGAGCAAATGCAATCGAAATAGTTTACTAAAGTGCGGTAAATTTGACGATATGTTTCCGCATGTTATCGCTGTGAATATTTCTCCGCCAAAATATTTGCAGTGACTAAGTTTACTAAACAGCAATGCGCTCAGAAGTCATTGCGGTCACTTGCGGTAGCTACGTTGATGAACCAGCTTACGTTAGCTGTAATTTTAGTGAGTTGCAAATTTTCTGGCGACAAATTAAGTTTGCGAATATTTATGCTATAAAATAGTCTTGTTTTATGGCGTTTATTATGGCATGATTCATGGCCAGATATGTATCTTCAAAACTAATCAACTTTATAGATATTATCAATAACACAGTAAACAGATTTCACCCAATCAAACATGTAGGCATCATATAAATCCACATTTCAATACATCCAGTCACAATACTTACCCCCCTGCCAATAGAATCATATACCGTAAATAAAATTCATAAACAAGTTTTACCAATAAATTTGTGTGCATCATATAAATGTAGTTTAATCTAGGCTGACGAAGCCTTTGGTCCCTCCTAGCCATAATAAATCGTCTTTCAGCTGAAAAAGCTGCTGTAGCAACAGACAAAAGAATAATCCAAAACATCTTTGATTATCCTGTCACTTCTCTCTTCTCCTGTCAGGAATGGCAACAGGAACAGAATGAATTTTTTACAAAAAAGTAAATTACCGCCACTATATAGATGGCGGTAAAATCTTGCGAATATTCTGGCGTTAATTTTGTCTTTTGTACATTTCGCTGTTTAGTAAACCAGGCATTAATGGGTACGTAGTGTTAGTTTCAGCAAATGCGATAACTGGCGAAAACATATTCTTGCGCAAGAAAAAGTGCAAATTTATATTTACAGCAGGTTAGTAAACTGGCGAAAACATATTTGGTGACAAATTTGTCCATATTTTGTGAGCATATTTTTACTGTGCTTTAATAAATGGACCCCACTGAATTAAGAGAAAAGTAAGCCAATGGTAACATACACCACGCCAGCCTTTCCCTTTTTAAAGTGCTGCACAGCTCTCTGTTGCCCCTAGGCAATGATATTGAGTAGTACAAGGATGAGTTGCTCTTTATAGGGTCTGTAATGTGTGAATATATCCCATTTCAGCAAAATATTTGCAAAACAGCAAACAGTAATACATTTATTGAATAGTTGTGAAGGGCTAATAAATTCGCTGGCTCAAATTTTGCGGCAAATTTCCACGTTGCGCCACTGGCGAATAAATTAGAGTGGCCCTAGTTAGGGAATGGGAAATATGCTAGAGATAGGTAACTGGACTTGACTGACAAATTTAACCGGCTCGTGTTTGGCTAGAATAATGTATTTTGTTACCACAATTGTTGTTGACCCAAATTAATTATTGATTGCTTATCTTTTGTTATATACTGTACCATTCTGCTAATTGTTGGTCGTTTAGTGATGGTAAGCCAGACTTCCATGTAGTTAGAACTCTCTAGTCACATTAATGGTGGTGTTTTGACTATAAAAATGGGTGACGGTCTTCTTGGACTCCTAAATAACTGTGCCTAAAATTGTTGAACTCTCATTGATGGTCATACCATTTTTTCTATTCCTAAAATGACCAGAGCAAGGTAAGTAAGAAAACAATTTGGTGCCTATCTTTAAAAGCACTAGAAAAATAGCAAATAAATACAATTTAAATTGCCACATTTACACAAGGTAATGAAGTATAAAACAACATATTTATAAAGTTCTGTAAATATGAGTGTGTGGCCTAGCATAAAATTGGCATAAAAAAGCATAATTGTAAAACTTATATAGAAAATGCTGTTATTGTAAAATTATAATAACAATAATTACACTTTTTTTTTTAAGTTTGTTCTATTCAGGTCTGTGTAAAAAAATGGTGAATTACCCACCCTGATTTGTGCTATTTCTTAGATTGTGTCTACAATGAAACTTTACAGTAAGTAGTTCTTTTTTTCCCCTTTTTATTATATTTCCAATTAAAAACTAAGCGATTTCCCTCCTTAGTTTAAAATATAAATGTTATTATTCTTAAATATTTGTGATTACTTGCCATGCAGTGTGAGGCAGGATCATGAGAATTTGATTACTGAGATAGGATAGTGTGATAATACTTGAGTGGCGGTGGGGACCGTGTTGACTGTTTGGTTTGACCCTGGCCTATTCCTCAGCTATGATATGCTCGTTCCCTGTTATTCCATACGTTCTGATTCCCATTGCCTACCCAGAACTTTTACCTTGGTTATTTCACTTTACAACCTGGTGGCATCCGAGTAGTGAAAGGTGGCTGTTATAAGTTATAAGCATGAGCCATGACCGGAACCTTGGCATCTGTTATGGGTTTTGGAATACCAAACATGATTGATAGACAGGTTAGTATAGAGATAGATGAGATAGATAGATATAGTAATTAGTTAGATGTGATAGATAGATAGATAGATGATAGATAGATAGATAGATAGATAGATGATAGATAGATAGATAGATAGATAGATAGATAGATAGATAGATAGATAGATAGATAGATAGATAGAGATTTTGTTGACTGATGAAGAAGCAAATAATTATTTAAACACTCATCTGTGCACAGAAACAAAACTAATGAAAGAATGTATTATACATTTCTGCTTCCGTTAAAAAGCCTGACCATTTAGCAAAATGAAACCAATTCCTAGAAGAAATAAAATGAGCCCAATAAAAGAAGATTGTCAAAGAAAGGATTTATGAGAACACACAGCGGGCAGAAGCTTATTATAAAAGTGTCAAATAGGCAGCCTACAAGAAATTAAATTGCATCTTAATATATAAGATTTCAATTCAAGTGAGAACCACTACCTACAATATGTAAATATAGCAATTAATTGTATGCTAGTAAATAAAGGGCACTGCAAACCAATTGCACAGTAACAAGGTACACTCAAAGGGATCAGACTATCTGTAGTCTATAAACAATAATGAAATACTGTATTAATTGTTTATTAAATCCAATGCAGCTGATTAGTGGGAATGTATTCACTTAAGGCTGTGTGTTTTATCTGTGTGGTGAGATATAATGTCACATGAGTCACAGAAACGTATGTATCATAACAAATATTTATGACCCTATTTTGGTACACTCTCTTAAATACGGATCAAACTTTTGCAGTCCAGGGCCCTGCATTCTCTTTGCTAGGAACTGGGATTTACAGTGCAGTGGCTCCACCTACTGTGCACTGAGGAACACACCTCAGGGGATATCCACTAGAAAAATAAAACAGTGTGTAGTAAACCAATTTAACTTTAATTAATGTCCCTTTTCCCTGAGCTCTTATTTCCCAGGTACTGTAGTTCTACCTGCCCCAATGTACCTTTAGAATATAGGCTGTAGCTCCCATGTGGTAGACTCATGAGAAACACCTGTCCTCACACCAGGGACACACAAGGGTTTCAACTGGCATTCAACTGCTGAAATGGACACAGGGCAGCCTCTCCCTTAAATCTGAAGCTTAAATCTTGTCCAAGATGAGCACAAATACAGTTTCACCCTTTAATGCAGCTCACTGCATTTTCACACGCCACAGATTTAGCTTTGACTGTTGCTACAGCAAGGGCTCCATTTTTAACTGCTTCTGTAACCCTGTGTATTTGGCTCCAAAGCAAGGCACTCCCCTGGGTCGTCAACCTCTCCCTGAGATGCACTGGGGCTCACAATCAATCAGATTGCTCTCCAGCTTATAACCAGTCTGGGTGATGTCACAGACCAAAAACAGGGGAAAAACTTGTCCTATGTTGACTCATAATATACAGTATAATGTATATATTTTACAATAGGGGTTACATTATTCCATTATATATATATATATATATATATATATATATATATATATATATATATATATATATATATATATATATATATATATATATATTTAAAAAACGCATTGAAATGCAGCTCAACCCTTTTTTTTTATTGTGATCACGTGGGTCAGGCTTGATATACAAATTACAAAATTTAACCCCAGCACTCCAACATATAGCCCCCTTGGAAAACCTGTTTTGCACAACTTAACTGTAACTACTAATAAAGAGACACTTTTAGTTACAAAGTTTGCACAGAGTATGCTTAAGCTGACGCGCCCCGTCAAGGCAGTGTCCATGCATCAGTCCTACCTAAGTGAAAATAATATTATCTTTGGGGGGAGAAAGACCAACCCTGCTTTTCTCTTTATTTACCATGATCGCTTCCAAAGACAAAAATCAAATGCCCGTGTGCTGGTTCAAAAATAAATTACATTGTATGTCAGCCAAAAAACCGCACCACCCAGGACTTGGTATAAAGTTTCAAAGTACAAAATTTATTTTCAACGTTTCAGCTCCATAACTGGAGCCGTCTTCAGTTATGGAGCTGAAATGTTGAAACGAAGACGGCTCCAGTTATGGAGCTGAAACGTTGAAAATAAATTTTGTACTTTGAAACTTTATACCAAGTCCTGGGTGGTGCGGTTCTTTGGCTGACATACAATGTAATTTATTTTTGAACCAGCACACGGGCATTTGATTTTTTCACCGTGTGCACTAGCTGCAAAGCGTCTATATATATATATATATGTATATATATATATATACACAACACGTCTTTTTGGATACACAAATAGGGGCACACTTCCTGTTACCCTTTTTCTTATTACAGTAGCAACACGTAGAACTACATATAAACATGTGCATACATCAAAAACAAGTGTTTTAGTTTTCTAAAAGATTTCTAACTATTTAAAGGGGAACTCTCGTGAAAATGAAAATGTAATATAAGCTTCATCATACTGAAATAAGAAACTTTCCAAATACAATCAAATATTCTGCATCATTTCTGAAATAATCAAGTTGATCTACACTATCCCTCTCTCAGCATCTGTTTCTCTTCATTCTGTCTTCTTGTAGCAGTTGGGGTATTAGATAGTCATTGACAGTTAGAGCCAATATATCAGGGTCAGACTGGGGGGCCCAGGGCCCACTGGGACTGCTGTCCAGGGCCCCCCTCCATGCCCCCTGGCCTCCATACTTGATGGCACACATGCGCACAAAAGGAGCGCATGCGTGCATGTAGCTGCACGTCACGCTTCAGTGCACGGAGCCGCACGACGTGCATGCACGCACAGAGTGCGCGGCTTTGCAAATAGTTATTTTTTTCAGGCCCAGGAGATCCGGAGAGGGGGTCTGGCTCAGCAGGGTCCATGAGGGCCGGGGCCCACCGGGTTTTTTCCAGGTGTCCCGCCGGGCCAGTCCGACCCTGCAATATATCTTATAGGGGGGGGGGCTTCCTTTCCTAGCAGATGAATAAGAGCTCACTCAAATAACTGATTCCAGTACAAACAAAATCTCACAAACTGCCTATTTCACAAATTCTGCATGTAGAGAGACATGATGTCTGTTGATTTTAATAGAGTGAGCTCTAATACATCTTCTAGGCAAAAGGAGCCCCCCTATAAGATATATTGGATCTAATGAATCAATGATTATCACCCAACTACTGCATGAAAAGAGAATGAAGAGAAACAGATGCTGAGAGAGGGATAGTGAAGATAAATTGATTATTTCAGTAACAGTACAGACTTTTTAATTGAATGTATTTAGAAAGTTTCTTATTTTGGTATGTTGAAGCTCATATTAAATTTTCATATTCGCGATAGTTACCCTTTAACTAACAGTTAATTGTTTACATATAATAGTCACAGTTCCATTTTCCATTATACTTTTACTTGGAGTGTTCCTTCCAGGTGGTTGTAGCCCTCAGAACTTCCTCCTTTGATAGAACTTCCTCCTTTGATAGTGGCCATGCACCTTTAAAAATAGGTGTTGGTTGTAGAGACCTCTCCCATATGAAAGCAGTACTGGGAAAGGAGTCAATGAGACCAGTGTTTAGGTCAGGAGACATTTTTCCCAAGAAATAAAACCAACTCGGGAGGTGTCATCCTGAGGTGCTGCACAGGTGGCAGTTTGACAAATAGGTATTGTACAAAGTTTCTAAAGTGGCACATTTGTCAATAGCAAACTGAACTGCAAATTCTGTATGGACAAAGGTTATTGATATTGAGGAAGAAAAAGACTGAAACTGTCTACACATGTGCTAGTTTATATACAGTGCAGCCAGTGTATTGTATGCCTGGGCACCCCAACCAACTTCTTTAACTTATAACATCAATTAGCCTAAATAAAAACTGGGACAAGGGATAACCGACTGATCCAAAACGGCATGTGTCCACGCAGCTGCAAAGCCATATCAGTGCAATTAGCCCATCCTTGTATGTGATCAAACTGTCTAAGTATTCAAGCACTCAGCGTGTGAGCCAATCAGTCACATAACCCAAAAGTCACTGTCTCACTAACTTAATAGGTAAGAAGAGAGCAAAAGCGTTTGCTACGGCTGATTAAAGCAAGCGCAAATGTCTCTTTATTGTTCCCTTTATCTGAAGTGAAATTGTGTTCACACGAGCTTGAGAACTCATCAGATTGAGGCTACCTCATTTTCATGCCAATGCGGTTCAGCTTTTATTAAAGGAATGTCATTTTAGTGTCACTGCAATCCCTTCTGAATTAAAGATTTGAAGCATAATTACTACATTTAATTTACTCTTTCAATACCATTACTGTTCATTAAAAGTCAAGTATCTCTCTTTGTGGTTCAACTGACTCAAATGTGTTATTTCTTGCAGAGATGTATGGCATTTATTTTGATTAGAAAATTAAACATCCTGTCCTTACATATTGTATTAAATATAAAACTATTTAAAGATAAAGCACATATATAGAATGTCAGTCATATTTCATATTATTGTATAGACCATAATACAACAATGTCCCATGTTCTGCTTTCATTGTTTCCCTTCATTGCTTTAGTTACATCCTGCTGTACATTCTTAAAAGATTAGTGACTAGTGATGGGCAAATTTGCGCCGTTTCGCAAACGGCAAAAAATTCGTGGGTGTCTCGCAAAATTTATTCGCTGGCGGCGAATCTCGCAAATTCGCCGCAAATGTGCGCCTGGTGAATAAATTCGCCCATCACTATTAGTGACATTAAATATCATCAAATCTTTTGTTTGAGAAGAAGTGATTTTATTCTGGTGCTTTAGCAGGGGTGATCCTGGCCCCTCCGCCACCTGAGGCAGCAGCAGTTGCTGCTACCCCCCCCTTCCCCAGAAATTCGCTCTTAAAGTACCAGGAGCAGCATTTTTGCTGCCCCAGGTACCTAGTGGGGTGCTGCGGCCTGAGGCAACAGCCTCAACTCGCCTCATTGGCGGAGCACCCCTGCAGATAAGCTGATGAAACAAGTATGGATTTAGTTTTTTTTCATGTTGCCTTTTTGTTTAGAGGACGTGGCTCAGGGCTTCCTAAACATTTGGTGAGCAACAATTAAAAAGTCACTATAAAATGTCATGCTTTCCACATTTCTCCAAATAAGTTAGAGCTTTTACCTTAATCATGTGTCACTGGTGCCCATAATTAAACTGTTTAATTTGTACAGGAACGGAATCCATCATCTGGAACCTATTATCCAGAAAGCACTGAATTACATGAAGGCCATCTCCCATAGAGTCAATTTTCACCATTTATCAACCAAAGCATACATACATATACCATTAAAACATAGTTCATTAATGTCAAACACTGATAACCCACTAAATAAAGAAGACTTTAATGTGTAGGCAGCACAATAACTTATCACATGTGTAGCCAGCCATCAGGGGGGGACAGGGGGGAGAGTTGTAGGGGTCCGAGGGTAAGGGGGGCCCGGCCACGCCACATTTACTTGATTAGTCGGGCCCCCATCTTTCTGAGAGCTGCTGACTTCGGGAAGGTATGGGTGTTTAAGGGGCCCTGGCCACCAATTTTCTTATAATGTGGGGGGGGGCTGGACATCAATGTTTTTTTTTATGGGGGGCCCTGACCACCAATATCTTTTTATTTTTTATTAACATGTGGAAACCATAGCCACCAATATTTTTATTGTTTTTTTACTGTGTGGTGGGGGGCGGACCTGTGGGGTAGGGAGGGCGGACCTGTAGGTGGGGCTTGCAGTGGGCGCAGCCCAGGGGGCCCAGGAAATGTTGTTGTATGGGGCCCTGTGATTTCTGATGGCGGTCCTGTGTGTAGCTATCAGTCTTTGTACAGGTATGAAATCCGGTATCCGGAAACCTGTTATCCAGAAAGCTCAGAATTACGGAAAGGCTGTCTCCCATAGACTCCATTTTATTCAAATAATTCAGATTTTTAAAAATGATTCCCTTTTTCTCTGTAATAATAAAACAGTACCTTGTACTTGATTCAAACTAAGATATGATTAATCCTTATTGGAAGCAAAACCAGCCTATTGGGTTTATTTCATGTTTACATGATTTTCTAGTAAACTTAAGGTGTTAAGATCCAAATTACGGAAAGATCCAAATTACAGAAAGATCCATTATACGGAAAACCCTGAGTCAGAAGCTTTCCGAATAACAGGTCCAATATGTGTACCACATGTAATAATATCATGTGTTTTATAAAGATAAAATACTTGAAAAAAATATTGGAGAAAATGAACTTTAAAAATCATTTTAAAATAAGTTTCTAAATTATAATTTTAAAAAATGCCTATATTTTAAAGTGCAAATCCAAAAGTACCTTTGCTGGGCTGCTGGGCCCAGCATGAGAGATTTTTCTTTCTTCTGTACAGATAGGGTAATTTATGTAGCTCTGTGTAAATGTGACATTTAGCATGTGGGAAAGAATACTTGCCCTTTAAAGTAATGCATATTTGTGCAGAATGTAATACTGTGTCCTTAGCAACAGCAAAACATATCATTAATTTACATAACCAAGGGTTTACTTTTATGTCTTTCCAGATCAGAGAGCAAGTTTAGTTGGAAGGTAAAGGAAATATTAGAAAAATCATTTTGGTTTCTGAACTTATCAAATACTTTGCCAGATGGTTTCAGTTAAGAAAACAAAAATCACATCTATCTCTCCTATTTTACAAAAAAATTATGCAATTTATTACTTTATTACTTTCCTCTTGTACCTTAGGTGTGACTGAATATATTCCAGAATCATGTACACCACCGTTTCATCCACAGATGTTACCGGACAACCAGTCCCAGCATCCATCAATATATACTCAAGGTAGGCTGGGAGTTGTAAGTCATCCGGGGCCCAAGTTTAGGAAAACAAGGGGACATTTAACACGTATAATGAAACAAAGGCAAAGATCTCATTGCTGATTGATCACTCACTCCACCAACACTCACACAGACACCCATCAGTAATTGGGACTCGATATCTTAGATTTTTCTACTATAAAATCTAGGAACAAGAGCATGACATAACAGAACATCTAAAGAAATAATATTTCTAAGAAAGGAACACTTATATTAGCTGATAAAATGGAGGACAGCTGTGGGAGAAACTCTGTTCAAGCATTATTGCAGCTGAAGGTGCTGATGAAGGGCCATATATTCTGTTGGACCCTGGCCAAATGCCATTATATCTATTTAGAAAAATAATTGGACCCTTGCCAATTACTTATTTATAAGCATGGGCCACATATTATCTTCCCTGCATAGTTGGGTAGGGATGTAGGATGGTGGATAGTGCTTTATTATTGCACCTAGTAAGATGGAAGCTAATGGATTTTCACCAGATGACTATCTCATCAACCAATTGTGTACAAAGGCATCAAAAAATATCATGGGGACACTACTTAACATTTTTCAAAAATCCTGAAATTGCTACGAATAAGCAAGATATTTGTTTTTTTCATAAATTCATGTTCCTCGAATTCCATAAATTCTATTTGGCACAGCATTCTGCACAAAATAAATGACTTACTATTAACACATATTTTATAAATATTCATTTTTTTGGCAAAGAAAGTTTTAGGACATAAAAGGGATGTCAAAATTGGCACAAAGGAGAGAGATTAAAATTGTTATTTTTTATTCTTGTTATTCTTCTGAAAGCCTTTATATTTAAACTGGCTTTGTACTGTTTAAGGAAACAAAGAGAACGTTACAGCGATTTTGGTATTTAAAGGATGTTAAGAAATATGGAGAAACACACCTTGCGAATAGATGTGTAAAACTTAGTTTAAGAGGAGAAACCCTTATCTCTAGTCTTTGTTATTAAAAATAGGCATAGTAATTCTGCAACTACTATGAAATATGGAGAACAGCTTTGTTATGTTGGAAAAAGACTGATAGGCTATCTTATATTTTGGCAATGTGAATTTTTGAATATTTAATAATAATCTCTCATGAATAAAACCCCAAACCATTGTGCAAAGCTTAAACCTGCTTCCAGCACAACCTGACTTTAAAATGATAGCACAAGCAAAGTCCAAACTACCACATTTGCTGCTATTGAAATTAATGTAAATGGGAACCATTTCTCTCTTGTTTTGTTATTCAAATATTCCAAAGCAACAAATTATTTTAGAAAACAGCGTTACTGTAAGCAATTCAAAGGTTTTAACAGAATTATTGAAAACAACATAAAGCCAATTGTATTTTATTCCGCTGTGTGCCCTGTCACTTTCGGAAAAGTGCTCCTTCCACCTTACCATGGCTTTTGTGTTCTTCATGCAAAACTTCATAACAAACTGTCTTAATGTCCTTAATAGTGATGGGCGAATAAATTCGCCTTGTTATGAACTGGCGGCAAATTTCCGCGTTTCGCTGCCAGCGAATACATTTCACTGGTGTCAAAAAAATTCTGGACGCGTGCCCAAAAAGTTGCTCTCGTCAAAATATATATATATATATACATACTGAACATTTGAACTTTGTTTATGTTATCTAAATCAATAATACAATGCTGCTATTCAACTGCTTTAGTAATCTGCAAAAACTTCAATTTTTAACCATGTAATTGTATTTTTATGTACAAATCGATATAGATATTCAATTTGTAACCACAATCTGTAATTATGTTGTGGATTGGCCTATGTAAGAATGTCTATCATTGGCTTATTTCCAATTACTGCCTCCAATTTAGATTGGCAGTTAGATACATGTGACTGATTGGTTCTTTTTTATTTTAATATGTTCATTTAGCCTAAGACTAAGGGGCCGATTCACTAAATTCGGGTGAAGGGTTAGAATAAAAAAAACTTTGAATTTCGAAGTTTTTTTGGGCTACTTCGACCATCGAATGGGCTACTTCGACCTTCGACTACGACCTTCGACTTCGAATCGAACGATTCGAACTAAAAATCGTTTGACTATTCGACCATTCGATAGTCGAAGTCCTGTCCCTTTAAGAAAAACTTCGACCCCCTACTTCGGCAGCTAAAAGCTACCAAAGTCAATGTTAGCCTATGGGGAAGGTCCCCATAGGCTTGCTAAGCTTTTTTTGATCGAAGGATTTTCCTTCGATCGTTGGATTAAAATCCTTTGAATCGTTCGATTCGAAGGATTTAATCGCTCGATCGAACGAAAAATCCTTCGATCGATCGATCGCAGGATTTGCGCAAAATCGTTCGACTTCGATATTCGAAGTCGTACGATTTTAATTCCCAGTCGAATATCGAGGGTTAATTAACTCTCGATATTCGACCCTTCGTGAATCGGCCCCTTAGTGCCCCTATGGCAAGAAACGTATAAGGCCTTTGCTGTGATGTTTTTGCTCTAATAAAAATACTTTTTTACTACATCTATTTTTGGAGTGTTTGTGCCAGCCCATCACTATTTACTATTTAACACTATTCAGACGCCCATTGCTTTAACGCCAGCATCAAAATTAACGCAAGCCACTTTTTTGTCAGATTTTCCCAATTTTTGTGAATTTTTCATGGGAGAAATTCACCCATCACTTGTTAGATACATTGATATATTTTATATATTTGCCACTCCTGTATTGTCTATTTCACAAATGATACATGCTGTATCTTCGGAAGAGAAGGCAGCTTATGATATCTCCTGGTATTTAAGTGTAAACAGGTTACGGCTGAGAAGAAAACAATCTGTAATGTACTGCCTGGTGCTGAGAGAACACATTCTGAACTTCACTTGTAGAAAGGGGACTGTTGGCAAAACACTTTCTGATGTTTCATATTCCAAAAGAATTGACTTTGAAAACATAAGGTAATTAACATGAAAATAGGTTATGTAATTCTGGCTGTGGAAATAATCTTTTTTGAAAAAAATTATAAAAAATTAAAAAAAAATCACGTTACTCCTTTTTTTTTTTAAATTGAAAATGTTGTCTAAATACATTTTGCATTCTAAAAACATTGTTGGCAAATGTAGTCCATTTAAAATAAAAAGAAACCTGTATGGAAAAAAAATCTACAAAATAGGAACATTTATTGAGTAAAACAATATTTCATCTCAAAAGTATCTTTTTTTTTCTTGCCTTCCAGTAGGTTATCATTAAAATAAAAACGTTTGCCCATGCCGTTGAGAATTTCTTTTATTCAAGATTGATCAGATCAGCACATTTTGATTTATTGGTTTCTGTGTTCATTATGTTTAGGTGCTAAGGTCTTGACCATCAGCAGATCAGTGCTATCACTTTCTTCATCATACTAAAAGGTAACTCAAAGGTGAACAACATGTTTAAAAAGTGCTTGCATCGTTGGTCTGGCTGCACTTTGCACCGGATGGGAAAATAAGTATGGTGTTTCTTAGTGCAAGGCTGCCATGTCCTTAATAAGTGCCATAGAGTAGGCAGAAAGTACAAGGTTCCATTGCAGCCTGCACCAACTGGCACTCCCTAACTTGCACATCTTCATTTTTAAAAGGACTAATTTTTAATTAGCCTGTAGCTAACATTCTTGGAGCTGATCATATTCACTTGGATTGGTGTTAAAATGCTCTCTCTTCTACAGTATCTGATTGGTGATGTCAGAGTTTTGGGAAGGTTATCAAAAAACTGAGAATTCTGCCAGACTGTGGACACTGACTTTCTGTTATTGCTGTAACCTAGCTGTGTGAGTAAAACTGAATTTCTATTTCTGTGCTCTGCTGAGCAGCAATCTGCTTGTCTAATTGTAGCAGGCAGAGGCCTTAGTCTAGTTTATTGTTCAAACAGGCTGATGCACATTCCTGTGTTTAGATATAGACTGCTGGCGAAAAGAGACAATATCACAGTATTGCCGTTACATTCTGTTCCTAATAAATTCAGGACACATTCCTGCAAAAGAAACTTTTCTGTGTCCTGTGTTTCGTAGCTGAGCAATGGGAAATATATATATATATATACAGGAAAATTCATTACAGTTCAGTGTACATTATGCTGTATATTATTAGAGAGATTAAAATGTCAACCATGCCTGGATTAAAATTTTGACCCATGTGTCATATATTAATACCAATAGGACATAGTCATGGGAGGACTTAGATGCTGTCTTTAAACCAAGTTAAATGGAGTGCTAGTGTGCTATAGCAACTCCCAGTTGCATGGCCCATGCATGGCCCATAAAAAATAAAAAGATATTGGTGGTCAGGGCCCCCTATAAAAAAAACATTTGTGTCCAGGCCCCCCCCCATTAAAAAATATAGGTGGCTAGGACCCCACATGAGAAAAAAAAATTGGTGGCCTAAATTGGTTGCCAGGGCCCCTTAAACGTCCATGCCTTCCTGAAGTCAGCAGCTCTCAGAAAGATGGGGGGACCTGGCTAATCAAGTAAGTGTGGCGTGGTAGGGCCCCCTTATCCTCGGGGCCCCCTACAACTCTCCCCCCTGTCCCCCCCTGATGGCGGCCCTGTGCATGGGACTCTTCTCAGGTGGGGCCCATGCATAATGTTGGAGGCAGGGTGCTGTAAAACTATAATTCTCAGGTGAAATCAACAAGTGGTCCTTAAAAATAAACAATAACATCTGTATTGGCTGGAATGATAACAAATCCATTGGGAAATTGCACAGGTGATATAATACAGTTGTTCAGCATATACTCCCAAATATGAGTTTACACAACAGCATCTGTCACTAAAAATGTACTCTTGGATCCTTATACTGGGGTGATATACCCAGGACTCTAATCCCTCTGCATCAGGCTGCTCACTAAATACCCTGAACCTAGCTCACTCCTAGAGCCAGCTGAAAAAGAGAGACAGTTTGCATACATCTAATTTCCCCAACTGGGCCTACCTCCACCCAAGCTCCAATCTTCTCCTCCTTCCTGTCCAGGTGCTATCCAAGAAACAGTACAGTAACAATAAAACAAGGACCCCTCCTGGTCAGTTATAGAAATGCCAGAAGCATACTATGACAAAGGATCAGGAAAATGTTTCCCTCCTAACTGTGATTTAGGACCAAGCTTAGCTATCTATAACCATTAGGGGTCTACATGCAATAAAGGGTAAATACTTTATCAGTCCCCTACAGTTACAACCTTTACTAATAAGAAAAGGTTCCATAACCGTAAGGGGCCCTTAACTAAACTAGCTTCATATAAAGATACATATCATCCACTGTTATCCTATGCTTGGAAACTTTGTGTCTGATACACACTCTCTTTTATTTATGTAAATAAGCTAATTTGTAGGTTAGATGCTGCCATGAAGGGTTGTCTAATCTGCACAGCACATAATATATTATGTTACAACATTAAACTGTGTTTTATGGGAAGATGACCTGTTTTATACACATGTATTTAGACTGAACATAACTCGCGGCATTCACAGGATCATCTCTACTGCTTCTAGTGATGGGCAAACTTGGGCAAAAAATTTGCGAAACTGCGCCTTTTTTGAAGCCGGCGTCTGTTTTTTTTTTTTATGCCGGCAAATTTTCACGGCCGAATCACGCAAATTCGATGCAAATTTGCGCCTGCCAAATAAATTCGCCCATCACTAACAGCTTCCCCTCCCTGTAGTTTCTTGGTCTTCCATCTGTTAATTGATTCTCTGCAAAAATGTGATTGAAAAGTTAAAGGAGAACTAAAGCTGAACTGAAAAAGTAAGGCAGAAATGTTGTACATTATGTTTCGTGCTTCTGTATCAGCCCAAGGCAACCACAGCCCTTTAGCAGTAGATTTGTGTCTCCAAAGATGCCCCAGTAGCTCCCCATCTTCTTTTCTGCTTATTCACTGCACATGCTCTGTGCTGCTGTCACTTACTGAGCTTAGGGACACAATCACAATATATAGTACACTTCGGGGTCCATTTACTTAGCTCGAGTGAAGGAATAGACCCCCTAGTTTGCGACCTAAAACCTACCGAAGTCGATGATAGCCTATGGGGAAGGTCCCCATAGGCTTTGCAATCTTTTTTTGGTCAAGAAAAATCGTTCGATCAATGGATTGAAATCCTTCGAATCGTACGATTCGAAGGATTTAATATTTGATTGAGCGATTTTTCGTACGATTGTTCGATAGAAACGAATTGCGGTAAATCCTTTGACTTCGATATTCGAAGTCGAAGGATTTAACTTCGACAGTCGAATATCGAGGGTTAATTAACCCTTGATATTTGACCATACAGATAATTACTACATGGCAGCACAGAAACCAGTGCAGTTAGCATCAGAATTTAATAATAAGTCCTGTGGCAGCAGTTTACAGTATACGACAGACAACCTAATTTTCTTCTTGATTATTTGCAACAACCCTTAAGTTTAGCTCCTCAACAACTGCTCAAAGCCCACTGAGCATGTGATTGTCGCAGACACTTCTAACAGAATCCAATATTATTAGTGAAACGTGAATTTTGATGATCTCGTCAATTTTGACCCCTGTGTCAATTGTGACGTTCGCGTAAAATTTGACTCCAGCGCTAAAGTCAATGGGCATTCGAATAATGTTGACGCGCAACGGTTTCGACACAATCGACTTTTCCGACGTGCGTCCAAAATTTTTCCTCTGAATTTTCACAGAAGTTTCTCGAATGTATTCACCGCTGGCAAAATGCTTAAATTCGCTGTGAATTTGCACCTGCCGAATTCGCCCATCACTAGTTCAGTATGTTTAGTTTATAAAACATGCCACTTCTAGCCATATTCTTTTTTAGGGTTTGGTTCTGTTTTAAAAACTGTGGCATAACTGTGGAATAATGGAACCCATAACATTGTGCAGTGATATTTGACATGACCTGTGTAGGGTGCCACACATACAGTTACATCTAAGCTAAGTTAAACCTGATCAAATAGACCAACCGGATTTTTTTCAGATTTTTTTTTTCATATTCTGAACAGACTTAGCCTGTGGGACTGTTAACCAAAATAACAGTGTATTTGGGTAAAGCTCTTAGAACTCATTTAAAGGTTTACAAATTTCATTAGTTTTTAGTGTGCCCATGGGAAAGTTTATGTGCAGTAAATTTATTGGTCCCATTTATAAGGTAAAGGAGGTCAAGGAGACAAAAGAACTTACTTGTAAATGTTTGCACTTGAATTTGATAACCAAACGTATACTTTGGCTAAATGCACGGATTAGAAGTCAGTATTTCTAAAAAAAAGATGTGCTAAGAATAATAATGATAATACTACTATTACTAACTAGAATATTCCATGTTCATGGTCAAACTTCTTTTCACATTAAAATAAATGATATGCTCTGAGCTTGCACTACAAAATAGATGTTCTGCGGCTTACATTTAACAAGATTACTAATAGAAAATAATATTTTAGAATCGTGAAACATGTTTCATTTAGTTTCTGGGTTATACAAGATAAAGAAAAGGAACAGCATCATATCATATAGGTATGGGACCTGTTAGTTGGAACGCTCGGGACCTAGGGTTTTCTGGATAAGGGGTCTTTCTGTACTTTGGATCTATTTAAGTCTACTAAAATAATTTAAACATTGATTAAACCCAATAGGAGTGTTCTGCCTCCAATAAGGCTTAATTATATCTTAATTTAAATTTTATTATTACAGAGGAAAACCAATTTTGTTTAAAATATGAATTCTTAAAATGGAGTCTATGGGAGATGCCTGTCCTGTAATTTGGAGCTTTCTGATAACGGGTTTGCAGATAATGGATCCCCTACCTGTACACCTTATCATTTTGTCAAATAAACCCTATCTAACCTCATCCAAAGGAAGGCTAAAAATAATCTACCTCAAAAGGGTAAATATGACTGTGAATAAAGAAAGAAAGGTCTATATAAATACACTACTAAACCCTCAAAGCAATGCTGCTGTGAGTCCTCTGTCAAAAGAAACACCTCATTTCTTTCCTTCTATTGTGTACACATGGACTTCTGTATCAGACTTCCTGTTTTCATCTTAACTTCTAGGGCTTGAGCATGCTCAGTTTGCTCCTCTCCCCCTCTCTCCTCCCCTCCCTGCTATAATCTGAGCTCAGAACTATGACTGAGCAGGGAGAGACTCAGGCAGGAAGTAATGTCACACCAAGCTAATATGGCAGCTACTATCCTAAACAAACAGAGAGAGCTTCTAGAGCTGTATGCTCTGGTATTGTAAAGCATTCTGCAGAATAAATATAGTGTTATAGCTTGCACTATGGTGGCTAATCGATTGGAAATAAACTGCCTCAGTAACTTTCCTTCTCCTTGAACTGTGCACATAGGAAATATGTTTGCATTGTTCTCATGCCATTTACTACATATCAAGGAAAATCTTGGTGGTTCTTTTGATGGCTCTTTCATTTGTTAAAAATTATCACATTAGGAGCTCACTCAGATCACCATTCTGTTAATTCCGTTGTTATATAGTTTGGGTCTCAAAAAACACACTTACAGTGCTTTATATTCCTTAATGAGACTATTAAATAAAAGTTGGCCCATGACAAAATCCTGTGCTACACCATTCAGACCCTAAGCCCAATAAAACAATGAACCTGTGACAACTGCTCAATGTACATGATCTTTTATCCAGTTCTCTATTAATGAACAAAAAGCACCACCATGACCAACAGATCTTTGTATAGAAAACAAATGTACTGCAATCCCATCACTGTCCAATTTCCTATTGTTTTGATCTGTCCTTCATAAAACCATGATGATTGCTCTATATAATGTGATTCCCCAGGACATAATTTTAAAATCTTTTAAAAAAGCTTATGATGTTTTAAAGGAGAACTAAATCCTAAAAATTAATATGGCCAAAAATGACATATTTATATACTGAACTTATTGCACCAGCCTAAAGTCTCAGCTTGTCAATAGCAGCAATGATCCAGGACTTCAAACTTGTCACAGGGGGTCACCATCTTGGAAAGTGTCTGTGACACTCACATGCTCAGTGGACTCTGAGCAGCTGTTGAGAAGCTAAGCTTAGAGGTTGTCACTAGTTAGAAAATAGAAAATGAGGTTGGTCTGTAATATAAGCTGATGCTACAGGGCTGATTATTAAATTCTGATGATTCTAGTTGGACTGGTTTTTGTGCTGCCATGTAGTAATTATCTGTATTAATTACTAATCAGCCTTATATTGTGACATTTCTATTCTATGTGTACTGTATATTGTGAGTGGGTCCCTGAGCTCAGTAAGTGACAGCAGCACAGAGCACGTGCAGTGAATCAGCAGAAAAGAAGATGGGGAGCTACTGGGGCATCTTTGGAGACACAGATCTTTACTGCTAAAGGGTTGTGGTTGCCTTGGACTGGTACAGAAGCATTTCTAGCTACTTCTTTAGTTTAACTTTAATTCTCATTTAATAAACCTTTGTATAACTTAACTGTCAAGGCCTTTATGAAAAAAGTAGTCTTTTTCCAAAAACAATGTGTGTGTAAAATGTGAATAAAAAGAGAATGGGATGATTTGCAAATCATTTAAACCCTATATTTAATGGTACAAAAAATAACTATTAAGGGGCAAATTTATCAAGGGTCGAATTTAGAGTTCGTGGGAGTTTGTAAAACTCCCCTAAACTCCCATGAACTCGAAATTCAAGTTAAAAATGAGTAATCGAAATTTATCAAAAAAAATTAAATTTTTTAAACTTGGGTGAATGGGATCGACCAGCAAACTCGAATTGAATTCAAATCAAATTAAATTTGAGTTTTTTCGATGAAAAAAACTTGATTTTTCAGGAAGGCTGCAAACAACTCCAAATGGATCCCAGATCGTCCCCCATAGATTAAAACAGCAATTCGGCAAGGTTTAAGGTGGCAAATAGTCAAATTTGAATTCTTAAAGGGCCATTACATGATACATTTAGAAAATCTCATTCAAATTTTAAAGGAACAGTAACTCCAAAAAATGAAAGTGTTTTAAAGTAATGAAAATATAATGTAGTGTTGCCCTGCACTGGTAAAACTGATGTGTTTGCTTCAGAAACACTACTATTGTTTATATAAATAAGTTGCTGTGTAGCAATGGCAGAAATTGACAAAAGTCTGTATGGCACAGGATAAATTGTGGATAAAAGATAACACCATTATGTTCTACAGAGCTTATCTGCAGTGTAACCTGAGCCTTTTCTACTTTGAATGGCTGCCCCCATTGCTACCCAGCAGCATATTTATGTACTGTGTATAAACAATAATAGTGTTTCTGAAGCAAACACACCAGTTTTACCAGTGCAGGGCAACACTGTATTATATTTGTATTACTTTAAAACACTTTTTTGATGTTACTGTTCCTTTAAGGAAACTCCCAACGCACTGCCAATTCAGGTACAACTTGCATTTATCAACACTGAAGCTCATTTTCCAGTTTGCTGCCCAGTTTTCCAATTTCAATGGCCTCCTCCGGGTCATTAAAAAACAAGCTGAAAAGCAAAGGACCAAGTACAGACCTCTGAGACCAAAATAATGTTAATTCAACAGCTCATAATTAGGGTAATGTCGTTAATCACTACGAGAGGACAATATACTACTAATTAGCAAACTGAAATGAAAAGCCGTTGATATCTTACTACCTGCAATAATCCGTTTGATTGATCCCTTAGAATTCTATTGAATGTTCAAATAGAGCAACATGCCTACAATTTTACAATGTGTATATATTCGAAGGGATGTCAGTTGTAATAGGTAAAATGATATTTTAAACACTAGAATAAGAAGGTAAAATATACAATAGCTGTATTGCTTTTTTCCTTTTATGATCAGAGTATTGCTACAGTTCCTTTTTAAGTAAATAACTCGGGGAGCTAGCAAGCGTGAAATATATTCCATAGATGGCCGGCTATGTCCTATTTAATTTACATTTTATTATGCAGCTATTTGTTCACTATAAAATAAAGTGGTACTGAAATAACCACCTTCGGTAGCTTTAACATTTCAAAGTATTTTTATATAAGGATGGATGGAATTAATTTAACACAGAATCTGCTGAGAGACTTTGTGAAATCATTTATGTCTGAGCCGGTGATTGAGCACTTCACTGGCATCACACCTGCCTATATGCTGCTGGAAAAAATGTAGTTTATAATATTTAAAAAGCATCTAAAATAAGACCCAATACAGGTATTGGACCTGTTATCCAGAATGCCCGGTACCCGGGGTTTGCCAGATAATGGATCTTTACCTTAAGTGTACTAGAAAATCATGTAAACGTTAAATCCAATAGGCAGGTTTTGCTTCCAATAAGGATTAATTATGTCTTAGTTTGAATCAAGTACAAGCTACTGTTTTATTATTACAGAGAAAAAGAAAATCATTTTGAAAAATGTGGATTATTTGGATAAAATGGAGTCTATGGGGGACAGCCTTTCTGTAATTTGGAGCTTTCTAGATAACGGTTTTCTGGATAACTAATCACATACCTGTATATGACTTTATCCAGGCAGTTAATTACTGGGAGACACTGGACCTCATTTAATAACAAAGTGCAAAAAATCAGTGTAATCTGCTTTGTGAGGGTTTTTTGCCCAGTATTTCCAGATTCCATCATAACATCCCATCATAATTGTCTTCTAAAAGTAGGACCACAATTGTTGCCATAACAATATGAGCATGCAATAGTGATGAGCGCATTTCTCCCGTTATGACAAAAAATCTGTAAAGTTCTGAAAGTTTCATGAAAAAATCATAAAGTAGAACATTTTCATGAAAAAAACATTAATACCTGACATTTTCACGAAAAATTGACGCCTGCGTCCAAGCTGATGCTGGCATTAGTCAATGTTCATCCGAATAGTGTTGACGTGCGCCGATTTTGAAGCATGTGACTTTTCGGGCACGCATCCAAAAAAAATTTCACGAGAGATTCGCAAATTTTTATTTTTTAAACATGGAAAGTTGCCGCAAATTCATGCCAGCCAAATTTATTCACCCATCACTAACATGCAACAACTATAACATGGACATCTATAAGGTGTCCCTCAAATGCTCACAATTCCTGGAGGCAAAAAAGCATATGCTTTACACTTGCTCATCTATACTTGGAAACTGCAGGGTCCACTGTTACCCACAGCTCGGTTTCTAATACCTCTTTCACAGTACTAAAGCAACAAGCACACTGGAGCTAGCTGTAACAAACATACAAACAACTGGGTGTTCTTTGCATCATGGTAGTTGATCCTATACAGGGGCATTTCTGCCATGAAGCAAGGTGACCTCAGGTGGCATTTCCCCACAAGTTAACGCTCCTGGTAACTTTAAGGGGCAGATTTCTCAAAGTGTAAATGTCGAACTGACCACAATAAAACTCACTCACTCTCTATTCATTTCTATGGGATTTTTAAAACTTTAAAATTTTAAAAATGCCCATAGGAAAGAAAGTGGGTGAGTGTGGTGAGTTTGAATCGCACATGTTGATAAATTTGCCCTACCGTATTTATCAAAGTACTAATTTATCTAAATTTTTTCAGATCCAAACTCCGATCAAATTCACTCTGGTTTTTTTCGCTTATTTATTATTACATTTTCCCGAAAATTTGCTTTGTGGGAAAAAAACGATTTTCACGATTTTTTAGGAATTTTCACCCGACAACTTCGGGGTATTGCACAAAACCCAGCGCATCAAAAAATCATTGGGATTTCTCCCATTGACTTAAATGCAACCTCAAAAATTTGTGATTTTTTAAAAGTAAATAACCCTCTTAATGTCTTACCATTTATTTTTGCACCCTATGATTAGCTTATTCCCCTGACTTTCATTGCCTCAAATTGAGGTTTGGGCCTTGCATAAAACAAGATTTTCTTCTGCTTCCAACTATTCTTTTCTCCTCTCGTAGCTTTCGTGTATTAAACCCTAACCCATAGTCAAAGACTAAAGGTGGCCATACATGGATAGATCCGCTCGCTTGGCGATATCGCCAAATGAGCGGATCTCCCTCCGATATGCCCACCTTGAGGTGGGCAATATCGGGCAGATCCGATCGTGGGCCCTAGGGCCCAACGATCGGATCCTAGCATTCGCAAACAGATGCGGCCGCGATCCGACGGGATTTTTAAACCCATCCGATCGAGATTGATCTCGATCGGGGAAGCCCGTTGGGGGGCCCCCATACACGGGTCAATAAGCCGCCGACACAGTCTGTCGGCAGCTTTTATCGGTCCGTGTATGGCCACCTTAACATGGTTTGACAACCAACAGGGAATGATCGAAGAATTTGAAAAACAAACAGCTATAGATTTTGGGGAAACAAGCTTTGAAAAAAATGTTTTGTATGAAATATGCACACTAATTGCTATCTAATTTTGCTGAAAAATGTTTTGATTTATTTTTGGTAATAAACATATATAGTAAATACATATTTTTTTTAAAATACATCACACACTGTTGACGTCAAGTTCAAAGACCTTTAAACTGCCAGTGTAGGAGCCATCATGTAGTTATCTAACACAGATAAATGCCATCAGCTGAGCTGCATTTAGGTGTATTCTAAATGTTTTCCTCCTGCTTTGTCTGACAGCAATTTATTGCCTTTCTCGCAAACACCTTAGTGATTTTGAAGGTTTTATGCTTTCAATGCCAATTTCTGAATACCATTTTGACAAAAGAAACATTTTGTAAACGTACCTGTAACATTTCTATACAAATTGTGACACATCAACTACTTTTCAGTCAAAAGTTGTGAACCATTAAAATGAGGTTAAATTGACTTTCATGTTTCTATCAGTCACAGCGTCTGGCTATTTATTTTAATGTATTTTTGAGAACCTTTCAGAACTGTTAAAGAACCCTTTTGCTTACATAGTTCATTAAATTTACCAAATAGTTGACTTTGGATGAATCCAAGACAACATTAAAATGCAGGCAGAATATAGCATAAAAATATACAGTGAAACCTAAATTTTTCCCTCATTTTACTTTGTTTTTGTTTGTTTTTTTTTAGATCCCACTAATAAATAATACCTAACGAATTTTCCTGATTTTACATTTATCCCCGATTTGACATATTTTATTTCTAATCCCCTAAAAAACATAAAATGGGGGGTCTAAACATTTTTTTTTTAAAATACATTTTATTAATTTCAAGCTCTTTAACTACACTTAATTATGCTGTATATTAAAAAAAAATTAACAGAATGCTTAATGTATCGTAAACAATTTTACCTACAATGCTATTCCGTAACAGATAATATTAAGCATATTCATGGTTTAGCCATCTTAATAAGATTACATAATTATAATTTAACTTTAAAAAAAACACACACAAAAAAATCCCCTAATTGGTGGCTGGCAACAGTTCAACAGTGAACTTCTCCATTTATTCATTCTTTCTTAGCTCATCATTTTTAAACATGTGACTTGCTCTGAGCGCAATAAGGCATCTTATTCTCTGTTAGTCTCCTGTTCAATAGCAGATGGGTCACCACCATTTCTTAATCATATATCTCCATATGAAATAAAAGGCACTAAGTTTGCCCAGGAGCAGTAACATATAGCAACCAATAAGATGTTTGCTTTGAAACCGATGACCAGTAAATTCTACCAGCTGATTGGTTGCTATGGGTTACAGCTCCTGGGCAAACTTAGTGCCTTTTATTACATAACCCCCATAAAGTCAAAGATAATACAACAAATGAACTGAAATATCCCAAAACAAAGTGGATCTTTCACAGAACAAGAAAATCTGCATGTTGTTACTAAATTAACTCATTGAACTGTATGAAATTAAATCAACGAATATATTTTATATAGAACCAACACATTTACAAATTGTTCATCAGCCCCTCCCCCAGTAGAACTGCGATCATTTTAATTGTGATATAATATTTACACTAGGATCAATTTTATCAGAAAATTAGAGAACCTGAAGGAAACCCATGCCCACATTAAGGAAAGTTGGAAATGCCCAGTTGGAATCAAACTCAGAACCCCAGCCTTATGGTATGAACAACCTTGATAAAGTTTCAGCACTCATCTGGGTTTACTTTAAATGGAATACCTTGGCAGTTAAACAACATACTCACATTACAATGGTTTTTACCTTCAGCTTATGACATGAGCAATTTATTCTATACCAACTCAGGATGCTGCTGAACCACTTTTCTATGGTCACAGCATTCCAACTGATGTATTGAATATAAATAAAACAATTAATATAGACAATGTTGCCCTATATAATTTTATTTCAACAGAAAATAAGGTTTCTAAGCTACATAGCAAGCTTTTTGCTGAAGTAAACATTCACAGTTGTCTGCTATACACTAGGCTGTAGTAATGAGTAGCTCAAGAAAAATTTGACCCTTGGCCGACCTTAAAGGGAACTTTTTACAGAAAACATGTGTCACGACCGGCACCCAATACCAGAACAAGTGTACCCTGGTCTCGGCTTCACCAGTAGTGTGACCACCTTTGGGCTTCCCTTTTGGCAGCTTACTTGGGTGCCACCTGGACTTAACAAAAGGTACAAGGCAAGATGTTCTGGCTGGCAAAGGGGCACGGCAGTTACTAGAGTCTTTTGGGCCGAAGGTCACGGTACAAAAGGATTAGGCAGGAGGATGGTCAGACAGGCTGGGTCGAGGCAGGCGGATATCAGAATCGTCAGGCAGGCAAGGGTCAAAACCGGGTAGTCAATCAAGGGGTTAAGCTAGAAGAGTTGTTGTAGGCAGACAAGGGTCAGGATACAGATTGGAGAGTAGTTAGGAACAGGCTGGGTCAAACATGAAGAATCAGAATCAGAATAACTGGAAATAGCACAAGGCACAGGAACCACAGAACAAAGTTCTATCTCGGGCAAAGGGCTGTACAATGAATGGCCCTTAAATAGCGTTCAAAAATTCACACCAAAATGTGCTGGCGCAAACACACCAACGCACCTGTGTCTTTAAGAGGTGCGCCGCACGCGCCCTAGAACAAACATGGTGCCGGCGCTTAAGGACCATGCGGCGGGCGTCCCTGCTGCCCAGCTACTTTTATTACAACATGTTTTTTTTCCCCCAAAATGCATCAGTTAATAGTGCTGGTCCAGTAGAAATCTGAACTGCAATCAGTTTTTCAAAAGTGCAAACATATTTTTTTATTTTTAATTCTGAAATCTGACATCCAATTGAATCCAAATGTCTGATTACCTCTCTGGTTGGACAGAGGTAGTTGCTCCCATGTTGCAGGCATGTGGACAACACCTGTCCTCAGACAGGGAACACAAGCTGGAGCCATTCCAATATCCACCCTCAGGCAGAAGTCACCTAGGGCTCACACAGAGCCAGTATAGAAATCCACATCATTTCAAATCTGCAGGCTGGGCTCACAAGCTTCTAAGCTGAGCACATCAAGCCTCCATTTAAATCAGCAGGGCAAACTCCCAGTATTATCTGAAGTGTGAGCACATTAAAACCCTCTTTCACATGGAATCAGGTTACTATGCAGCTCCCTTTCACAGTTTCTCCACTGCCACTGAGTTCTAAACCCTCCATGGCCATGCTCCTAATGCTTGGGCCCTGTACTCCAAGCCCTCCAATGGCCTCACCATACCTTGGGCAGTTTCATCTTGCTCAAGCCCATTCACTCCCAACTAGAGTGAAAATGGAAAGACTGAGCACATGGCAGTTCAGCTTTTTAAAGAAATTGTACAAGAGTGACACCTTCTGGCCAAATCTGGAATCTGCTAGGGCTCACTTGAATAGGGACATAGGATTTACTCCCCCTCCCATATCCAATTTAGACCCATCATTTAGCTGGCCACAGCAGGAGATTTTCAGACCATAGGGAAACTTAACCATATGGACACCTATATTTGGATACTGTTTCACCTTAGAACAAGATTCCCCTTTGGTGGCAGCTTCTTAAAATAGACATCCCTTAGTATCAATCAAGAGGGGAACAGATTCTCCTATGAAGTGCATATAAGGAAACAAGTATTTGGCTCAAGTCTCTTGACGAGACAAGAGAAAGCGAGAACCAATGATGCCAATGGTCTGAGGACCAGTAACTGAGAGCCTAATTATCTAAAATCAATTAGCTTGGCCAGTTAGTTGAGGTTTAGGCTTCTCCAAGGAGGAAGGAGGTAATTAGTACACCAGTAGTACTTGTTGGTCCTGGCTACAGTTTCAAAGGCTATGATAGAATGGTACCCTTGGATGTGTGTTTTTCATCTGACCCAAGATCCCTGTGTCAGCAACAAAGCTTTATAAGTAAAGGACAGACTTGAGAAGGTGGGCACTGTCTTAATAGTAATACTGTGACTGAGAACAACTGAGGGACTGCTGTGAAGTTGTAACGGTAACTGTGATTAATGTCTGTTCCTCAGTTCATCTCTAAGACCTGTGTGTGTCTCTGGTTTATTCTTTACTTTAAGTGATGTTAAACCAGGCTATCCCTGATGACATTTTAAGTGCACAAAGCGGCAACATAAAGCATCTGTCCATGGCAGCATCTTTAGAATTTGATAGAGATTCCAGATTGCCAGTCTATGCCTGACCAGATGCCATGACTTGCTGTGATACAAATACTGCTTTGTGCATGACTTGGACTGCGTAATATCCCACTGAGCCACCAGAGACTTTTGGTGCAGATGTACATTGAAGTATTCCACCCTCCTGCTCCCTTTCCCCCACCTACCTTTTTAACTCCATGTGCTTTCAATTCAGGATCTATATTTGCCTGTTCTGGTATTGTTTGTTGCTTGGTTAAGCTTCTAGCTGAGATTTTGCTTCTCTATCTTCCTTGTGCACCCTCATTACCACTCTGTCTCAGTCTGCCATTTGTCACTATGACTGATTTTTATATTCATTTTTAAACCTGAAGCTGTTTTGCTATTTCATTTTGTTAATTCAAGCACATTCATGGTTTCCAGTCTCAGATCTGCCATTTACGGTTATACTCTGGGTTATCCGGCATATAGGCTCCTACCTGACAATCACGCCTCAGTGGCTAAGCCTGACACCAGGTCTACTGTATTATGGCAACCAATGAGATATTTGCTTCAAAACCAACTAGTAAATACTGCCTCCTGTTTGTAGATCCAAGTCATTATGTGGTTATTGTATTAATTAATCCAGGCAACAGCACCTGGTTCAAAAAATATTTGGCCAATAATAATTATTCCTTTTGTGAAACTAGTAAATAAGCCTCAGTGTGCGTTATTGAATTAACTTTTAATTACACTTTCAATATACTCCAAACACTTTCAACATTAGATATCAGGTACGAATGTATGTAGTCAGTTGGCAATGGTTTTGTTCAAATCACTGAACTTGAAAATGAGATTGCAGCCATAGAATAAAACAAATTACTTTTATAATTACAAGTGAGTGCCCTACTCCATAAGGATGCTATTTCTTGCAATGATTAGTAAGTTATACTAAAACAATGCTCAAATTTCTGCTTAGAACTTGCTGACTTAAGGTTCCTTTTAGTTTGTCAGCTTTGACTTTTATGAACTCTGCTCCCAGTTTTATTTTAATGGAAACTAAGAAAATAAATTCTACAGCTCATAAACAGAGAAAAACATTGAAAAAGGTGGAGGTGCCTCCACTATTCAGCCTGGCAATAAAAACAACATGAATAAGAAAGGCAGTACCTAATAGGACTGCAAACTTCATCAAGAGGCTTGCCTTGTTTTAAGGTGCAATGTGTTTTTATATCACAGGTATAGAAGCTTTAGCATTTGACAGTGCCAAATTTTGTGCATACTCACATTATTTTTATGCGTGAAAACGCATCTTGATTTAGAACTACTTTTCAACAAAGAAGTAGGCTAGGAATGGTACAGATTATATTTTGTGGTTCTGTACCAGGCCAAAGCAACCACAGCCTTTAGCAGTGAAGTTCTGTGCCTCCAAAGTGGATCGGGCTGGGCTGGCAGGCCCCCGCCCTTATGGGCCTCAGCTGCCCCACGCCCACCCCTTTGATCCGGCTTCACCTGAAGTGAAGGAGACTGCACATGCACCCATGTGGGGGTGGTTTTTGGTTAGTTCTGAAGTCGGAAGGGGGCCTTAAGTGCCTGCCAGGAGGGCCCTTAGTGTTGTAGCCCGGATGGACTCCCAGTGATCCAGTTCTATGCTGCCTCCAAAGATGCCCCCAGTAGCTCCCCATCTTCTTTTCTGCTGCTGTCCCTTACCTGAACCAGGGCTGACTCACAGTATACTGTATTTGGAATAAATTAGATTCTTATTACATGGCAGCTCAGAAAATAGGTACTCATTTAACAATAATATCCCGTGAACTACTAATTGTAAAACATCTAAATTTTTATTAAATTAGCATATTAAAAATAGTACATACTGACCCCATATATCCACATTATGCATTTCATCCCCTCCGGTACTTGAGTAATTGAAGGAGCCCTGGGAACTGGGGCAAAATCCTGGAACATTTTTTTGGACGCAATTTCACCAAAAAACGGATGCTGGCTAGTGATGGATGAATTTGCGCAGTTTCGCTTCGGCGAAAAATTTGCGAATTTCGTGAGAAATTCATGAAATGGCCAAAAATTCACGAAATGGCGCCATTTTTGGCGCTGGCGTCCGTTTTTTCGGAAAAAAAATAATTTTTGCGGGCGTTTCGCACAGTGTCATATTAAAAAAAGATTTACTTCTTAGCACAAAATTATGCTTTTACATGTCTAGAGATAAGTAAGGGATGAAACATTAAGGGGATTATTTACTAAACTCCGAATGCAAAAATCACGAAAAATTTGTGATTTTTTAAAATAAAATCTGACTTTTAAAAAAACCATGAATTTTTCAGAATTTATTAAACCCCAAGGATGGAAAAGTCAGGATCTGAAAATCCAGCATCTCAGACCTGTCGGGGTTGCATATAAGTCAATGGGAGAAGTCCCAATTTTTTTGATGTGCGCTGGGTTCCGGGCAATACCCAGACGCTTTCAGAGTTTTCGGGTGAAAATTACAAAACATTTGAAAAAAACATGAAAATCAGATAAAGTCTTGAAAATCTGTTTTTTTTCCCCGCAAAGTAAATTTTCGGGAAAATGTAATAATAAATAAGCGTAAAAAAACCTGAGCAGATTTGATCAGAGTTTGTAGCAGAAAATACTGAGATAAATTTGGGCTTTGATAAATAACCCCCTAAAAGTATACAAATATTGAATGATTAGTGATGAGTGAAATTTTCCCCAAGTTTTGCGGCAAAAATTATGCCCATAGACGTGAAAAATTTATAGCACGTCAAAAATTTGTCTCGCAATTTGTCGTACGTCAAAAAAAATTTTTTTTTTAAAAAAAAGCATTTCAGTGAATGTTCGGCGAAGCAAAATGGGTTAAATTCGCCCCTATGTATGATGTAATAATACCATTTAATGCTGCATGTACAATTTAATAAGGATTTGTAAATATATGATACTTTGATATTTACTGGAATTAACCTCATATTCATTGTGTAATAAGAAATTGCTGTAGCCTTAATATTCTGCTCTGCTTTATATTCTTTATATATTCTTTATAGTCTATATATCTCCACTTTTAATGTGTAAGGCTATTACAGCATCAGGGTGTTTCAGGCAGAGGAAAAGTCTATGCACAACCATCTGCTACACAAGGAAAACATTCTTATAATTAAAGATAGCCTTCCCTTTGGTATACAGCAACTAATATCAATTCTGGAAACTGCTGAAAAATAAGGGCACCCATGGCACACATGTAGATTAGGTGTAATTATAAGATTATTTTTCCCTAAAACACAGTTTTAATAATGTTGCACCCTGGGGGCACTTGGTGGCCCTGAAAGCTATACAGAATTTTAAAGCAGCAATTTAAAGCATTGCCTAAACTTTTGTACATTCTGTATACAGACAGAATGGGCCAGAATACATAAATATATATCTATTTCTGGGCCATGGAGATGAGTCTTCCTTAATCAGGTAAAACAAACCTTTGTTTTCACTGGTTTTGGTGCATTGGACATGTTTAAACCCAAAATAATTATTCACTATTGATTTATTTCAGACCCACTAAGCTGATCTATAAATTCACAAATCAAATTGTACTGCATAACACTCTTTTTTCCTGATGAAATGCCCAACATTAATTTGAGATTTTATTAAAAATATCAAACAAATACAGGCCTTGGAAGGGGCCAAAATGTCAGTCTGTAGCTTTGTAATAAATCCGTTTATTAGTAAATTTGTGTGCTGATTCTGTTGGAGGTATGAAGATCTAATTAATTACGTGTTATATATATATATATATATATATATATATTTATATTTATATATATATATATATATATATATATATATATATATATAACCCCCCACTCCACCTAGCGTGATCTGGGGATAATACACCTGTGGGTGGCCCCACTAGAAAACAATAATTAACCACACCGTTGCAGTAAAACAGATAAACTTTATTATTCGAGAAGGAAGAAAATGGCAAAATGCAAATGACACAGTATCAATAACCCCTGCCCTGGGGATCCTGTGTGGTAGTCCAACTCTGGTATAAATAGGTATCGGAACTAGGGATGTAGCGAACCGCCGCCGATGTGTTCGCGAACGCCGTTCGCGAACACCGGCAAAATTTTCGAACAGTTCGCGAACTGTTCGCGAACTTCGAACATCCGAAAATCGTTCGATTCGAACGATCGAAGGATTGAAATCGTTCGATCGAAGGATTTTCGTTCGAATCGAACGATCGAAGCCATTCGATCGAATGATTTCATTCGATCGAAGCCATTCGATCGAATGATTTCATTCGATCGAATGCTTCGATCGTTCGATTCGAACGAAAATCCTTCGATTTTAGCGGTCGAATGGTCGAACGATCGAACGATTTTGACGCGAACGCCTATTGGCGAACGTCGCGCGACGTTCGCGAACTTGCGGCGGACGCGAACAGTCGAAGTTCGCGCGAACTAGTTCGCCGGCGAACAGTTTGCTACATCCCTAATCGGAACCGGGTTGGCCAAGGGTCTGTGCCCCCCCCAGAATTTTAACCCCAGAATATGTATAGAGTGGGCAACCAGTCACAACAAAGCTGCTTTAAATTTTTCTTGAGCCATCTGCTTCTGGAGTTATACATGGAGTTGTCACAGTGCCATCCAGCTATGGGTTCTGGTGGTACTTATACATGGAATTGCCACTGTGCCATCCTGCTATGAATTCTGGGATATGTATATATAGAATTGCCACTGTGCCATCCTACTATGATGTCTGGGGGTATTTATACATGAAATAGTCACTGTGTCTGTATGTAGGGCAACCACTCACACACTCACCACTGCTTTAAATTTCACTTCAGCCACCTGCTCCTGGAGTTATACATGGAGTTCCCACTGTGCCATCCAGCTAAGAGTTCTCGTGGTACTTATACATGGAATTGCCACTGTGCCATACTGATATGAATTCTGGGATATGTGTATATATATATATATATATATATATATATATATATATAATATATATATATAGATAATGAGTTCTGGGGGTATTTATACATGGAATAGTCACTGTCACCCTGCAGTGCTTTCTGGGGTATTATGTATTAAATTGCCACTTTGTCCTCCTTCTGTGAGTTTTGGGATTATTTATACATTACCTTGCCACTGTTTCATCCTGCTTTTAGTTTTGGGGATATTATATATGAAATTGCCAATGTGTCATCCTGCTGTGAGTTCTAATGTATTACTATATGGAATTGCCCCAGTGCCATCCTGCTATGAGTTTTGGGGTATTCAGAAAATACAAAAAGAGTTTAGTACAAGGTAGATCCAGAGGCTGGTCCAATTGCCCTTTTGGAGTCAGGAAGGATTTTTTAGGCAAATTGGGGGTTATTGGATAGGCTTTTCTCCTTCCTCTGGACCAACTATAAGTTAGACAGGTTTCACTTAGACCAAAAGGTTGGCAGTATGTCTTTCTACAGAATAAATATAGTGCACTATTGTGGTTTATCTATTGGCAAAAAACTGCATAGAAGGAAAGAGTGACGGAGCACATGGCAGCTCAGCTTTTTATACTTCTTGCACAACAGTAACACTTGACCAAATCTATAATCTGTCAGGGCTTTCTTCAGTAGGGACAAATAACTCACTCCCCCTCCCAGATCAAATATATACAGGGGCACTGTACAATTTCATGGTATACAATAGTACTAAGAAGAAGAATTGTGTGACCCAAGCAATGAGATACCTTATCTTGCATCTGTATCAGCTCCTTGGACATAATATCCAGGGCTATAGTAAACTAAAGGCCTTAAATTAGTCATGTGTATGTGTGTGGGTATAAATATGTGGGGGATCATTTGGAGGGGTTAAACTTGGACAGTTGCCTTTCTTTAATCCAAATTTACAATGTTATCAGTTCCCCCCGCCCACAAGACTCAAATGTCTATCATAACCAAGACACAGGCCTCATCCACTCATATTAACAAAATTACCATTAGAAGGTAGCAACAAAATGAACATTTGGAACTATATATATTTGGTACTATAGAAGCCCACTCCAACTTTACCATATTTGCAAATGTCCTAAAGTAGTGCTGGCTTTACAGTTTGAGAAATATTGCCTTAAAAGAGAGCAAATGCCTCAGAAGAACCTCTGCCCCCTCCATAGGTTCCCCCCACATCTTGGCTCACTAAACTGCAGCTATACTGTAACTTCTGCTGGATAAAAAATACAGAGTAGTGGAGCAGTCGGTGGACATTGTTTTACACTTGAAGCCAATTTGCTCTTTGCTTTAACTGCCCATGCTCCAACTCAAGTCCTGTTTTCAGCCAGAAAGTGTAAGAGGCCTGTGGAGGGGGAAAGAGTTATTTTCAGTCTTTTATTCTCCTTTAAAATTAATGTAAGATACTATATTTTTGTTCTATAATGTTCCAGACAAAGGCTTTTCTTTTCAGACTAACAATATATAAACCAACAATATATACAATGCATGCTTTAGAGCTGTAGAAAACAAATCAATATGGACATAATGCACCAAACTCATAAAGAATGTGAGGTTTTCAGATTTATTCCTCAGCAAAGATTTTTTTAAGTATATAGAGGCCCAGGATGCACAAAGGATAAGTGGATTATTTAGCAGGGTTTGCTAAAGATTGGTGCAAAACAATTTAACACAAAACCTGAAAAAAACTAATTTCACAGTGCCCCAAAGAATCAACTTATATATTAAGATTCATTAATTCATAATATAACAAATCAATAGAAACAATAACTTCATTACCCTAAAGCCAACGTGAAATAGCTTTGGCTGATTGGAGTGAAAATAGTCAACATGTATCAAGTCTGATGGTACTTTTCCTTAAGGCAGTATGCAGCGGAGGAAAATGTGATTTTTGTAAATATTGTAGTTTCCAAAGTGCTCAAAAAAAAGCCTAAAATACAATATTCCAATAATTCCTAAATCACAATCTATGAACCCTGCTTGCACCAATAAATATGTTTATATACTGTAAAGTGGAAAGTGGAAAGCTAAGTAAACTATTTTTGCATACTCCATTTATTATAAAGATTTTTCGAGTGATTTGATTTACTAAAATTGACATATTTAACAAAGTAGATTCCTGTGTCCATTCAGCAGAACTCAATGGACTGTTTTAAGCAGCTGTGTCTTGGAGCTAACCCAGTATTGAACTCCCCACACTTCGCTCCAGTTCGCCAGGTGCAAATTCGATACCACTACACTAATTCACTAAAATGCGAATTTGTGCCTCTGCAGCCGAACGCTGGAGAAGTTTCGCTACTGTTAATTTGTCAGTGTGAGTTTTTCATAGTGAACTTTCCCTAATGTTCAGTTCTGCCTAGCGAAACTTTGTTAGTACACTTGCACTTAGGTCAATTTGAATAGGGCTGGTACATATAGGTCGTATATATGTCTTTATTAGAGATGTTGGTGCAAATGCTTGAAGCGGCCACTTATTATTATAAATGTCCAAGGAAGCAAAATAAAGACAAAAGAGATCATCTATTGTTCTAGACATGAGCCCATCCATGGCATGCCCCTGAAATGGTTTAGAAAAATGTTACATTTTTAATAGTTACAACTTTTAAAGACAATCCCACTTTAAATTATGAACATATTTTTATGATTTTTGAGCATGATGTCACTGACAGAAGGATGTAGCTTCCTTCGATCAGTTTGCCAGGTTTAAGCTGGCAAAGGAAACTTTACCCTTTAGTAAATCTGTTCCTATGGCTATTACCAGATGTGACGCTTTTTGGATAATTCCGCCTCTACATCAAACTGAAGTATCAGTCCTTTATTTTGGATCATTGCGGTAGCCTGGGTGTAGGTACCTACCTCAGATTATGTCAAAATACAAACTCTAGCATTTAGGTACCAAAACCCACCACGTGTGCCTGTATCTGGGCCAATTCTAGGTGTAGGGGCTTGGTGTAGGGGCTCATCTTTAACTTTATTAAAAATTAACTTTATAGAATGAGCGATTCTAAACAACTGAATTGATCTTCAAACAGAGTCTCCTGTAGGCTGTCAGTTAACATAGGGGTCACCAAATCAAAGCTCCAATTTGGCACCTTAGAAACTTTTTTAATGCATGTGTTGCTCTCCAACGCTTTTTACATTTGAATGTGGCTCATAAGTAAAAAAAAAAAAAAACACGTTGGGGACCCCTGCTGGATTAAAAAACAAAGGAAATAAGTAGACTTTAAGTGGGTTCTAAAAGGTTTTTTGGACCCACACGAGACTATAAAAATAGAAAGCATACACGATTTGAGAGTGCTTCAAAATAATTTTATTGGACTTTTTTGTATACATTGTTTTTCTTCAAAGGAACTTGTGTTTCCAAGGAGGAGGGGTACTTACCTTTCTATGTCACATCCTGTATAGTGCCTTAAAAATGCTAATTGGCTAATTTGTTTCATACTTGACAAAGAGCCTCACGGGGCTTGAAACATGTTGTGCTGAAAATAAAACACTGGAGTTGAGCAGTTAATCCTGCATTCTTCTGCCTTTTCTTGTTAATTACATTTTTTCGTTTATTAGGGGTCTCTTGGCATGTGAAGTTATCAGTGTAAATTTTATGTATTAGATGCAACATATAACATAAAGAAGTCCATTCATCTTTAAGTGTCCCGCCGTATGCAAATTCGCTTGAGCGCAAGACCTCTAGCGAATTTGTGCTAGGCAGAATTGAACGGCATGGTCACATTATTTCTTTTTAAATAGGCGATAAGGGGGTTTATTTAGTAAAGTCCGAATGCCAAAAACTAAAACAAATTAGATTTTTTTATCTTTTACTATAAAATCGGAATTTTTAGTGAAAAATACCCTAACATTTTTTGGAATTTATTAATCCTTGATGTTGTTAAAAGTCTGAATAAAAAAATACTCCAACTCAGACCTTTCATATAGAAAACATCTTCGATTTTGGGCGGAAAATCCCAAAAATTCACACGATTCATTTTTTTTTAGTTTTTTCCAGCACAGGAAATTTTTGGAAAAAATTATTTCAGAGTATTTCATATACGTGTAGAGTATTGACTTATCTGTCACTTTTTTTCAGCAAACTTTCTTTGATTTGTGTCAGGCCACCACATGGATAAACGTATGCATCTTGTTGATATACAGGCATTAAATAATCCAAAATGCTCTTTCAGCAGATCTGCACATTTCACATACCATTAGGCTTTATGTGTAAGAAGAGATAGAAACTGTTCCATCTGCGGAACTATTGCTAGCCTCAGCAAGCTAAAATAAAAGAAGATATTGTGCTGCTGTGATCATTGCAACTTTTTAACTAATTATGATTCATCATACATTCGGTTTCTGGCTTTTGGCTGCATTGTAACTGTTTTTGTTTTTCTTACACAGTTAGATTTTACTTTTCATCAGTTATGAAACACATTTGGTAAAGGCATTAAAAGAATTGTCTATATTAGTTCTTTGTAAAATTGAAGCCTTTATTGGATTCAAGTGCCATAAATAAAACATAAACAAAAAAAAAACGTCTCAAAACGCTTTTTTAAAAACATACGTTTGCAGTGTTGTCTTTTATTCATGCACCATTCATAATCCACGGAATGTCCTCTGCTACAGTAATTCCCTTCTTGACTATTAGCAACAGAGTGTGAACTGCACAGGATCTCATTGCTTTGCAAAATGTGACTAGTTTTTTTTCTTCCAAGAAATAAAAAAATATTAATGACCTTGAGGTGGGCATCATAAGTACTGTCTCTGTTTTTGTTGATGATCCTAAATTGTGCAAAACTATAAGTTCCATGCAAAATGAAAAAGTGAGTAGCAAACTGGCAAATTAGGTTGAACGTTGATAAGTTCAAGGTAGTGCCCTTTTTAGGAATAAAAACGTAATGGTAGCGTGTGGGGTCCTTTTAACTGAGAAGGATCTTGGGATTTTAGTGTATAACAACCTGTGTAACTCTAGGAATTGTCATGCTACTAAAGCAAAATAAAATACCATCTTGCACACAAAAGGAACTTAACTCTAGGGATGAAAACATAATTTATAGATGGTAAGGCCTCATCTTGAGAATGCAGTGTAGTTTTGGGCTCCAGTCCTAAAGGAGAATATACATGAGCTGGAGAGAGTACAGAGATGAGCAACTACACTGGTAAAGGGGATGAAAGATTTGAACTATTAGGGTCAACTGTTAGGTTTGAGGTTGTTTTATCTGGTCCAAAGGTGCTTGTGAGGGGACAAAAGTTTGTAAGGAAATTACAGACAGGCACACAGGCCTCTATGGGTTTAGTAAATACCATTTAGCCCCATGACACATATTTACACGTATATACTGTATACCATTACCAGTTACTTTAGATGGTTTTGCAGCACTATACTGATTTCACCACTCACCTCTGCTCAACCACTCAACCAACAGAAACCCAAAACTTTATTGAGTCTTATGACAGCAAAATGTTAATGCAGGTCTAACTGAAGCATCTGTAACACCCTAGTGACTTAACTGGTCATCTTAGGTGCATCTTGTGTCATTCAAGTCTACTTCATCTGTAAGTTATGGTTTGCAAAACAGGAGCCTTTGACACGATGCTGGAATAGAACATAATGCAATGTATGGGAACTAATAACAACCTAGTTAATATACACTACACAAAAAAGGGCACAGTTTCTCATTTTTATGATTATTAACATCATTTAAATTGGTAAAGCACAACTGAGAAAAGAGATTTTTATTGTGTTTAGTGTATTAATAAAGTTATATAACACTGACACAGAGTGCAGAGTATGAGCACTTGTCCAGCACTTGACTTAACTTGCCTTAATAAATTGTATATTATACTGTATATATATAGCTATAGCTTTTTGCTCCAATAAACACCAGAATTTTTGCATTAAATCCTGTGAATGCGACCCTCTGTCTACATTATTTTCTGCCTATTGCACCCAAGCACAATATACCTACTATACGAGTAGTGCCTGTATTGCCTGCATCCATTGCTCTCTCTCTCTCTCTCTCTCTCTCTCTCTCTCTCTCTCTCTCTCTCTCTCTATATATATATATATATATATATAGTGCAGTAGAGTCAGTGAGAAAGAGATGACACACTATTATTTATGTTACAGATATGTATTAAGTACTTTAGCTTCTTCAGTACTAACTAACCAGTATTAACTACTAGCACTTTAACTACTGTAGATTTGGGAATGCAACAGACAAACGCTATTATTTCTTACAATATTTTAACCGTGATTCCCTTGGTCAACTGCAAATCACAATATAAAGTGTTTTTATATCTTTCTTCTAATATTTGCATTTTATTTTCCATTCTAATCATGTTAATTTGCACACTACCAATCTAAGTGCTTTGTGCATTTTGCCTTGTGAAAACCACAGATATGGCCCTCACTAATGATGGGCGAATTTTATGGGCGTCAAAAAAAAATGGATGCCGGCGTCTGTTTTTTGGCTGACGCCAGCGTCAAAAACGAGAATTTTTCGGCAAAGCGAAACGGCGCAAATTTGCTCATCACTAGCCCTCACAGCACGAGTATTAGTTGAAAATGAAATATCTTGGAACTAAATGACGAAAGTCTCTCCAGCCGTCACAGTTTCCATTACAGAAAATGACCCTGTTACATTTCCGAGATAAAATAACAGAAAATAATATTTGGTTTACATCTTATTATAAATGCTTTTCAGTTCTAGGAAGGACATATAGTTAATAACTGAGCAGGCAATTTGAGTTCTTGTAATACAAATGTGTTGTGTGAAATATTCCCAGTCACTTTTTTGTTTCAAATATGAACATTCATATCAGGGATAATACTATCATCATATACTGTAGATTTAATTATGCCCCTGGACATTTACTATTATGGATTTTTAACGATTCATTCTGTTTCAGCCGTTGTATTATTGGCATCCCGGCATTTTTTCATGAAAATTCTTTATCCTTATCAATCAATTTGCGGCACGATTTATAATTAAAGCCGATAGACTGACTGTGCAGGGGAGAACACAGAAGTAGTTATATTTCTAAAATGTATTCTGTATTTCTTCTAACTGTATTAGCTCAGCTATAATTCCTGAACAATGAAGGAATTAATCATTATTGGAATTAGGAAACTACTATTTTTTGTTTTGAGTGGCCAGTATTTTGCTTTCTATTGCTTCAATGTCTTTCATTGAACCCAGTGGAGCATCTTTTCAACCTGTGTTTAGGTTTTTGTCAGGTGAAAAACATAGGGAGACTTGCCAATTGAGGAATTAGGATCGGAGTTCTCAAAATTCAAGCTGGAGAGTTTTTGGATTCCCAGGATTTAGAATATTCTCATATTTTTAAAAACAACCTTTTTTTATTAAATCTGATGACTGTGTCAATTAACTTTGAGCCATCAAACACCATTATGTTATACAGGGCGGTTGAGTTGAACTCTAATAGCCTTTTTTTTTTTTTTACAAATGACTGGTGGCATTAATGATTAAGACAAACACTTTTCCATTTATTTGGTAAAATTTACAGTATGATCATTAATTAACATCATTACATGCTACATATAATTATAGAGTAAAATAATATATAAAGTAATGTGCATCTTACCCGTGGAATAACAGAAGCCACCCATTTATTTTACATTTCAAAGAGCATTGCACAATTATTTTTTTTATGCCAACAATTTCAAAAACCCAATTAATTTAGTTAAATTACTTTGAAAATTTGCAACTGAAAATTTGCGACCACATTTAACCCTTCAATATATGTGTTAACACCACCAGCACAAGAATATAATTATTTTTTAACAAAGGATCACAGCAGTGTTTTAACGTGGGACACATATGCCTCCCTACATAAACAGGTGTGCCCACCCACCAACAACAACCTCAAAATATTCTGCTCCCCACCAGTACTAGGTGTAATAGTGTACGGGTACAGAACAAAAAAAGTTCAACAATGATTTTGAGAGGAGGCATTGGTCTATGGTTGCTGGGGTTTAACAATGATTGTGGGAGGAGGGATTGGTCTAAGGTTTCTGGGGTTTAACAATGATTGTGGGAGGAGGCATTGGTCTACGGTTGACCATGAGGTCTAGGCAGGGGGGACATGGCAGTGACATCACTGGTGAACAGCTGATATCATGGGCAGACTAGGCGACATCATGGGGTGGGCCTATGATATGGTGATCTTACCTGGTTCTTCCTAGTTTGGGAATTAGGAGCAGCCCTTCCAAAAATCAGGCTGTCCGTATCAAAACTGGACAGATGGCAACCCTACATTGGTCCTTATTGGGCTTCCTCTATCTGTAGGCCCCTGGCGGCAGCAGGGTCTGCTCAGATTTAGTTACAACGATATAAAACGTGATTTCTAAATATGCCAGCATCCTAAAGAATCATTACTGTTTGGTAAAAAAATGTAGTGTGATCAGCCCCTATTTTTTTCTGTGGGTGCATCTTTATAACAAGCGAAACTTCACCAAGAACAATTCACCAAACATGTCAAATGCCTTGAAGTCAGTGAGTTTTTTTTTCTTTTTTTTTTCTTGTGCCAAATGCATTGTATTCGATGCCCATTTTCACTTGCTTTTTTCACCCTCGTACAAAATGTGTTTTGTAGCAAAACAAAATGCATGGTAAAATTCTACTACAGAATAACATATTGGCACTCACAAAATTGTGAATTTCGCTGCAAATCTGTATCAGCAAAGAAAATCATCTCATTCCTACTTATGACATTTTCAATGTTTACTGCTGATTGCATGATAATTTGTGAATTACGGCATAGATATGTGGCACGATGTAAATTGAAATATAAATGCATCTATGTGCAGTGATGGTATTATACAAATTAAACAAGTAAATGGTTTGCTCATACAGTTACAGTCATTTCATTCTTATCTGTGAGAATAGCTCTTTCTTCCCTTCAGACGCATTCCACACAGCATTAAGATTAGACATATTAATGACAAGTGCAATATGTGCTCTCGACCCATCCTCTCTTTCCGCTTTCTTTTCATGCATGTCTAGTCTGCCTTGCCCCTCTATCACTCATCTTCTCTTCTATTAACATTTTATTCCTTACAATTACTTTTGCCTGTGTTTTAGTAGAAGTTTATGTCAGTTTTAGTGTATAATTCACTTTGGCCTGCGATACACCTTCACACCAAATATTTGCTGTAATTGAAATCCTGATGCAGAGTTGCTATCCCGATCTGTTGTATCCCCATCTTGACATATTAATTAAGGGACTATTACTTCACTGTGTTAAGGCTACATCACATAAAAAATTAAGCTCAGAGGCATTTTATATAAATAAAATAATAGAAAAACAATGTAAAAGTCCAGGTGTCCAGAACAAGGGCTGTGGGGTGGATAGACTGTCACCTCTCTCTGCAGGCCCCAACCCCAACGGGTTTGCTCCCACCTAGTTACCCCACTGGATCACTTTATTTCCTTCCATTTAATATTTTATCTCCTTTTTTTGGCATCAATAACAGTCACCATTACACTAGGCTTTTTTTAAAAAAATTGTCCGTGATGTATAATGAATAGCACAGTTCTCTGTTCTAAAGTCATTTTTATTGACATACAGATGAAGCCACTTGGATTTGTGAGTTAAATGCGTCATGACTCGGGCTTAATTGAAGAAACTGTGTTATCTAAAGTCATCTTAACTCATTTAATGCATTTTACCTTTTCATTAGCATACCAAAGCACCATTGTTCACAATGGTGAATGCTTTAATTAGATGGGATGTTGAGACACAACTTTCTGTGTTAAGTGGGATAAATGCGATATCTGTGTTTAGTTATTCTGTGTCAAACACACAAACCAAAGTGGCTGCATCTGTATGCATATGCATCTAATGAAAGACGTTTTATCTTCATGTTGAATTTCATCATGAAAAGGGGACAAAAACTAGTCTTTAAAGCCCCTGATGGATGGCTTATCATATTATCATATTATCAGTGTGTGGGGAGCTGTTTTTTTCTAGAAAATAGGTACAGTATGATTAGGATGACCTAGGCTATAGGTCTGGTGCCCTATGGAAAAGACGGGGGGCTATACAAATCCCTAAGTGCACCAATGTTTTTTTGGGGTTCTGCAACACCTTTGGAGACCCAGCTAATTTTATGGAATCCTATTAGCCAAACAGTGGGAAACCCAAAAACCTGAGGACTAGGAGAAAGCGAGGTACTCAGGTACTTCTTCTTTGGCTACAGATCATCTAAAGCTGGCCCTAGACGCAAAGATCCGATTGTATGAATCAACGTACGATCGGACTTTCCCATCTCCCGACCCTCCACTAACCATTCAGATCAAAGTCTTAGCATTCCGACCAAATAAATTAGTTAAAGAACAGATCAGCCGATGTTCTGCCCCTGACAGCAATCGTACGATAGACAAAGCTGGTGACAGTCTCCCACTGAAAATCGTACGATCGGCAATACACGCAGAGATATTACCCTCAGCTGACAGAAATTTTCTAACCTGTCCGATCGACCAAACGACCAATCTCCGACGGACGGAAAATGTCGGGACTCTCCACACACGGTCCGAAAATCGTACGAATCTATGATTCGTATGATCGGATCGTTGCATCTATGGCCAGCTTAAGGGCAGGACTTTGGAAGGCAGTCCAAGTGGAATGACTGCACCTTATTAGGAATTAACGCCAATATAGGAAGTACTGTAGAATGCAACAGGTTGCTAGGACAACTAGCAAGTCCCAAGCCTGTGTCTTTGACGAGGAGACAGTATAAGAAGTTTATAGATTGTAGTGCTGTATATGCCTGAGGAGTAAAGGGAAAGTTTAATGGTGACCCCCTGAACAACCTTGCTAGTGTATTCCTGCTACATGACCACTGTGAATGGCTGACAAATGAGGGGGATTATCCATCCCTATCTCAGCAACATCAATAACATCACATTGCTTATCAGACACCATGAGCATAGCTTCTTGCATTAGTGAACATACACAACTAACATATATTTCTGTTCTCTGTTTCCTTTCATACACAATTGTAGCAAACTTAAAGCATATTTGCAAATGCAGTTCCAGCCTGCTTGTCCTTTTGATGAATTATTCATTAGTAAATGTAAATTGGGCATTTTCAGTAACGGTAAACATGGACCTTTGATACTTAAAATTCAGCGATAAAATAAATAGTCTAGCTGCATATCTGACAGTTAACTGCTCGCCACTCGCCGTTTTAATTTACACTGCATCTTGAAAGCGATATTTCCAACATTTAAAAGTGTACTGCTTGTCAGCAGCGGAAGTAATTAAAAGGTTCAATGGTTAAATATTGCTGCATTGAACTCAAACTAAATGTAAAGATTTAGAAAAAAATAATATATGAATGCACATTTAGGGTCAGATTTATCAAGGGTCTAATTTCGAAGTCCATCGAATTGGGTTACTTGAATGTCGAAGTCGAAGTTTTTTTTTTTTTATTGAATTTGGCCGTTTTCGGTCAAATGAAAATTGTTTGATCGTACAATGAAATCCTTCAAATCGAATGATTTCATCGAACGAACGATTTCATCAATCGAACTAACGATTTTCCTTCGACTTCTAAAGCCAAATGTTGGCTATGGATTCTAGGAGGTCCCCATAGGCTAACATAGCAATCCGGCAGGTTTAAGATGGCGAAGTGTCGAAGTCGAACTTTTTTAAAGAGACAGTACTTCGATTTTTGAAGTCAAACTTTTTTACTTCGAATCAAAGTCTAATTAAGGCCTATTCGATGGTCGAAGTACCCAAAAAATAGTTTTTAACTTCGACCTTTAGTAAATCTGCCCCTTAACTTACAGATCCATGGACAAGCATTTGTTCAATTAGCTTATTTGGAAAGTGATATTTTATTAAGAATCAGATCATAATTTTGAAAAAAATATATAAGATGTGGATTGAGAAGTGATACGTCTCAAATGCTAAAGACTTCAACTGCTTAAGACGTATCACTGCTAGATACTGTATATCATAATCTGGATAATAGAAAGCCTTCATTGACACAATGTAAATTAGATATGCTGTTACTTGATCCTCCTATGTCAGCTCTTCCGTCTATATATGCAAGTATTCGAATATTAACAAATGCGCACAGCAGGTATTGTTTCTTTCATTCAGAATAAAACAGGCAGACAGTGGTAGCTTCTTTTCTTGAATCTGATCAAACAGGTAAATATTAGTTCCAGCCTAAGTCAATGTATCTGAAGCATCCCAGGTGCCTATTCTATGTGTAATACATTTAAAAAAAACCCTGTTTCCAAAAAAGTTGGTGCCTGTACAAGTTAGAAAAAGAGAATAGGATGAGCTGCAATTCATTTAAACCTTATATTTAATATATAGCAAATGTTTCAAATGAGAAGTGTTATTGTTTTCATATATATAATCATATGACTATTTATATTCATATAATTTTATGATGCATTAAATGTTTCGAGTGAGTAACAGAAGTGGGCTGCATGCAGTTTAGCACCCACACTCTTATACTACAGAGCCTTGTTGTTGTAATATGTGCAGAATGTAGTTTAGTATTGCCTTGCTGAATTAAACAAGGCCGTCCCTGAAAACCATTGGTAGGGACCCATAGGGTTAGGTGCCTCAGTGTCTATAATTCCCTACAGGGTTGGTTCCCCTAGTTACCTGCCTAAAGCTCACGTAACGAGTTAGCATAAGTGTATTATTGACCCATATGCTAATTACCACTTCCTTTAATATAGTGTTTGGCAAGGGGTGGCCCTTCAATTTTGGTCTCCACCTGAGGAACAGCATGGATGTGCTGGGACTTAAGCCCCAGTAAAGGAAAGCCCCCCCAAGGGTGGAGAAGCCCTTGGTGATGTAGGGAGCAGTGACCCCATGAATAAGGTGTAGTCAGGACAGTGTAATTCTCTATAACAACTTTCTAGGAAAGTAAGGCAGATAGTACGAGTTAGAAAGAGCAGCCTGGCTCCAACTAGGATGGATAGCAAGGGAGTAGTTCTTCCTGGCCGGTATCATAGGGATCACAGAGCTGATAGGGGTGTATTGTAGGTTATGTGTTATCCCTGATCCAACATATGGAGATCTAGGTAATTTTACAGAGATCCTGAGGGCACATTTAGAAGTAAGCCAAGCTGTCTCTACAGGGATATCGGGTGGTTCTGTCTTTAAATTGCTGTGACTTGTTACATAGTCGAATTGGGTTGAAAACAGACAAGTCCATCAAGTTCAACCCCTGTATAGGTCCGGTACATACTGTGCCGGGCCTATACAGTATATGACATATCCCAGGGATTTCTGAGTGTAGCTACTATGTGCTGCTTTAATAGACTGAAGCCTGGAATTGTTTTTTTTTTGTTCTGCTGTTCTTTATTTACTTTCACAGCCATGGTCTAGCATAGCTTAGATGGGGTTAAACTTCATGTTCATATGTGGTTTCTTTTTTGCATAGCAGCATTTTAGCAAAAACGTTTTTCACAGACAATGGATTTTGGAAGTATAACTGAACTCATGCAGTGATTTCCACTATAGAAGTGTGTCTGTTTTTAATGCAGGGCTGCTAAAGGGTCTGAAGATCACGACCACAAGTATTGGTTTTGTCCCTTGCATACAAAGATTTATTCTTTTTTTTTTACTCTTTGCAATTTTACTTAAGGAACATTAATCTTAAATTGGCACAATATTTACCCCCTGCATAGGTTTCACAGAGTGGTGTAACCCTCTTCACTTTTGAGAGACCCAGCCTCCCTGGGATGCTTTTTAGCATTTCACAACTTTTTCAGTTTTTTATTGCCCCTGTCCCAACTTTTTAAAAATGTGTTGCTGGCATCAATTGAGCAGATCTTTTTCAGAAAACAACATTTACTCAGTTTTATATATTACCCCGTGGGTTTTCTGGAGAAGAGGCTTTTCCTTAACTTGGATATCCATAAGTAGTGATGGGCGAATTTATTCGGCAGGTGTGAATTTGCGGCAAATTCCCATGATTCTCCGACGGCGAATACATTTGTGAAACCGACGCAAAAATTCGTCCGCGTCAAAAACATGACACCGGCACAGTTTTGCGAATCTTTCGCCATTTTGAGAATTTCACGGGAAATTCGCAAATTTTTTGGCAAAGTGAAACGCCCCAAATTCGCCCATCACTATCCATAACCTATGAAGTACAAGGTACTATTTTATTATTACAGAGAAAAGAGAAATAACTTTTAAAAATGTGAATTATTATTTTTGATTAAAATGGAGTCTATGGAAGATGGCCTTCCCGTAATTCTGAGATTTGGGGATAACGAGTTTCTGCATAACAGATCCCATACTGTGTATAAAAAGAGCATAATTCTATTAACATGTGAAAGCATATGTATAAAACATTTACCTCTCTAATTAGAAGCAGTTCAATAACATGCTGCAGAAAGCATACAGAGTTTCTCTAATGAAAGCAGAGAGATAATTTGATGGAATTGGAAATGACAAAAATCAATTCAGAATTGACAGCCTCCAGATTACATTAATGTTAATTTCATAGCAACAAACAAATAATGGAATTACAGGGTAATTACATACTCATACAATCCAATGTGCCTTAGGACTGCGGGAAATTCACCTTTAAGTTAATTTTTAGTATGTTATAAAATGGCTTATTCTAAGCAACTTAATTGGCTTCCATTTTTTCTTTTTTTATAGTTGTTGAATTGTTTGCACTCTTCTTTTGATTGTTTCCAGCTTTCAAATGTCTCCAGCTTTCACAGTATGGGAAGGTCGTAAAAGACAGAACTTTTATCTGAGCTAACATAGCACCATGAATCATATGATCCCAGAAGGTGGCCCTTAGTTCTTAAAATGGCTGATTGTTATAGTCCATTGTGCTATCTAGATTCTCAATGGAGCGCCAGAGGTCCACTCTAGTTCTGTTGTTCAGCCTATATAAAAATTCAATGGTGATTAACTGCTAAGCCTTAGGATACCAGAAATGAAAGCCCTGGAGCTATAAATGCAGGGGCTGCATGACAAGGGATCCGAATGACCAGCAGCCAGATTATACTAGTTTATATTTAAACATTGGCAGAATTACATGCAGCTGTGATTGGGTGAGAAGGATTGAGTTAAAGGAGGGGAACATTGCAGAAAGAAAAAGAGCTGACCCACAGAACTGCACCCTCCCATCCGTAACCACCAAGACTCCGGTGAAGCAAACCTTAAAGTAAAACTTAACTTTTAATAAATCCTTAAAACCAAGGTCTAGAAAGCAACATTAAAATAAAGGTTAGGTATAGGAGACTGATTGACTCGGCAACACCGGGTTCGAGGGGAAATGTGCAAAAAAACCAGCACTTAGATCAATATCAAGTTGTGGTTGCATCTGGCTAGTGATGAGCAAACCTGTTCCGTGAAATTCGTGAAACTGAGAAAAGATACTTGATGTAGTTTTTCACTCAAGTGCAGCATACATATGAAATATGTATGAACATGGACACCCTGAGCAATCACAAAATTCACTGATATTGGACTGGGGGAAGCGTGTTTAAAAATACAAGTCACCTATAAAAGTGAAACAATCTGTTTAAAGCTCTTTTTCATTTGTTTTCTTTCTTTCATTTTTGGAAGCCGCTCAAGCTGAATATGAGTCAGGTTTGAAAGTAAATTCCTAACACATGTCATATAACTAATTTAAATATAATGACTCAAATCTGAGGCACATTGATGCTTATTTGCATACAAATTGAATTCTGCAAAAAAAAAAATGTCCTGTTTATGGAACAGCAGAATATGAAGTGTGCCCTTATGCTCCAAAGTATCATTTTAAAGATATATGCAGGTTTTATGTGGCTTTTGCATACTTATTATTTTACTATCCATTTCAAATACAGATAAAATGGATCTTATATTTTGTTAGCCGTGGTTCATTTTGAAAATACTAAACCGCAAATCTATGAAAATAAAAACAGTTGGAGAGCTTTGGATATATTAGTATCCCCTTTTTGTTTTTATGGAAATAATACAAAGCTAGCCACATATGTGCAGTTATGTTACCAAGAAAAATTGAATAGTTAGCTACATGCTGCTGTGCGACTGCAACCCCAGTGTGAGGGCTACTCACCCTGGTGGTCTAGTGGGCCGGCGGGGATGCCCACCGTGCTCTTGGTCGAGGACGTCCTAGTGCGTGCGTGGCGCAATGGTGTGACATTTAAACATATTTAAAGGGGCTTTTTGTATTTTTCAGTTGCCCGTTATAGGTTTTCGCCTAGTGAGTTCCTGGTGCTTCTGTGCTATTTACAGTTTGTGTAGCTTCTGTTTCCTGATATCTGATTTCCTGTTGTGACCCCTGCCTGTTCTAAGACTATCCTGACTTCTGGAATTCTGACCCTGCCTGGTAACTGACCCTTCTGTATCCGTATCCCCTCTGACTGATTTCCTGGTTTGACCCTTGCCTGTCTGACTCCACTTGTAATCTGCCTGCCTCGACCTAGCCTGATTGACTACGCCTTTTTGTCTATGCCTTGTACTTCGACCTTCTGCCCAGAGACTTTGCTTTACCGCCATTTGCTCATCCAGAACCCTTCGCTTGGCACCTCTCTTAATAAGACCTGGCGGCATCCGATTACCCGAGGTCTCCTCCCGAGGTGAAAGGCGGCTGTTAAAGGTGGAAGCAAGAGCCGAGAACAGGGTGCTTAGCTTTGGCTCTGGAATTAGGGTGCCGACCGTGACACCCAGGAGTGATTTATTGGACACAAACTGTCTGTTCTCTGCGGCATTGCTATGAGCTGCACATTAATTCATCATAAGAGACAGGATGGACATACTGGCAACCATGTGGAACTTTTTTTGGATGCTAGTACCTTGCATTGCATTGCAGTGCATTGTGTCAATATCTCTCAATTGTGTCTAATTCAGGTGCCTTTGTCCCTGGGTTGGTTACAAAAACTTCTTTAGATATTAGCCCACACTGGATCATGTAACTACTGACTGCCTTAATTCCAGGGTTTTGCTGTACATCAATGAAGAGGTCCATATCAGGTCTTGTGATTCCACTGCTCATATATTCAAAGGGATTTCACAAACTTTTGACAGTGTAGCCTACTGCATTTGCGACCCTTCCCTCCACCCCCCTCCCCAAGTGTGACACATCACAACATAGCACATACGTACATCTTCTTCATTCTCCTTATCAAACTCGGGTGGCTGTTTGGGGGAGAAGGCCTGGGCCAGCGTCGCCCAGTGGGTTTTTTACTGTTGTCCCTCTGACTCAGTCTGACCCCGCCACTGACCACATGTCAATAGTTGGGTTTTGGAGATCATGGAAATGATCACCACAATGTTTATTATGCTAACCCAAATTGCGTTTGTTTAATTCCCCACCCATAGCCCTATACTCAGCAGTGCACTCCAGAAGCCTCAATAGTATCATTAGTATTGTGACATCCCCTGAATTTGCAGATGATAATGCTTACTTTTATCAGCTCAGTGGCTGCTCATTCACAGCTTGCTGTCATCAAGAGAAGAGAAAACCATGGTTCAAAGCCTTTACTGCAGCTCTTTGAAGATGCAATAAAAATGAAGTCACCCAACAATGGAGAGTGATGTGTGCCTTATTCAAGTAAATATGTTACTTGATCTCAGAAATAAAGCAGCCCTGGAAATACAATGGATAAGAGAAAAAAGAATGTACAATCAAGGGTATCTACCTGGAGATATAAAGCTCTCTAGATAAAATGATGGTGAAAGACAGGCCATCACAAAGACACATCAAAGCTAATTCAAGCACACAATAGACATATATCTTTCTGGCAATAATATGTGTGTATTGTAACTTCATTCATTACTAAGAATGAAGGAAGTTTGGGTTTTTCTGTAAACCGGAATGTTTTTAAATACACCATGTACTTTAATTCCACAATCAGCAATATCCAATCTACTGGAACCATTTCCATTACCCACACATTTTTCAGTAAACTGTCTCAGCAAGAGCTGAGGAGAATTTAGAGAAATTACAGAAAAGATACACTTCACCAGTACATGCCAGTGCTGTGTACTGGGGTTGTAAGATTGTTACTATTAAAAAGCGAATTGCAGCACTCCTATTGTTTTTAAATGGTGGCAGCTGTTGTATCTTTCAATAAACTCCTGTAGGAATTGTTAAAACGTAATCATTCCTCCCATCACAAATGAAGGTCTGCGGATTCGATATGAGACATGAATAAAAGCAATGAGTCTTGATTATAAAACCAAATGCTCGGCTATTATATAAGAACAACAAATATTCCAAACATTATTTTCCAGTTCAATGCAACCGTTTTCTAATGACTAATAATGACTAATGACTTTTCTAATGACTAATACTAATGATATCGTATCTCTGATAGAATTACAATGTCTAACAAAATCTAAGGCACACTAGTAGATGGCAAATCTATTGGCAAAAACTATTATAAAATCTATCTTTTTCCTTTAATGCTGTTTTTAAATATATAACCCTCCTTTCATACAGACCCCAAACTACTGCATTCCCATACATTATGTTCGCTACAAAAGCCACTTTTAAGTTGATCTAAATTTTGGTTAAAGTATTAATTAATTGAAAAGGTGAATATTTACAGACTGTTGGCACTAGTCACATTTACATCATCAATTCGTAAATTTAAGGTCAAAGAAGGATACTCTTTATGGTAATTGTGAAGTTTTAGAAATAATTTGAATATTTTAATACTATACATTTAAAAATCGGGCCAAGTAGACAGCCCTAGGCAACCAGCCAGCCACCTCGGAGCATGCAAGTAGACACAAACATGGGGAGAGTAGCAGCAGGAACTAGGGGTAGGCAAATCTGCTTGAAAGGTACCGGCTCAGCATACCCCCACCATTGCACCCTTGGCAGATGCCTCTTCTGCCTACCCCTAGTTCAAGCCCTGATACATTTGGATACATACAAGATACCTGTGTCAGTTCATCATAGAAGGTTCAATTGCTTAGGACTCATCTATCAGAATCTTTACTCTCCAATGCCAATTGCAAGTGACGAGACAGGATCTGAATAATTATGTTCTTTGCTGGAAAAGAAATCACAAAATAGTAAATCTTGATATTTCAAATACATCAACTTAATAAATTAGACCCTTATAATTTAAGCTTTAATTTATGATTTATGATAACATCTAAAGGAGAGAGGTGGGATACAAAAGACAAAAAAACAACTGTGAAAGGCATTTTACATCAGTGCATGGGAGTAACTACAGTGGAAGCAGACCCTGCGGCTGCAGGGGGGCCTAGGATGTAAAGGGGCCCCATGAGCATGAAGCCCTAATTTACAATTTCAATAAATATTGGTAAAACATTTCAACCTCTAGAAATGTTGGGGGCCTGAAAAATAATTTTCTGTGGGGCCCAGTAATATTTAGGTGTGCCACTGCATCAGCGATATGGCATATTAGGAAATATATTAATAATTGTTTGCCATGCCCATTTATTCCCTTTAGCTATTTGTTCAACAAATTATCAGAAAACCAGAAAAAGAAATTATGCAGACATCAAAATATATATTTATAAATCAACAGTGTATAATAAGTCTGTCCAGGCAAAATATTATTTCAATTAATTTGACTTTGATTCAAAGAGACCTTTACTTCCTCATATAAATGAAAGACACACAGTCAGTAAACAGAATAAATAAGGTCCTGGTAGCAGTGAATTTATTTTTTCATTAACATGAAATAGAGCATTTAAAAGTTGTGCGCTCCCGTTAACTGCACAAAATATTATGCTTGGGGTTGAAACATGCGAATTTATAAAAGAAATGAAACCGTTTTGGCATTAGGCAAAAGATATCGCCAACACTCAAAACAAATTCTTTTAAATACATTTTGGAAATAAAGGTTCCCATAATGTTCTCTTACTGTGAAATATGAGGACATGTATAAGTTACACAGGGGTTTTGTGAAGAAATACATTTATAGTCCGAGTTTCTTTATAGCAGTCACTGAATGAAGTGGAGATTCATTTTCTTAGCCCTAGAATTCAGCATTCAGTAGTGGGGTACCTAACTCCATATTTATTGAATTTTGGCAAATTCTAATTTTGCAGGTGCAAGTTGTAACCAATACAATATACTGCATCATTAGGTTGGAGAATATATATTATAATTCTTTACATCTGTTTAGACATCTAATGTAGAATCGCTTAATTAAATCTGACGGTCTCATTTTTCCTAGTAGAAAAGGGGAAGGGGGTCTTTGGTATGAAAAGGTATTTTATATTTATTACCCTATAAAATCAGCAAATTACTTGTACACAAAACATGTATAAATATATTAAACATATATTTCACTTTATTTGAATTGTACTGTGTTAGAAATTGTACTGTATGATATGTTGTGCAAGCAGAATTCACAGAGATACCAGTCTTCAATTTGTCAGGACCTTTTTCAGAGAGACAGCTTTAATTAGTGCTAATTAGTTATAGCTTTTTATTAATTTAGCTGTTGGGATATGCATCAAGAAACGTTATGCAAGAATTAAGATGACAATTTACAAAGAGACACCACTGAGAAATAGAATTAAATGTTTGTGTGTTGTCCCTTATCTTTATTTTTAAGGATTTTTGGCCATGTGTAGTGGTGTAACTAGAGTGCGCCCCCATGCAAAAAAATCTTCAGAGGGGCCCGGCGACTCCGATCACCATCCTCCTGCCCACTTCCCGTCCCAACTCCACCCCGCCCACTCCATGTCTAGACTGTTCCCACTATTGTATGACTTTCGTCCCCCTTCCTTGCCGCAGTTAAGAGAGTGGCTGGGGAGGAGGGTTTGTTTTTATTAGCTATAGAGCATGCAGACCCCACAGGCTGGGCCCCCCTGCGACTGCAGGGTCTGCTTCCTCTATAGTTACGCCACTGGGCATGTGCAAATGCAAGAAATATGGTACTTCTTTCCCTTATCTTGTCCTTTTTTATGTTGTATCTCTTGAGTCCATACTAGAGTCCTGCGCGGGTCAATTTTTTGGAACCTGTACCCGACCCATACCCGCAACTTGCAATACACAACCCGCATTCTTACCCACTTGGACCGGCTACCCTACTCGACCCGCAAGTACCTTATCCGCAACCCATGACCCGCTGACCATCAAGAATCAGGAAGTGCTGTCATTGTAAACCAGAAGTGACATCATCGGAAGTAGGCATGATCAGAAAAAAGGAGTAAAACAGGAAGTGCTGTCATTGTAAACTGGAAGTGACGTCATCGGAAGTAGACATTATCAGAAAAAAGGAGTAAAACAGAAGTGCTGTCATTGTAAACCGGAACTGACATCATCGGAATTAGACGTGATCAGAAAAAAGGAGTAAAAATCGATATTGAAAAAATACGCAAAACCGCCCACCCATGTCTATACCCGCACCCGGAGCTTCTACCCGCAACCCGCAGGGTACCACAGGTTTTTGTGGGCAACTCGCGGGTACCCGACCTGCTGCAGGACTCTAGTCCATACTATTACAATATAACCCCTATTTTATGTTTTTTATTCATCTGTTTACAAATGGTAATGATGCATACTGCTCATATTTGCTCAGAAAGCAAATTTGCTAATTAAAAAATATTTTTCTACCCTGGAACAATTCATTCAAGTGACTGTCCAAGTCCTTACTCCCAGCCTTCTTTATGCCTCAGTGGGAAAATATTCAGAAGACTGATCAGTCAGCTGCAAAGCAACTCTACCATCCCAGTACAGAATAGAGTTTGACTGGTCACACACATTCTAAAAAACTGACAAATGTATCATCTTTGATAAATTGTCGGTTAGTTGATACTTTCCTGATTTTTTTTTGAGAAGTCTTAACATAAATTCACCTGATGGCAATCCTGGATTTCCAAGTCTGATCTAGAAAAAAAATCTGCCCCTTGATGAGCTGTAGTTGGGAAGCTTTTCACTAACTCTGCTCGATTTGATATTTTGGGGGCTATTTACTAAAGTCCAATTTTTTCTGGTCGGGGAAAACACCATTTTTACGTGGAAAGAAAATTTGTATTTTTCAAGATTTATTATACCCCGAAGCTGTCAAATAAAAAAATACTCCATTGCTCTGCCGAGGTTGTATAGAAGTCAATGGCAGATGTCACTTTTACAGTTGGAAGATATCATGATCTGCGCTGGGTTTCATACCATAACCTGAAAATTTGTGGTTTTCGGGCATTAACTGAAAAAATCTGAGTTTTTGGGCTCCAAATTTGAGATTTCATAGAGTCTTTTCCCCCACCCAATTTATCGAATTATTTTATCGATAAATAAGGTAAAATTGAGAATGGGAGTTTGTCTAAGTTGTTTTAATAAAGAGAAAAAATTGGATTTTAGTAAATACTAAAAATTTGTAGATTTTTAGATTTCATCTAACCTGAACTTGTACCATGCCAGTTACATTAATATAAGAACAAATCCTATCTCTGTAGAGCAAAATAATATATACCACAGTATGGGGCACATTTGCTAAGGGTCGAATTTCGAAGTTAAAAAACTTAGAAATTCGACCATCGAATTTGATACTTTGATAGTCAAAGTATTTTTTCAATCGAAAAAGGGCGGTTTTGATCGAAGTAAAAATCCTTTGATTGATTAAATCATTTGAAACGAACGATTTTACAAAAAAATACTTTGACTACTCAAAACTTAGCTCAGAAAGGTTATAGGAGGACCCCCATAGGCTAAACAGCAATTTGGCAGGTTTAAGGTGGCAAAGTGTCGAAGTTGGATTTTTTGAAAGAGACAGTACTTTGATTTTTGAAGTTTTTTCAATTCAAATCAAATTTTGGCCTATTCGATGGTTGAGGTATCCAAAAATTACTTCAAAATTCGAAGTTTTTGAATTTGAAAATTCACTTTGACCCTCAGCAAATGGGCCCCTATGTGTCTGTGATTTCTGAATTTCCAATTGTAAAGGTCACTTTATATAGATTTCTGTTTTCAGTCACCTGGCTTTCTTTTATATATAGCTGAGCAGTCCTGACATGAGAGTATGTAATGTGGATGGCTTTCAAGAATCATTTCCCTTATTCTGTTAATACAGGACATTCCTCAGATGTCAAAGGAAAAGCAAACTCTTCAAAACTGACTATATAATATTAATGACTAAAGCCAAATATGAACTCAAAATAATGTTCCAGCCAATAAAAGACTGAAACTTCCCATGCATTAAATAAAGCAGAAAAACAGTGAGTTTAATTATTTTCTCTCCATTATTCCCTTATGATGACCTTATACTTGTTAACATGATTCTAATGAAAGTGCAGTTCAAACTAATGGAACAAAATTAAGAGGCTATGTTGATGGTAAAACCTTGTTTCTAATAATAATAAAACAATTTTAGAAACTGGAAAAATCTAATAGTGGGTATGCAAGAGTTTAATGCAGTTATTTGCAACCAAGCGTGAAACATAGATCTCATTTGGTTTGCTGATATTTGTAAGGGGCCTATTAATAATCCAAAACACCCATGGGCTCATTGACTAATAGAAACAATGTACAAAAATGATGCAATTTACAATTGTATTCCATAGTGCAGCATATTCCCCACAGCCCCAACATGAAAGTTGTCTTAAAATCTTGCTGTCAACAATTTATCCCAGAATGTTGCATTGTTGAGTGTGAGTGAATTTGTCAGTGCAAATTAGGCCTTAAGTGGGTGTAATACACAAAGGGATAATAAAGGCATAATAAAGCACTTAGACCTACAGTTATTTTGGTGACGCTTATCTGATTTCATATGGCCATACAAAAAATAACTAGATAAACCTCATGCCCAACTTCCTGTTGTAGCTCCCCATGATGCTTACCTTTCAGAAGCACTCCCTCCTTAATCACATCATGCTTGTGGGCTGTTTACCACCTTTGCATTGGGAATCTTCACAAACAATTATATTATTAATATATTACCCTGGGGCACTTAGACTTAATTAAGCTGTCTGACTAAATTCAAAGTTTCCATACACTCAATGAACCAGAAATTCTGTATGTATTTTACATGGATTTACGGGATTGCTTGTGTGCAGCATTGTGTAGATTTGCTACTATTTTGTCATAAATATTATATAGGAGGGGAAAGGTTTTGCCAACCTTTAGGTCCTTTGGTTCCCTGGGCATAACTTAGTCAGCAAGATTGGGTCCTCAGATGAAGGGACGCTGTTTCCTTTTCTCGTGTCTGAAAGAATTGTGCTGGCAGTTTAGTGACTGGTCAGTAGATGTCTATTCTAGTTTATAAAAGGTGAAGGTCCCATGTGCTCAGGCTCTTTTGGCTCCACACTTGCTGGAACAAAGGAAGGTTCTACAACAGGTGAAGTGAGTGCAAGGGTTCTGTTAATGTCATTCTAGGAGTGAAAGACAGGACCAGGAGTTATTTAGCAAGCAGCCAGAGACTCCAATGTGGACATCAGGAGGGTTAGTATCCTGCGGTGACCAGGCCGCCAGCTTAGAGACTCAAGTGGTAAGGCCTCAGGGATAGAGAGATCCTGGGGGTATGGGACCCCTGTGAGATTTGCCTTCAGTGGGTATTGTACACAAAAGGCATTCAATGTTACCTCTGGGGTGTTGTGAACATTCATCCTGAAGCTTGTGAGTTTGCATGGGATGATTATTTGTTGGAAGTACTTACTGATCATTTGTGTGACTATAAACAGCACCCACCTAAGAGAGACTGTGAAGAGATACACAGCGCTGGATTTCTCCCCCGGCACCCTAAGGCCTCTGGGTCATCCTCTAGGTCCCCCTCCATGCGCAAGTGTGCGCGTGCGCATACAACGCAGCGCTGGGGAACTCCGCAGGTCGGGTGGGTTCAGGTCGACCTCGCAGTCCTCCACGCAGGTGGCGGGTGGCCACCTTCAAATGCCGGCATCCGACTTCCGGGTTTCTGTTTTATACTCTCGCGTCTGCTCAGCCCACCCCTTTTGTGACGTCATTGTGATGTCATCGACGGGGCGGGTCGGCATGGGTCTGTAAAAGGACCCCGGAAGCGGGTGCGCGCGGGTCGGTGCAGTGTGGGTTAGGGTCGGGTGCGGGTCAGGGAAACCCACATCACTAATACTCACATCACTAATACTAACCTGTAGTGGAGACACAGGACTCCTGTAGTGCCACAAGGAAGGAAATCAGTTCTAGATTTCTTTCAGTAGCAGAAAAGGGCTACAATTGTAAAAGGAATTTCAAAAAACATAAGTTACCGATAAGATTGTACTATACTTAAACAAATTATGCAAGGTTTTTTTTTCAGTGAAATTATACCCTGGTTTATCAAATACAAACAGGCACTCTTATGGTTGATGCTTCTAATGGTAGAGGTAAAAATGACACATTAAGACAGCAAGTGCAGTGTGCAATTTCATACCCAGTGCTCTAATCTACAATGTGTTGTGTTTTTTTTCTCTAACAGTTCGAATGTAATTGGGGCCACATAAGGGTTTGTGTCTGTTACAGTTGTGCCCAGTAAATTATAGTGCCCTCAATTGTGGTCCAAACTGTTATAGTTGGTGTTGCATCATTTCAGACACTCATTGTCAAAATTACATTTTTTGGCCCTAGTGGGAACCCTGGAATTCCAATCACATTCAGGGTAGCAGTAGCTCCAGGGTCCTCTGCAACAATAGGCTTGCTTGTAATTCACTAGACAGACTGGGCAGACACAGTGGCACTTGGTGTGGTCTCTCCACCTTGACATGAATCGCCTCTTTCACGCCTCGTTCAAACATAGTCATCCCATATATAGCTGGAGTACCAGAGAAACTCAGGAGGATTTTCAACTAACACCATGTCCCTGTGTTTTTCAAACCTAGCAACACACTGAGACAAAAACTGGTACACCCGAAGGATCAAACACCAAAAGAAAAACAAAGCAATGTGGTATATGGAGTCCAGTGTAGCGAGGAGTGCACAGATCTATACATTGGGGAGACGAAACAACTGCTCTCCAAGCGATTGGCTCAGCACAGGAGGGAGAACTCTACAGGGCAAAACTCAGCTGTCTTTCTACACTTAAGGGACAAGGGACACTCCTTTGAAGATAGCAAGTTCCAAATCTTGGATAAAGAAGACCGCTGGTTTGAACGAGGCGTGAAAGAGGCGATTCATGTCAAGGTGGAGAGACCATCTCTGAACAGAGGCGGGTCCTTCGACACCACCTGTCTGCTACATACAATGCTGTTCTAACATCTGTACCCCGGCAGATTCAGAACACTTCACACATCCATTCATGCAACGCTCACAAGTAACACCTGTATCTAGGAGTTGCATGACACATTGGATAATCCTATCACAACTACACAGAATCAACACCTTTGTGAATTTCTTCAGATGTCACCTCTTTGAAGAGTTACAATGGGCCATTGTGATTGGATTAGTGGAAGAGTTTATATGACGAAAACTTCCCACACCAGTCTGTTGAACTGAAGAAGCTGCTCAGATGAGTAGTGAAACGTCTTCATTGATTACTCAGCAAGTCCAGTTGTTTTTAGATTGACCTATACTAGATATACCATGACCTGGATGAATGAAAATCTTCATAGTCATATATCTTATTTGGGATGATGTACAATGTACTGTTTTATTATTACAGTGAAAAATTAAATAATTTTGAAAAATCGGAATTATTTGATTAATTTGAAGTCAATGGGAGATGGCCTTCCATAATCCAGAGCTTTTGGCATAACGGCTTTCTGGATAATGGATCCCATAGCTGTACCAATATTTTTTGCTTTGTGTAGTTTACTTCTTGGCACAGCACAACGCATCTCAATGAAAATGCTGCTTATAAGAATAACTTCCCAAGACAACTGCAAATCATGCATGCCTGGTGGCTGATCACATTAAAGGGATACTGTCATGGGAAAACATGTTTTTCAAAACACATCAGTTAATAGTGCTGCTCCAGCAGAATTCTGCACTGAAATCCAATTATCAAAAGAGCAAACAGATTTTTTATAATCAATTTTGAAATCTGACAAGGGGCTAGATATATTGTCAGTTTCCCAGCTGCCCCCAGTCATGTACCTTGTGTCTGCACTTTAGGATGGAACTACTTTCTGGCAGGCTGTTATTTCTCCTAATTAATGTAATTGAATCAGTCTCAGTGGGACTTGGATTTTACTATTGACTGCTGTTCTAAGATCTATCAGGGAGCTGTTATCTTGTGTTAGGGAGCTGCTATCTGGTTACCTTTCCATTGTTCTTTTGATAGGCTGCTGAGGAGTGAAAGGGAGGGGGGCAGTACAGCAGTAAAGAGTGACTGAAGTTTATCAGAGCACAAGTCACATGACTAGGTGCAACTGGGAAACTGACAATATGTCTAGCCCCATGTTAGATTTTAAAATTGAATATAAACAAATCTGTTTGCTCTTTTTAAAAATGGATTTCAGTTCACAAATCTGCTGGAGCAGCACTATAAACTGATGCGTTTTGAAAAAAACATGTTTTCCCCTGACAGTATCCCTTTACGTTTTCGATAAATACACATTTCAAAGTGTCCTTCATACAAGAGCAATTTTGTTCCCTTTGGCGAGATTGCATTCCTTAAATAACTGCAGACGGCAACGCTTAAATTAGGTCACAATATAATTCCTGGACCTAACTGTATTCAAATCGGTACACATGTTGGTACTCTACTGTAGTGATTAAACATCACATCAATATTATGATAACCCCACTGGGGACAGACAATTGTTTACAATTATAATTTTATCAGAGGATCGAATTAATTAGATCAATTAGCAGAGAAGATTGTACAGGGAAATATAATGTCTGCTTGTGTACCATTCATTTGATGAAAGAATTTCCCTATAGAGTACAGTACTTTTACAGGTGTAGGGAATCAGTATGCTGAGCAATGGAGAAACATTTATAATGCCATTCCAATGTGAGATTCCAGCTGTTTTATGGTGTAGATCGTACATCCAGTAAGTGGCAAGGGGTTAAGCGATCTAATAAATTTGTATACACATAAGAGGGAATAAATCAAAATATGTAAGCATTAGTGTTTGAGCATTATAATAAAATAAACAACATTATTAAGTATTGTCTATTTCTGTAGAATGAATCACTAACAGCACATGCAGTGGTTTCATAGGGTATTCATTGAGTAGTGAAGACATCAGGCCTCAGAGCTAATGTCCTACTGAACCCGACGGAAGTAATTAACACAAAAGTTTATGTATGAAATTCTTTATCTGGAAACCCATTGTCCAGAAAGCTCCAGATTATGGAATGGACATCTACCATAGACTCATGTAACCTTTCTCTGTAATTATAAAACAATACCTTGTACTTGATTTAAACTAAGATATAATTAATCCTTATTGGAAGCAAAATCAGCCTATTGGGTTTATTTAACGTTTATATGATTTTCTAGTAGACTTAAGGTATGAAGATCCAAATTACAGAAAGATCCGTTATCCAGAAAACCCCAGGTTTCTGGATTACAGGTCTCATACCTGTAGTCTTTTTTGATTGTTGACTATTACATTTCTTGCTATTCATGTGGCTTTTCCATCAAAGTGAAGCAATGGCTGAGACTTCAGCTATCTGTGTTAATCTGGTCACAAAAGTTTTGGTGATTATGAACCAGTAGAACTTGCATGTCCAAAGGCTTAGATTTATTCTTTTAAAGGTCAGATGTAACCCCATCTAAGCTAGGCTAGGAAACTGCAGGATGGGCCTTTGCTATGTGAAACGGTGAAGGAATGGTGAAGGTTCTTGAAATTCAGAGCCAGCACCTTGTGACATCCCTGCAGAAACAGCATAACAGATTTGACAGATGCATCCTCAGGATCTCTGCATCGTGACCTGGATCCTCACATGTTGGATCAGAGAAAGCACTAAACCTAAATCCCTATCAGGCTGTGATCCCTACACTACAGGCCAGTCTTGCGTGATGGCTATCCCTCCTAGATGGAGCCAGGTTGCTCTTGTTCACTAGTTATATCTGCCTCAGTTTGAGGGTTGTAACTACAGAGGAAGCAGACCATGTGGCTGCAGGGAGGCCAAGAAGGTATAGGGCCTAGCTAATGAGCAATTTTAATATATTTTGGTAAAACAGGACAACCTCTGAAAATTTGCTGTGGGATCCAGTTACGGCACTGTTCGCTTTCCTAGAAAGTGCTTTTCAGATAACTACCCTGTCCTGACTACACCTCATTCATGGGGTCCCTGTATCCCCAACTTCACCAAGGGCCTCACCACCCTTGGGGCCTTTCCTTTACTGGGCCTAAGTTCAAGGCTCCCAACAACATCCACTCCCTCCTGAAGTGGAAGACAAATAACCAAGATCAACCCTCTGCCCTGCATTATACTGAAGTATTAGTCAGAGTTGTAGAAAAAACCAGCGCTCGTAGCACGAAGTTTTAGACAAGGGGAAAATAGAAAAATAGTAATATAGTGTAGTACTTCTTATGGTATGACACACCGCTTAGTGCATAGGCAAAATTGAGATCTTATATAGGTGCCTTTAACCCTCTGTTTATCCACACTGTGCACTCTCTGCAACACCACTTCCCAACATGCGATGTGTGAAGAATCAATGGTGAGGTACTTACAAACGTTTAAAAGGAATAATTGCGTTAAGATAATACTTCAATGGGTCGATGGTCTAACCTTTCCAGGTCCTATGGTTCTACAAAAAGGTACTCGACATAGTGTAAAACCATAAAAAAATTTATTTGGTCACAGAACGATTAAAAATGCACTCACAATGTTCTTAATAAAATGCGCATAAATAGTTAAAAGTCACCGTCTCTCTGGTTCCCTGGGTCTCACATGCGGTTTGTATAGATGGTATTCAGCCGGCGTTTATCCGCCTCGTGTTCCCTGGGCTCCTGCTGATGACGTCACTGCCCGACGCGTTTCGTCTTATACGACTTCCTCAAGGGCTTCATACTGAAGTATGACAGGAAGTGGTCACCAGCCTCTTGGCCAATGATACTCATTGCACATTATGCTAACAACTCAAACTAGAAGCATTCCCTTTTGCCCAGCAACCAAGAAATAAGGGTGTTTAAAGATTTAAAGCCATAGGGGAGCATAAACTCCTATGGGTCCCTACACAGACTTAGTGCTCAAACATAGCTCATACAGTACTGGTGTCCAGGTAAATGGCTGTTACCACATCTTGCAAGTGACTAGAGCTAGAGGTCCTGTGACTGTGCAAGTTGCAGCACTGTTGGGCACAAAGCTTCATTGAATGAAGCTAGAGGATCATCCAGGGGGACACCCATCACCCACAAATTGTTTAATTCTTTTCAATGAAAATGGACTCTGACTTTAAAGTAAAGGTGATACGTGTAAGGTAGAGGTATAAATGATACCAAGGGTCATTTACAACTAGAATTGCAATGTGCAATATCAGACTCCCTGGCATCATTCACTTCTTCTTTTCATCAGTCAAAGAGGAAGTCCCTGGCTCCTACACTTCCTTATCTAGGCTAGTACAGGGGAATTCCCATACAGGCCAACCTTAAAGGGGTAGATCATCTTTTAATTAACTATTAGTATGATGTAAAGAATTATATTCTGAGACAATTTACAGTAGGTTTCCTTTTTTTTATCCTTTGTGGTTTTTGAGTAATTTAGTTTTTTTGATCGACAACTCTCCACTTTGCAATGTCAGCAATGTGGTTGCTAGGGTCCAAATTACCATGCACTGATTTGAATGAGAGACTGGAATGTGAATAGGGAATGGTTTGAATAGAAAGATGAGTAATAGAAAGTAGAAATAGTAGCCTTACAGAACATTTGTTTTTTAGATGGGGTAAATGACACCCATTTAAAAGCTGGAAAGAGTCAGAAGACGAAAGCAAATCATTTTAAAAAACTATATAGAAAAGAAAAAGTAGAAGACATTTGAAAAATTGCTTAGAATTAGCCATTCTATAACATACTAAAAATATTTATTGCTCCTCACAGCCATTAAGCTCATAAGTTATAACGGCCAGCATACTGTGGGGAAAAAGCTTTACCTCTAGGAAAACATTATTTGTGATCAAAGTCTAACTGGAATCAACCAATCAATAAATAAAAAGATCATACTCTATATCTGCAGTCTGTAATCAACCAATCAATAATCAGCACATACAGTATGTTTGTGTGCACATATATAGTGATGGGCGAATTTATTTGCCAGGCGAAAACTTGCGCCTTGAAAATTCAGCAGCGAATATTTTTGCTGCTGAATTTTCAAGGCGATTTTGCGAATTTATTTGCCGGCGGTGAATTGAGTGAATTCGCCGCAAGTTCTCGTCTGGCAAATAAATTCAAAGTCAAAAAACAGATGCTGGCGCAGTTTCTTGAATTTTTCGCCGTTTCGCTAATTTCATGAGAAATTCGAAGTTTTTCGAAAAGCCCCAAATTCGCCCATCACTATACATAAACTGTATATTTCTATATAGGTTGACATAGATTCCCCCCCCATCTCCCGTATTACAGAGATCAGTTAGGAAGCAAAGTGTTTAGGAAGAACAATTATTTAGCATGTGATTTTAAAACTTACTTAAGAAGATTTTCAGTAAGCCTGATATCATCATAGAACAGCTGGGTTCTCATATTTGGATTATTAATAAAACGGAAAGTATTTGTTTTCCTCTGGTGCAAACACTACAGGGCACACGGATTTTGCCATATGCACAGGTTTCATTTACAGATTTGAGAACGCTCCACCGGGTAGCAATGCCACGCTCGCAATGCAATATTTTACAAGCACGGCTCTTTGGCAGGCAGAAAAGCTTTCCACAGTATTAATGAGATTTGAAGTCTGTTGAAAGGATTAATCAGAGGCACTGAACCATGTTATCCAAGAACGTGACTAATCTTTACAAGATTTTGAGAAAGTAAAATGCAATTTTTTCTTTGGCTTTTCAGGAATGGAAAAATATAAGGGCTCATTTATTATTTCTAGAGGCAGTACTGAGTGCTAACATGTAGCTCCTATTTGACAGTCAACTCCAGAACCCTGTACCTTCCAACAACAGGACTAGGTTTGCTGCAGTCTGCAGGTAGAGAGTCCGGGCAGTGTGGGGTGTAGAGATTTACTTAAAAGTTATGTCAGGATTTCCAAATTTGGAATTAGCCAGTTCACTAGACAGCCATTCCTAAAACCATACAGGTGGCAACCCTATATGGAGCTCACTTTGCACACTGCACCTACATGCACTTAAAGGAAAAGGAAAGCTTAACTGAAGAAGTAGCTACAAATGTTGTACATTATGTTTTGGCTTCTGTACCAGCCCAAGGCAACCACAACCATTTAGCAGCAAAGATCTGTGTCCCCAAAGATGCCCCAGTAGCTCCCTATCTTCTTTTCTGCTGATTCACTGCACATGCTCTATGCTGCTGTCATTTACTGAGCTTAGGGACCCACTCACAATTTACAGTACACATAGAATAGAAATGTCACAATATAAGGCTGTTTAGTAATTAATACAGATAATTACTACATGGCAGCACAGAAACCAGTGTAATTAGCATCAGAAATTAATAATCAGCCTTGTAGCATCAGCTTATATTACAGACAAACCTCATTTTCTGCTGGATAATTAGTGACGACCCCTAAGCTTAGCTTCTCAACAGCTGCTCAGAGCCCACTGAGCATGTGAGTGTCACAGACACTTTCCAAGATGGTGACCCCCTGTGACAAGTTTGAAGTCCTGGATCATTTGCTGCTATTGACAAGCTGAAACTTTAGGCTGGTCCAATATGGTTAGTATATAAAATAAGGTATTTTTAGCCATATTCATTTTTGGGGTTTAGTTCTCCTTTAAAGGGTGGTTCATCTTTAAGTCATGTTTTAGTGGTCTTCATTTTTTCTTAGTTTTTAAATTATTTGCCTTCTTATGTTTCCAGCTTCCAAGTGGGGGTCACTGACCCCATCTAAATTCAAATGCTCTGTAAAGCTACAAATTTATGGTTATTCTGACTTTTTATTACAAAACTTTCAACTCAGGCCCTCCTCTTTAAATGCATGGTTGCTAGGGTAATGTGGACCCTAGCAGATTGCTAACATTTCATCTTGGTGAGCTGCTAAATAACTCAAAAAACAGAAATAACAAAAAAATTGAAAATCAATTGCAATTGTCTCGGAATATCACTCTCTGCATCATACTAAGGGGCTTATTTATTATGCTGTGTAAAGCGAAATTTGCCAAAGAAATGGTATAAACAGCTGTGTAAAATAAATGCGAATTTATCAAGGTGTGTGTAATTTTATGCCATGTAAACGCCAGATTTGATGCCGTTATTCTACACTGCTTCCGGCACAAAAATGCCTGAAAAAATTGCACGGGGCGATGCGTGGTGTATACAGGGCCGGAACTAGGGGTAGGCAGAGTAGGCGCCTGCCTAGGGCGCAATCATTCGGGGGGCGCACTTTTAAGGGGGAATTTTTTTTTCTCTTTTTCATTTTTTTAATTGCTTGGCCTTTAATAGTATTTATTGTAATAATCTGCCACCCCAACCCTCTGTAGCATTACAGAATTGAATACCGTAGGTGGAATCCACCTCCCCGCAGCCTCCCCACTGCCACCCCACTTCCCTCCACCACCCTTGTACCGGTGAGTAGTAGTACCTTCCATTCAATATGCAGTGCAGCATGTGCGCACTAGGTGGCGCACCATGTGTGCATGCGTCAATTTACATCACTGACACGACTAGGCAGCAGAGAGAGGCAGAGAATAGAGAGATGGCGCGTTGGTGTGGCTCACACCGAAGGCATTTGAAGAGCAGAGAAAATCCTCCTGGGCTAGTTTTCTAAAAATTTCTGCTGACACAGGTAAAGATTGGGGGCAATAGGATGGCTGATGGGCTTGCTGGCAGAGGTACAGGGGGGGGTAGTATGATGGCTATGGCTTGCTGATACAGGGGGCAGTATGATGGCTACTGGGATTGCTGGCACAGGTACAGGGGGGCAGCATGATGGCTACTGGGCTTGCTGGTACAGGGGGGCAGTGTGATGGCTTCTGGGCTTGCTGATACAGGGGGACAGTATGATGGCTACTGGGCTTGATGGCACAGGTACAGGGGGGCAGTATGTTGGCTACTGGGCTTGCTGCCACAGGGGGGGCAGTATGATGGCTTCTGGGCTTGCTGATACAGGGGGCAGTATGATGGCTACTGGGATTGCTGGCACAGGTACAGGGGGCAGCATGATGGCTACTGGGCTTGCTGGTACAAGGGGGCAGTATGATGGCTACTGGGCTTGCTGGTAAAGGGGGCAGTATGATGGCTACTGGGCTTGCTGGCACAGGTAAAGTTTGGGGGCAATATGATGGCTACTGGGCTTGCTGGAACAGGTAAAGGGGGCAATATGATGACTGCTGGCACAGGTGCATGAAGGCTGCAATATGGTGGCTACTGGCACATGTACAGATTTGGGTGCAATATGGAGTGGATGCTGCTGGCATAGGTCCAGATTTGGGGGCAATAGCTTGGCTGCTGCTGGCATAGATGACTGGGGCAAAATGATAATTTTGTGGCTGCTGCTGACAGCCTGGAACAGGTACAGCTTGGGGGCAATATGAGGGATTGGCTGCTGTTGGCATAGATACAGATGGGGGCAGTATGATGGTTGCTAGCACTGGTATATGGGGGCAATGAAGAAGGGGGAGCTAATTTTATGTGGCTAAATGATGGCAGCTGACATGTTGTGGACATTCCAGTATTGGTGTTAAGTGAACCCTTTATTTGCTCTCTACTTGAAAATTGTTTGATAGGATAAAATGATCCTACTGAAAATGGTGTTTTGGTTTTTCTTACATTTTTATTGTACTTTATTTTTGTTTGTTAACATTACATATTTATATAAATGAAAACTTTCATTCATTAATGTCTTGGAAGATTTCTTTATTAAAAAATAAAACCTTAATGGTATGTGGGAAATGGTAAACGCTGAACGGGGGGGGGGGGCGCTGATTGAAGCCATTGCCTAGGGTGCCGAAATACCTTGGCCCGGCCCTGGGTGTATAATCCCGCTGTTTGTTACATAGCATAATAAATATGCCCCTAAAAGTTGATTTAACGGTGGACAACCCCATTCGTTTGGTACCATTAGAATCATATAAAGGGCGCTGAAATTACCCTGATCCTCTGTCACAAATCGTGTTTGTGGTGCAATGTTTTGTATTGTATTTCTGTGCCTGAAATGCTGGACTTTTCCATTAAAAATATTGCACTGTGGGTAAGAGAGCTGTGAATTGTGCCAGTTGAGCTTTACAGCAGATTAGCAAATGACTGAGCCCTATATATATATCAAGAATTCTAGAACTGTTAGACTTTAATAAATATAATGCTGGAGAACACAACAGAACTTTTTCAGTCATTTCTCTTGGGCACAATTTATGGCCAGGAAGAACTATTGTTTTGCTGCTCAGACGGCATCTCATATATCATACGAGAAAGGATTAAAGTGAAGTATTCAAATCAAGGTGTCTGTATTGTGATGTTACCATTTAGATCAATGCCATAACTAACTAGTGCTGTGTTTAACCTCAGAAATATGTACCTTCTCTCTCATTTATCATTGAAATTCCTGCCAAATAACCTACCACACTAAACTCTGACAGTACGAACATCCCCATTCCCTCTGCATCTGTTTAACTTTCAGTGTTCCTATTAGATGAAATGATTGTGTGTCATTTTCAAGAACATCTCGAGATGGAAATACAGAAAGAACACTTTCTCATTTACCCGAAGATCACAAAGTCATTGCTCAAGAATCACTAAGGAAATAGCTAAATCATACGATGAAGTGCCGGCTTCTGAGATTAAGGCCTGTGAATAAATATAAGCAGACCGGGTAATTTTTTATCAGACGTCTGACTGCATGCTTGTGCTTATTAAATGCATCTGTATTTTTGTGGGTGATGATATCTAGCAATCTAGCAGCAAGTATTTTCCCCTAGTGACCCTTGTTTAAAAGCTGAAAAGAGGCAGAAGAAGATAATTAAAACCAATATTAAAGGAACAGTTCAGTGTAAAACAAAAACTGGGTAAATAGATAGGCTGTGCAAAATAAAAAATGTTTTTAATATATTTAGTTAGTTAAAAATGTAATCTATAAAGGCTGGAGTGACTGGATGGCTAATGTAATAGCTACACTACTAACACTACTTCCTGCTTTTCAGCTCTCTAACTCTGAGTTAGTGACTTGGGAAATAACTGTTCAGTGAGTTTGCAATTGATCCTCAGCATGCAGATCAGGTTCAAAAGCAAACAGTTATGAACCCTGTGCCCCCCCCCCCCAAAGTCACTGATTCACAAATTCATATTTGTGTACTTTTTTTTTTTTGAATAACTTGCAATTTAAAAAAAATAATACTTTTTTTTGACCAGGTCATTACTGATCCTAGTTTGGAACGTCATATCTTACTGGGTGCATCCATTTAACACCTTGTTTATCTACCTGACAAATGGCCAAACCCACTTCAAAAGAAAAAAAGTAAATTCTGGAATTTACTTTAATCTTGCAATAAAAGTTCCTGGATGTTACCAATACCATTTCTCAGGAAATAAAGTACATTGAGCAGATTCATTGTCCAAAGCCTTATTTTTAACCCCACTTATAAAAAATACATACACCAATGCTATTATATATCGCTTGCAATATAAGGCAACACTAGAGGCACCATGTAATCTACTAACGCCAGACAAAAACACTAATAAAGAGCAATACTGAGTACAAAATGAGAGCTGTAAAAAAACAAATGTTACCTTATATATAATGATAATACTAATGAAAAAAACTTTAATTAATACAATTATTGCAAAAAACTCAAATACCTTGGATTTGTGAGTTTCCAAGTTCAAAAAAACATCAACTGAATAACATAGTTTTAACTTTGCCTAGGACAGCTCCTATTGACTTGTGCATGACTTTGGAAACTTTTAGTCACCAAAGTTTTACATTTGAGAGCTGTACTCAGATCTGCCCTTTTTATACTTCCATTCCAAGTATAATCACCTGTCTTTCTTTCATTCTAAGCCATTTCTTTAAGTTACAGTTCTCTCTTACAACCATACTTTTTCTTCACACGGCAGAATGTATGCCTTTCTATGAAAACATTTTCCTTTGCACACATTTAATAGGTTTTACAAACACAGAAGCTGTTTAGTGACCACTTCCAATGAGTGTGCAGTGTATGTAATAAAACTTCTTACTGAAAAAGTTGTGTTTGCTTTAAAAGACAAGTATGCCTTAAAAGTGCACAATGCTCAACTGAAATTCGGAAAGGCAAAAACAGCCTAATGAGGAGCATTACATCGCAAAATGCAAACATTTATTTTTTTTTGTGTAGGGAGGTAGTGCAGAATCCTTGCACTTCTGCAGCAGTTCCTTGTAATGGAGCAGGCACAGAGCTTGTGTCTGTGTGCTGTAAGTTGTTACCTAGCAACCAGCTGCACAGGGATCTCAGGGCTGCAGGAAGTGACACAGCAGCCTGGAAGTGACATGCAGGAAGAGGAAGCAGAGAATAACCTTGCAGAGAGAACCATGCGGTGGGGAGACATCAACATGTTGGCAGTGGACCCAGAGAGCTGGAAGGCCCCACCAAAAACTGTAATTTGAACCAGGTTGGCACAGGGAAGCCAGACACTGTGTCTGGAGAGACAGAGAGTGGGATTGCCATCTGAGTATCCAAAGGGACTGGAGTTGCACTATGTCTCCATAAGTGTTTTCACCTGAAGATTTCTTGCAAAGTATCCTAAGAGACTGGGAAGTGAGTCTTGTCATCAATTCTATTAAAGGAGTGCTTGAAGATTTAAGAGACAGTTTCTTGGGACTAAAGGAAAGGCCTTATTTTCTATAGTTAGAGAGATAGTTTGAGCTGTCTTTAGTTAGTTAGTGAGACCCCATTGCCACTTGCCAGGAGTGTTGTATGTATTAGTTTCCCTTTTACTTACATTTCCTTTTAGATTAAAGATTATTTAGTTTACCACGCACTGTGTGAATTATTACTGTTTTTTCTAGTGGCCCACCCGTAGGTGCATTCCCGGATACCGCTAGGTTGAGGTACATCGCTCGTAAGTACCAGGTACCCAGTCTCTGCAGAGTGGCTCGGGTTTGATCCATGCCATCAGGTAAGCACCACGTGTAGTGTAATACTAGTTACACTAGTAACACTACTACTACCTCTTAGTGCTCTTGGCACTCTGGGGTGAATAGCATCAGGTCCTTTTGATGGTGCTTATGCAACATCTTAGCAAAAGTGATGCATGAAACTGCCCAGTTTCAATTCACTGTTAAATTTTCAGAATGCCCATATTTTGCCAAATGCATCGTTGTCAGTGGCCAGTTTTTTAATGCTTTTTTTTTAGTCTCATCAAATGCATTGGAATTAATAGTTGGTTTTCTTGAGCCATATACATTGGAGTCAATGGGTGTTTTTTCTTGCCTTTCTTAATGTGAAACAAAAACACATGGCAAACATTTAGCACTGATTCACAAACATTTTCGCCATTTGTGAAAATTAAAATTTTGTTGTGAATCTGTATCAGGTGATCATTTATACTTACTGTAGCAACAATGCAGATATTGCTACTGAGCTCAATCTATTTCTTTATACACTTGCTGCTACTTCATGATTCAGTAGAACTAAAACAACAAATAAAGCATACACTATTCAGTAAAGATAAAGTTTTCATAAGAACTTTCAACTTTTCTCTCTCTCAAACCTTATTAAGAAATTGGCGGTTTAGTTGGAAACAAATCAAAACAAGCTACTGTAGCTCAAAGGAACTCTCTAAAGCCAGAGAAGCATAAAATAAGATATTGTTTGCCATAGGGATCATCTTTTAATCTCATTTTCCTTTTAAATATAGATATAAACTCCATAAAATATAATGAAAGATATAATTTTACAACACCTTCCAGGGAATAAACATTAATATAGGTTAAAATATACAGTACATCTTATGATGAAGTGCAGAATCGATTACGCTCAATAGAAAATGACTAAAAAAGAAAATATAAAATATTTTTACAAGGGAATTACCATTTCTGAATTCTTGGTGAAAGCAAATCAAAAAAAAGATTTCCATGACATTTTTAATCATTATAAGACTAATGTATCTGTAGAAATGTTGTCTAACACCATTTTTATTTTTTTATAGCCGTTTGCATGTTTTAAAGGGGTGGTTCACCTTTATATTAACTTTTATGTTACTTTTATGTTATTGAATAGGTAATTCTTTTCAAACTTTTCAGTTGCCCATCATTTTTTCTTTTTTATAGCTTTTGAATTATTATAGTTTTATTTGTCTTCTGATCCTTTCCAGTTTTAAAATGAGGTAACTGGCACCATCTAAAAAACAAATGCTATGTAAGGCTACAAACTTATTGTGATTGACAATTTGTATTACTCATCTTTCTGTTAAGCCCCTCTCCTATTCATGTTCCAGTCTTCTATTCAAATCAGTGCATGGGTGCAAGGGAAATGTGGATTCTAGCAACTAGATTGCAGAAATTGCAAACTGGTGAGCTGCTGAATAAAAAGCTAAATAACTCAGGACATCATTATTTTCAGGGTCAGACTGGGCCAGTAGGACCCTGGAAAAAATCCTGATTGACCCCAGCCTTCATGGATCCTGCCAACCCAGTTCCCTTTGCCATGGCACTGCAGATGCCCCTCACCCCCACCGCTCTCTCTTGCCGCAAATTCAGGTAAAACTTATGCAATGGGGAGCAGTGGAGGAGATAGAGGACAGATGTTGGGAGAAGGGGTTCATAACGTTGCAAGGGGGGACTTCTGGTTGCAGACCTAGTGGGCCTTGGACACCAGTCCAATGCTGATTAATTTTAGTGTGATAAGCTCAATGCTGTTGAACACAGTGTGTTAATACCAATATCTTCATTGACAGAGTTGTTGTGCGATAAATAAAATATTTCTGACAGTTACAAACATTTTGTTAAAAGAGGAAAACACTGATCTTCTTGATATCATTCAGGATTCTCCAGTTTGACATTTGAAAGAAAAAATATGCCCCTAAATGTTTGCCACTGATCTAGACTTTGCTAAATTTGAAGGAAATGATAACTCTTCAGAATTTTATCTGTACCAAACTTTACTCATTGCTAGTTTTAAAATACTGTTTCTCAAATGAAAATGGGTCTGTTACATATAAATGAAAAACTATGACAAACTATGTGAA